>OU612043.1:58311034-58743534 GCA_914767935.1 Coremacera marginata
TTGTTCAGTATGTACAATGTTACATTTTTTTGCTGCTTTTGCTTGCATAGATTTATTTCATTTCATTTCATACTTATTTCAAGTTGAAGCATAAAAATACGAAATGTTATTTTTTCAAAGTTTTTAATTATCTCAACTTAATGGAATTTATTTTGTTTCTTAAAAAAAATTGGAATAAATAAAATTTTTTTTACCACATTTTTTGCCTGCTTGCTGGTATATGGCATGCATTTATTTCAATATTCCAATTAGATATTTGCAAGATTCAGGTATTTGCATGAAAATATGAAAGGATTTTATATATATTTTTTAATATTTGTAATTACCTTCATAACATTTTTTTTAGGTCAAGAAGAAAATCTTGCATTTAATAGCAGCAAATTTAAAAAAAAAAAAAAAAGAATAATAATCAAAGCGCCGCCTCCTAGCCGCGAACCCGGGCATTTTGCGTACAAGGGAAACGCTTAAGCAGTCGGCCACAAATCAGTTGAAGTAATTCTTTCTTAACAACAAATAAGAGCAAAATTCATGTGTGTGGGTAGCTGAAATGAAAGAAAGAAATTTGCATGCATCATTTGCAGGAATTCTAATCAGTCGATTGGTTTGACTGATCTTTTTTGAATAATAGCAAAATGCATGTGTGTGGGTAGCTGAAATGAAAGAAAGAAATTGGCATGCATCATTTGCAGGAATTCTAATCAGTCGACTGGTTTGACTGATTTTTTTGTTTTTGCGACTGCTTGGATTTTTTTGCTGCTTCTCAGCAGCTTTTTTTTTATTTTTTGGGTGGATTTCGTCGATAGTCAGAAATGATATTTTTATGATTTTGTCTATTTTGAAGTATGAAGGTATAGAAAAATCGCTATAACTTCTTTATTTCTGATTAGATTGAAATGCACCCAAGGACAAAATGTTAGCTAATTTTACCATATTTAACATGAATACATTTACAATTTTGTTTTACTAAACTTACTTATTTATTTTCTATCTCTATGTTCTAGTTTCTATGTTGAAACTGTGTAACTAAACTAACTAAACGAATAAATATGAATAAAACGCTGAAAAGAACGTGTTGTAAGGAAAATATTCGTGCACGTATAAAATACAAATTTATTTCAGCTTCCGAATTAGATATTTGCAACTTTCAAATAAATAACTTCAAGGTATTTATTTGACAAATTGAAGTATTGAAGTATGAAAAATAACAAATGTTGACAAAAATTACCAACGGCTTTTCATATATGTATTGACCAATTTATATACTCTTTGTAAATATACGTTTAAACTCTGAATAGCCTAATAGTTAAAAATCATAATAAATTTTTTTAATTTTACAAAATAAACAAAATATTAATTTTCGGTGTTTTTAATAACCAATGAATATAAATTATTATATTGACAGAAAAACTCTTCATATTGAAATTATAAATTTGAACTTACCATGTCAAGAATCGAGACCACGTCATCTGAATGCTAGTCCAACACCTTACCCAAACGAATACGACGTGTATGATAAAAAGGACTTATATTTTTTTCATTAATTTTTCTACTTGGACTACGAAGAAATTTGGAAATTTCCGTGTCTGTTTTTTGTATAAATAATTCTGTTATAAATTTTATGTGAAAAAAGACTTGTATTTTTTCATAATTTTTTATACAAATGATAAATTTTTGTGATTTATAAAATTTATGAAAAAAAACTTCAACTTCCAACGTATAACAAGCACAATTAAAATTACTTTGTAAGCTTGTTTATAATTTTGTAATAAAATTTATTTTTATACAGAATCAAATAAAACAAGGAGAAAAACATATATATAAAATTTTATTTATGTAAAAAGTTTCATTTAATCCAATGTATTATATATTCAAATATTGAGGAACATATGCATGCTTTTTTCTAATTTTCTAATAAAATTAATTTTCTAACAGAACGAATCAAAACAAAAACATGTAGAAAAACATATAAATTAGGTATATTCAATTTTATTTATGTACAAGTTTTTATTTGATCCAATGTATTATAATCAAATATTTAAATACTCTTCAAAATTTTTTAATATAAAATATAAAATTTTGTTTATGTATAATACAAAATGTTTCATTTAATCCAATGTATATTTATTCAAATATTAAGGAATATATGTCGATAATATATAGAAATATTTTAAACATTTTTCAAAAACTATCTTCACAAAATATGTATGTGAAAATATGTGGAATATGTATCAACTTTGGCTAATGCAAAATTAAGTACAATTATTTCAATAAAAAAGTGCATTGAAAAAATATTTTTTAATTTCATTGAAACGTACGTGACACTTGTAACTATATTTTAGAGTTAAATATAGGTGGTATTTGACCATTATGTGCTTATTATACAATATAATAACTTTAAAACTAAAGTGGTATCTTATTATATCATATAATAACTTCCATAGTGAAGTTAGTGAAATTCTTATTATATAATATAATAACTTACAAACTAAAGTGAAATCTTATTATGTAATAAAATAACTTCAAAAGTGAAGTGCATTCTTATTATATCATATAATAAGTTCCAAAGTAAACTGAAATCTTATTATATAATATAATAACTTACAAACTAAAATAAAATCTTATTATGTCATATAATAACTTAGGAAAATTTATATGCGGCAAGCATTTCGACGGAAATTAATGTGAAAAATTTAAAGCCAGAAATAGATGATGATAATCTTAAATAAAAAATATCCAATTTGATCAAATGTATTTCTTTGTATAAAATATGTATGTATGTTTGTATAAAATATGTATAAAATTTATAAATATAAAATATTTCTATTGTACTTACCTAAGCACAGAGTTGGTATTGAACCGAGTTTCAACCTCATCGAACCAAGGCACGAGGCGTCAAAATGGCGTGCACACAATCGGCTGTTGCTGTTTAATTCCGATTTCTCCACACCCAAGTTTTGCAACCATTTCGACAATAAGTCGGGTTGGTGGGTGGGAAATTGGAACAGCCTTATTTTTCCCCCTGGGCTCACTCCCGGACAACTCTTTAATAAGCAATTAAGGGACATTTTAAGCAGATAAAGCAAAACAAATAGACAAAATATAAAATTCACGATTGCACGAACGATTCGATGATGCGACGCTATGAGCTTTCAACTGATCTATGACATGCCTATTATAATAAAAAGTACAGCCAACTGCAATTCATCTTGCAGATTCATATTTGGAGTTTTCCAAAAATTCTGCTATGACGCCAGAAAAATCTGCAAAATATCATTTGCAGCTCAAATAGCTCATAACAATAACAGGTGCACGCATATAATTAGAACATTGAAAAATATCAGATATAATATTTTCATACTTCAATTTGTCAAATAAATACCTTGAAGTTATTTATTTGAAAGTTGCAAATATCTAATTCGGAAGCTGAAATAAATTTGTATTTTATACGTGCACGAATATTTTCCTTACAACACGTTCTTTTCAGCGTTTTATTCATATTTATTCGTTTAGTTAGTTTAGTTACACAGTTTCAACATAGAAACTAGAACATAGAGATAGAAAATAAATAAGTAAGTTTAGTAAAACAAAATTGTAAATGTATTCATGTTAAATATGGTAAAATTAGCTAACATTTTGTCCTTGGGTGCATTTCAATCTAATCAGAAATAAAGAAGTTATAGCGATTTTTCTATACCTTCATACTTCAAAATAGACAAAATCATAAAAATATCATTTCTGACTATCGACGAAATCCACCCAAAAAATAAAAAAAAAGCTGCTGAGAAGCAGCAAAAAAATCCAAGCAGTCGCAAAAACAAAAAAATCAGTCAAACCAGTCGACTGATTAGAATTCCTGCAAATGATGCATGCCAATTTCTTTCTTTCATTTCAGCTACCCACACACATGCATTTTGCTATTATTCAAAAAAGATCAGTCAAACCAATCGACTGATTAGAATTCCTGCAAATGATGCATGCAAATTTCTTTCTTCCATTTCAGCTACCCACACACATGCATTTTGCTCTTATTTGTTGTTAAGAAAGAATTACTTCAGCTGATTTGTGGCCGACTGCTTAAGCGTTTCCCTTGTACGCAAAATGCCCGGGTTCGCGGCTAGGAGGCGGCGCTTTGATTATTACTCTTTTTTTTTTTTTTTTTAAATTTGCTGCTATTAAATGCAAGATTTTCTTCTTGACCTAAAAAAAATGTTATGAAGGTAATTACAAATATAAAAAATATATATAAAATCCTTTCATATTTTCATGCAAATACCTGAATCTTGCAAATATCTAATTGGAATATTGAAATAAATGCATGCCATATACCAGCAAGCAGGCAAAAAATGTGGTAAAAAAAATTTTATTTATTCCAATTTTTTTTAAGAAACAAAATAAATTCCATTAAGTTGAGATAATTAAAAACTTTGAAAAAATAACATTTCGTATTTTCATGCTTCAACTTGAAATAAGTATGAAATGAAATGAAATAAATCTATGCAAGCAAAAGCAGCAAAAAAATGTAACATTGTACATACTGAACAAATTCAATTATGAAATTTTTGGAAAATTTCATAAATTGAATTATATAAAAAATTTCCTATTTGACCTAAAAAAATTAAAAACAAAGAAATTCGGAAAAAAGCATTTATTTTCATACATATCCTGAAAATAATATCTAATATCTGAAATATCTAATTGTGTTATTGAAATAAATCCATGCAAGCCCGTCCAGCCAAAAATGTAAACATTGTGAAAATTTATTTCAATAACACAAAAACCAGTCAAACCAGTATAGAATATATCAATGCAAAATGTAAACATTGTGCAGAATTTATTATAAAAAACACAAGGAGGGTAGATTCTAAAGAGAATTCACCAGACAATTTTTCCCCTTTTGCAGAAATTTTGAACTGGCCGACTTGGTGGATTCGAAATTATGTTCGAATCTGTGCTTGAATCTCAAAAAGCCGAAGTGCCGAAGCGATGAGAGAGCTTACGAATGGTATTTTAAGCAAACTGAGCATGTGTTTTTGTTTGATCTTATTGTTTGCATGTAGGTATGTGTTTATTTTTTAGCTGGACGCAGTGTTTTGTTTTGGTTGGATAAATTTATCGAAATTTTCATTAATTGCTTTGTTCAAACATTTTTCTTCTGATTTTGAAAAAAAATTTGGGATCTATAAATTTTAAGCTACTAAAGAAATAATAGAAATTTTTTCATCCATTTTGAAGACAAATTTTTTATACCTAATTTTTTAAGCTGCTTAGAAATGATAGCTTTTTTTTTAAAAAATTTTTACTCTGATTTTGAAAAAAAAAGTTTCTTCTATAAATTTTAAGCTACTAAAGAAATGATCGACATTTTTTCTAGCACAGAAATGTTTCTAATTTTGAATAAAAATTTTTGATCTCGAACTTTTTAACTACCAAAGAAATGAAAGATTTTTGTTAAAAAATTTTTCCTCCGATTTTGATGAAAAATTTTTGATCTATGAATTACTATCCGCTAAAGAAATGATAAGAATTTTTTTTGGTTCAAAAATGTTTCCTCTGATTTGAAGAAAAACTTTTATCTATAAAATTTTAGCTGCGGAAATGGTAGAAATTTTATTCATGTTGAAAACTTTTTGATCAACTCTTTCCTGTTCTTGGACAATTCGAAAAAATATGGATTTCGAAGTGGGCCTAGAGAATAAAATTTTGCTGAGCGCCAGTTTAAACAGGTTTTGCGACAATTGAAAAACGTTGTCTATTTTCTAAAAAAAAAAACTATTTGACACAATGTGCATGTGTGTTTGTGTGTGTTTTATTTCTAGCTACTCGTATGGTACGTTTGTTGATGTTTAAAATTTCGTCCAAAAATTTTTCTTCTGATTTTGAAGAAAATTATTCATCTACAATTTTTAAGCGACTTAAGAGAGATAATTTTTTTTTGTTCACACCCTCCCATTTTGAACAAACATTTTTGGTACCTAAATTTTTTTCTATGCAAAGAAATGTAATTGACAGAATTTTTGCGGTTATTTATTATATTTCTTTGTGTTTTATTATTGTGTTTATTTATTTCTAGAAAGAAATGTTTTTACTAAATTTATTGAAATTTATATTATTTCGTTCAAACATTTTTCTTCTCATTCTGAAAAAAAATTTTTGGTATATATTTATGGCTGCTAAAGTCGTTGTTTTTGTTCAGAAGTGTTTTCTTCCGAGTTTGAAGAAAAATTAAAAATTGACAATTTTTAAGTTGGTTTGAGTTCGCCAACTTAAAAATTGTTAGATACTTAGTTGTTTAAAAATTGGTTGTCTGAATTTGAAGAAAAATTGTTGATGTCTAATTTTTCGATCTGAAAACATTATTGTAATTATGATTAGAATATGTTTTGTTCAAATTAATTCTTGATTAAAAAAAAAACTGTAGAAAATTTACATTGTGTGACATTTTTATTTTAATTTCTTGTTTTTGGTTGTGTTTCCATTTATTTAGAATTTATTTTAATTTGATATTTTGACGTACGTTTGAATTTATTTTAATAAGGTATACCAAACATATGTATTACTTTATGATTAGATGCGAAAATAATAATAAAAATCTTTCTCTTACTGATTATGAATTTAAAGTGCAAAAAATTGAATTTGATTTGTAAAAAAATGATATTTAAAGAATATATTGTATACAATTATTATATACTTAGTGTCTGTACATAAAAACAGTGTTGTTTTTCATAGGTGTACACATTAACAATTTTTTAATTAATTGAATACAATTATTAGACATAATTTTTATACAAAATAACTACAACAGAAAGAAATAAACTTGTGATTTATTCCTATTTGACTTATTTTCTTAACTGAAAAATTGCTTTACAATAATTAGTTAAGCTTTGATTTTCCTTACCAAATACGCAATAAAGTTTTTAAGTAATAAATTATTTTTGTGAATTTACTTTTGAGTTTTGATTTATACTTTTTTACAAAAAACATCTGAGAAAGCAGAAGAGTCTTTGAGAAGAGAGAAAATCAAAGGAAAAATCTTTGAACAAGAAAAAATTTCTATCATTTCCTTAGCAGCTATAATTAAAGGAATAAAAACATTTTCTTCAGAGAAAAAAATGTTTGATAAATGTTTTCTATGATTGCTAGTTAGCTAAAAATTTGTAGAAGAAAAATTTTTCTTCAAAGAGAAAAAATTTTTGAAATAAAATTTTTATAACTTTGTTAGTTAAAATTTATAATTTTTGAACAGAAAAAATTTTTATCATTTCGTTAGCAGCTAAAATTTTATAGATCAAAAATTTTTCTTTAAAATCAGAGGAAAATTTAAAAAAAAAAAAATCAGTTATCAGTTAGCAGATAAAAATGTATAGCTCAGAAATGTTTCAACAAAATCTAAGGAAACATTTTTTGAACATAAAAAATTCTATAAGTTCTTTAGCTGGAAATTTTAAAGATAAAAAATATATAGATCAAAAAAATTTTCTAATTAAAAAAACAAATTCTATCATTACGATTATCGATTATTAGGGAGTAAACTCTAAAAATGTCACACTTGAAAATCATCCAAAGCATCTTATTAATTTGTAAAGATTTTTTTTAAATTAAGAATAAAATTGAACAAAATTTTTTTAAATCATGTAATAAATTTCGTTCTCAGATCGAAAAAATGTAGATATCAAAATCGAAGAAAAAGTTTTTAAAATATCTATCACCTTTCTATGTTCGTAAAAAATTCTAAATCAACAATTTTTCTTCAAATTCAGACCAACAATTTTTAAACAACTAAGTATCTAACAATTTTTAAGTTGGCGATCTCAAACCAACTTAAAAATTGTCAAATTTTAATTTTTCTTCAAACTCGGAAATAAACACTTCTGAACAAAAAACAACGACTTTAGCAGCGATAAATATATACGATAAATATATATAAATATAAATTTTTTTCAGAATGAGAAGAAAAATGTTTGAACGAAATAATATAAATTTCAATAAATTTAGTAAAAACATAAACAAACGCAGCTTTTCTAGAAATAAAACACAATGAAATATAATAAACTAGCTGTACCCGGTGTGCTTCGCTACCCCTATAGTGATAAAATAGAAAGTATTTAGATATTAAAAAAATTTATTTATTTGATTATGAATTAATTATTGCAATGCTTCATGATATACAATGTTTTTAGTCGGTGTAGAGGTGTAGCTTCTAGAGCAAAGAACGGGGCGTGGCCCGCCTACTATTTACATGGCATATAATCCCTTTTAAGATAACATGATATGTAGCAAATATCATCATTCTATGCCAATTGGCTGAGATATGAGGATTTTATGTTTTCGGTTGTGTAGGCGTGGCATCACCCCTTCGTCTGATCAAAATATTATGTAACCAAGGACTTATTATTTCGTAACAATGTCCTATTGTGAAAATTTCATGTCGACCGGTCCAGTTGTTTAGAAGATATTACAGTTTTTAATTTTTCCAAAAATTGGCGTGGTTCCGCCCACTTTTTTTGTGGAACGTATTTCTATTCATGCCAATACTATATGTACTAAATATCATTTCCGTGGGTCCAAAAATGCCGAAGATATGACGATTTTAAGTTTTGGGTTATATGAGCGGGGACACGCCCCTTTGTCCAAGCAAAACTGTATATAGCCTAATATTCCTTCCAGAGTCATATTAAGACGCTGAGAAAATTTCAGGAAAATCGGTCCATTGGTTTGGCCTCCTATAAAGCACAAACAGACATACATTCATTTCTTTTTTCGATTTTTTTTTTTCTTTTTTTTTTTTTTAAATCCGAACTGAAAAAATACCTTTCCAACAAAGTATAAATCATCAAAATCGGTTCGGCCGATCTCGAGTTATGGGATTACATCGCATTCGGACACTTTCTTTTATATATATAGATAACTTCAAAAATTCTGTCAATTACATTTCTTTGCATAGAAAGAAATTTAGATACCAAAAATGTTTGTTCAAAACGGGAGGGTGTGAACAAAAAAAAAAATTATCTCTCTTAAGTCGCTTAAAAATTGTAGATGAAAAATTTTCTTCAAAATTAAAAGAAAAATTTTTGGACGAAATTTCAATAAATTTAGCAAAAACATCAACAAATGTACCATACGAGTAGCTAGAAATAAAACAAACAAACACATGCACATTGTGTCAAATAGTTTTTTTTTAGAAAATAGACAACGTTTCTCAATTGTAGCAAAACCTGTTTAAACTGGAGCTCAGCAAAATTTTATTCTCTCGTACGGCCTCTCTCATCACACTTCGAAATTCATATTTTTTCGAATTGTCCAAGTACAGGAAGGGGTTGATCAAAAAGTTTTCAACATGAATAAAATTTCTACCATTTCCGCAGCTAAAATTTTATAGATAAAAATTTTTCTTTAAATTTTTGATCAAAAAATATTTCTATCATTTTTTTAGCGCATAATAATTCATAGATCTAAAATTTTTCACCAAAATCGGAGGAAAAATTTTTTAACAAAAACTAAAAATCTTTCATTTCTTTAGTAGTTAAAAATTTAGAGATCAAAAATTTTTCTTCAAAATTAGACATTTTTGTACTAGAAAAAATGTCGATCATTTCTTTAGTAGCTTAAAATTTATAGAAGAAACATTTTTTTTTTTTAAATCAGACTAAGAATTTTTTTCAAAAAAAGCTATAATTTCTTAAGCAGCTTAAAAAAATTAGATATAAAAAATTTGTCTTCAAAATCGAAGAAAAAATTTCTATTATTTCTTTAGTAGCTAAAAATGTATAGATAAAAAATGTTTCTTCAAAATCAGAAGAAAAATGTTTGAACGAAGCAATTAATGTAAATTTCAATAAATTTATCCAACCAAAACAAAACACTGCGTCCAGCTAAAAAATAAACACATACCTACATGCAAATAATAAGAGCAAACAAAAACACATGCTCAGCATGATACAATAATTTACAAGGTAGCCTTGACAACTACATTTTTTTCACGAGCGGCGATCGGGAGTTGTCAAATCAATACAAAGTTTAACTTTTCATCTGTTTTGCTGCTTCTTCGTTTTCTCTTTTTCAATGTGTTTTTGCCAACTCCAAATCGTCAACAGAACTGTCACTCCTACCTTGTAAATAATTATACCATGATGCTCAGTTTTCTTAAAATACCATTCGTAAGCTCTCTCTCATCGCTTCGGCACTTCGGCTTTTTGAGACTCAAGTACAGATTCGAACATAATTTCGAATCCACCAAGTCGGCCAGTTCAAAATTTCTGCAAAAGGGGAAAAATTGTCTGGTGAATTCTCTTTAGAATCTACCCTCCTTGTCTGAATTTTGAGCGAGTAAAATTGAGTGAGCGAATTAAATTCTCTTCCTTAAATATATATACTCTTTGGTCACATATATACCAAACTTGACAGACAGCAGAAACCTACACAGAACAATAAAACAACAAAACTTCTCTTTTGCACACAAACCAAACAAAACTTTAAAACATTTATTCACTAACACCAAAACAAAAATTGAAAAGGAGAATCAACAAGATGTAGTATATGAAATCGCATGCAACGGCAAAGATGAAGAGGCTTGCAATCTTGTATACATTGGAACGACCAAAAGAGCGCTAGGAGTGAGACTTAACGAGCACAAAGCAGATCTGAAAAAAGGGAAGCAAACTACAGCACTAGCACAACACATTGTAGAAAGTGGACACACAGCTAATTTCGACGACGTAAGAGTAATTGACAAGGAGAGAAGAGAAGTTAGACGATATTTGTTGGAGTCTCTGCATATTCAGAAGAAAGCAACAACTATGAATACCAAAGAGGACAACGACAACATCAGCTCGGTGTATACCACAGCTTTAAAAACTTGACCAGCTGATAATGTTTACTTTTTGTCTCTTCGTTACAAAGTTTAGTCGTTAGTTTTTGTTTTTCTGTTTTGTTTAAAAAATTTTCATTGCTTAAATTTTCAAAAAAATGTCAAGTGCAATATAATCGTTTATATTGTAATGTGAATTATAAAGTAATGTGTATTTATATATTTAATGTTTTTTATAATTCAAATAATAAATTAATTGTTTAATGTTTTAGATTTAATAAAATAATCCCCTGAAGAAGGAAGGAAATACTTCCGAAACGTCGGGAAAATTGAAAGAAATTATTTAAAAATTTAATTCAAAAAAAACCACTTGACCAAAAAAGCCCGAAATTGAAGACAGCACAGGATATTAAAAGAATTGGTCAAAATATTACTTCCAAGAATAATTTTTATTCACAATTTCCCAAAATGTTCAACTAACAATCGGACAAATAACAATAAAATGAAGAAAGCCACGGTTGCCGCAGAGTTTTATATTTACTAACATCTGGGACCATATTCTTCATATTTATATAAGAAGCAGAATGCACGTGTATATAAATATAACTAACAATAAAATGACGTAAAACACAGTTGTCGTAGATGTGTATAAAAGCGAGAAAAAGTCTACTTTTTTCATTAGTATCTCTTGATAAATTAAAGAAATACAAGTCTTTTTAAAATCTTTAAAGAATCAACATGAATTTATTTTGGTTAATAACTTTGGTAGTATTTGTTGCAGCTAAAAATGATACAAGCAATGGATGGGGTAAATAGGCCTTCTAAGATGAGGAATTTGGTCCAAGATGGTGAGCAACGGCCTAGGTGACATTCTTTCGAATCCTGATTAATATAATATATATCTTTGTTAAGCAAACGTTTTAAATGATATAAAAAATTTATTAAAAAAAGAACTGTGTTATTAATATTAAATGGTTCATTCTTAGCTTTCAAAAACTTTTAAAAACACATATTTTAAAGCATCATTTTCACAGAGAAAAAATGCTCCTTGAGGAGGTCCGGATGCTTAGAAAGCGAAGATCGCAATAATTGTTTAGACAAGTCTGAGGAGATTTCATCGAACAACACAAGCTTTCAATGCTGTCAGTAATTGAGATGGTATTATGCATATTTACTGAGGTGTGTGAGTATCGAGGGGTTTGGTTATAATGAATTTTTTGTTTTTGCATTCTTATTGTTTTTGTAAAAGATTTTACTTCAAGTAAGTTTCTTAAACAATTTCAAATTCTTCCTGCTCAAGTACAACTTCTCCTCTCTTGAATATAAGAAATCCACAGCTAAGTTATTTAACAAAAATATTTGTTATCTTGAACATTTATTCGTAGAATTTCCTATTCATCTCAATTACGGAACTTTGTAGCAATATTTTTACCGTTCAAAATAGAAACATTCCAAAAATTCAGCCTTTTAGGCATTTATGAGCTAAGAGGAGGATTAGGTAATACTTGTATTACTTGTTTGTAATACTTAAAAGACGTAGGGTAGTCCTAAAAAAACCCAATCTATGCGTCAGATGGGGGTTTTTTGAAAAGGCAATTGACTGAAATGAGAGAATTGGCTTCAAAGAACACGTAGATAGTTCCATATTGAGGCAAGGTTATTGCGTACATTTTTTAGGATAAGGTTGGGATGAATTTAATTTTTTAACTTGAGAAACTAAAAGAAAAATTGACGACGTGTATTATACGAATTTAAAGGGCTCATTTTCCAAGAAACTTTTAATCATTAAGACAATACAAAATCAATAAGCTAAAAATTTTATATAACTCTCTTGGATTATTTAATGTTTCTAAGCATGTTTCTAACAAGAGAATGTGGACTGATGAAGTAGACGCACAAATAAGTTTCCCCATAGAGTTACTTTGTAGCATGGAAGTGAGAGGTTTTCTGCGACACAACCTTACGCTAAAAAAGTATGTCATTGTTATGTTTGAAACATATAGATACAGCAAATAGACTAATCAATGGGACCTGATTGCTGATCATAAATCTTGATAACAATTTTCTCGAATTATCTAAAATTATGTTCAGGCTATTTTTCTATTTAAAACGCAATGAATTAAATTTTTGATAACTGAGGCATTTGCTCCTGGATTGGGCTCGTGGACAGTCGTTGAGAAAAGATCTAATATACCTACCAAACCCTACTTTTCAAACACATTCATTTATATGTTATAATATGTGGCATTACATGAAACATATTGTATGATAGCGTGAACATTTTTATGAACTAACCAACAACGAAGGTTTCACTACTTCAAATATAGTTAAAGAAAAAATATATGAAAACTTAAAAGTAATATAGTATTTATAATAAAAAATTAATAATCTTACACTAGAGAGTTTTTGCTAAATTTAGAGTTTAAACGCCATGCGGGTTTTCATTTCAACAGTTTTAATTTTTTTTCGACTGCTTTTGCATTGAAGTCCATCCAACGGTAAATTTTTTTATAAAAAATAACCATAGAGCTCGATTCATCGTTGAAAACAACTTATGTATGCAAATTCTTCAGAGCTGTCAAATTAAAAAACTGATCAAAATTATTCGAGTTTTTGAAGTTTTACAACAATAGTAAGCTACTGTAACTATACTGTTTCCGATGGGCTGAACGTAACTTTGGGTGAGTTTAATAATGGGACAAAATTGTTATCAAGATTAAGATCAGCAATCAGGTGCCATCGATTAGTCTATTTACAGTGTTTATATGTTTTAATGACAATGACATCCTTTTTTAGCGCTAGCTTATGCCGCAGAAAACCACTCACATCTATGCTACAAAAAAAAAAATCTATGGGGAAACTTATTTGTGTGTCCACTTCATCAAAAACTCTCTTCAATGTTGGCAAATCTTTTGCAATCGATCCTTTTTTTTGTGTTTGGATACATAAATAAATCCTAGAGATCTAAACAAAGGTTTTATCTTATTACTATTCGCATTAAATTCGTATAATACACACCGTTAATTTTTATTTTACTTTCTGAAGTTAAAAAGTAAAATGTATCCCACGCGTATTCAAAAAACAAACTCACGCAACAACCTTGCCTCAAGATAGAACTATCTTCATCTTCCTTGGAGCCAATTCTCTCATTTAAGTCCATTGTCTTTTCAAACAACCGCCAGCTATGCGTCAGGTTGGGTACTTCTGGGATGACCCATCGTTTTCAAATATCCCACACCCAAATCTCCCTTTTAGCTTCTTAATGCTTATAAGGTTGAATTTTTCGAATGATGCAAGGATAAGAATGATGAATTCAAGGAAGGATAAGTTGTACTTGAGCAGGATAAATTTGGAATTGAAATGTGGTGGATTTAAAAAATATTTAGCCCAATTCAATTTATTCCTGGCATAATTTTGCAATAGAATCGGTTGGCATGTCTGGAAAACTGAGGTAAAATCTTCATATTAATAAAAACAATAAACAACAAACAGTTTTTCCCAATGCCCAAAAACCTTAAAACCCGCACACCTCAGTAAATATGCATAGTCCACCGTAATTATTGACAGCATTGAAAGCTTGTATTGTTAGATGAAATCTTCTACAACCTGTCTAAACAATTATCTATATCTTCGTTTTCTAAGCATCCTCACCTCCATAAGGAGCGTCACTCTCTATGAAAAATGATGCTTCAAACAACGTTTTATTTTTTCGCAGTTTAGCTTTTGAAAGTTAAGAAAGAACCATTTAAATTTAATAACACACTTCTTTTTTTTTAATAAATTTTTTATATCATTTAAAACGTTTGCTTAACAAAGATATTTTTTATATTCATCGGGATTCGAAAGAATGTCACCTAGGCCGTTGCTCACCATCTTGGACCAAATTCCTCGTCTTGGAAGGCCTATTTACCCCATCCATTGCTTGTATCATTTTTAGCTGCAACAAATACTACGAAAGTAATTAACCAAAATAAATTCATGATGATTGTTTATAATTTTTAGAAAAGACTTGTATTTCTTTAATTTATCAAGAGATACTACTGAAAAAAGTAGACTTTTTCTCGCTTTTATACACATCTATGACAACTGTGTTTTACGTCATTTTATTGTTAATTGTCTTATATTTGTATACACGTGCATTCTGCTTCTTATATAAATATGAAGAATATGGTTCCAGATGTTAGAAAATATAAAACTCTGCGGCAACCGTGGCTTTTTATTGTTATTTGTCCGATTGTTAGTTGAACATTTTGGGAAATGTGAATAAAAATTATTCTTGATTATTCGAAGCAGCAGTTAATAATTTCGTCAAACATCTAAAATATACGGTGAGAACGATTATTTGGGCACGTTTACTAAAACAAAAAAATTTAGATTCTGCCAACACGTTTCGTGATGTCAATTGTAGATTTTAAAAAATTTGTGACTTATAGGAAATTTATAAATAGTACTAGTTTATAGCAAAAGTTGAAGTGTCGATTTTGAACGAATTAATTTATTTTTGTTTTACAATATCCTGACAGTTATTTTCAACTCAAAAAAGACACAAAACTCTATGTGATCCTTAAAATAAAACAAAAAATTAAGTTGTAAATTGGCACAATGAAAACTGTTTTGTACTGGAAAATGTGGTGTTCTTTGACAGAAAAATATTAGAATTTTCTTTTAACCCACATACAAAAGAAATTTATTAATGAAAATCGGTTTATTATTTATCTCTCAATCTTGTACAAAAATAAGAAAGATGTTATAAAAGTTCACCTGCCATGTGCGCGCTTAGAAAAGCAGCTATAACTCCGAAAGAAGTTTGAGTTTTGAAATATCTTAAGGTGCCAATATTTTCAAGACATACATTTATAAAAACAAAAATTTAGGATCAGATCGGGACTTAGAACTGCCCCATAATCTGTTGATCTGCTTATCTGATCATCTGTCTTGTACTCGCCTACAAAAGTAGCTCTAACTCCAAAACTACTTTGAATTTTTAAATAGCTTTTCGTGACAATATTAGTCTATTGCTTTATATACAAACTTCGGGTCTTTACAAAATTCGGGTTTTTACATTTACAAGGTCGATATAATTTTTACAGTATTCGAAAAAGCCTTCGACCGATTAAAGGCGCTTAAAAACAACTATAAAGTAGAGATGAGTGATATATCGCTACATATGAGTTAATCACTGCGATTGAAAAGTCACTGATAACTGTGGTGGCCAAATTTTGTAACAAACAGTGATTAGTGTTTTCGTGATATTTTTTTTTTTTTGTTCTTTTTGTACATATAGCTGCGTTTCGTTTCTAGCTATTTCTGACTTCATATTCTTGCCTCTTTTTGCATGCAAAATTCAACAGCTCGCATTTGGCGTCTCTGTCTCATATCTTCGTCTTCCTTTTGTATCTCTTATGATGAAACTCAATGAGAAACGTCAGTATCTTACTGTCTCTTTTTTTTTTAACTCCGCCAGGCTTAGCTTGCGCCTGCCTGTCCCAAGCCAGGATAAAGGAGGAGGGTTGTTTGTAGGATACGTCCCGCAAACGTAAAAACTGATAGGGCCAACCAAGAGCTCGGGGTGGCGCCCATCTTGGTAGCAGGTCATATTCGGTATATCGATATGAAACAAGCCTGCGAAGGTATAGCAATTGACCTTAAAACTTGTTAGTACGGGGACAGTCTTTACCCGCCAGATGGGGTAGACCCTATCTATCCACCGCATGGATAAAATGGTTGTGAAGTGTTGGCATGCGTGCATAAAAGTGTCAACTCTTCGGCTTTCCGAAGTGTTGCTTGTCAAAGAGTTTGACTCGCACCCTCAAACTGGCACGGCAGTCACTGAGGGAAGTGTTGACAATGGTTGTTGTAACTAAGGGTTCTCATACTGAGCACGGCAGTTCCTGAGAACAATGGCCAATACTCTATGTCTGGATGGTGAAATCCGAACGGCCAGAGTAAGAGTGGCAATTGCAAAGGTCCTCCAGAGCAGGTACCGGTCATGCGCAATAATTTCCAGCTGAGTCGGCAACTGCAAATTGTTAGACTAGCCTTTAAGTGCTCATTGAGCACAGTCATGTATAAGAATGCACTTTTTCGTAATTGCATTTGTGTATTCTTGGTCTTTTTGCGGGGATGTTGTGGATCCTCATCTGTCGGGATCGAGTTGCCCAGATGACTGTCGTGGGCTGGCCCTTCGGGGAGTCTCGTACTGGTTGTGGTTGTGTGAATGCTACACAGGTCTAGATTGACCGGCGGGGTTGCACAATGGTACGACCGGGCTGGCATATCCGTCTTAATATGCAAGAGATTGGGTTGGTCTCGTCTCCGCCAGTAGAAGGATGGAAGTACGTCTAAACTGGTACTGCTATTACGGGCAGTATGTAATTTATTACATCATGCTCCTAATCAGCAGGGCACTGGGTGATGCTTTGTAATTGTGAAACAGCTTCCATGTTCGTGTTGCCACACCGGATGCCCCGTATGTTTTACTTGTTTTAAAACATAAACGGGTCCGTGTTGTGGTACAACACAAAGTTGCTTAAGCCTTACGGCAGGTGCACTTGATAATCTTAAAATCGTCTGTCTCTTTTTTGTAACTCCGCCAGGTCTAGCTTGCGCCTGCCTGTCCCAAGCCAGGATAAAGGAGGAAGGTTGTTTGTAGGATACGTCCTGCAAACGTGAAAACTGATAGGGCCAACCAAGAGCTCGGGGTGGCGCCCATCTTGGTAGCAGGTCATATTCGGTATATCGATATGAAACAAGCCTGCGAAGGTATAGCAATTGACCTTAAAACTTGTTAGTACGGGGACAGTCTTTACCCGTCAGATGGGGTAGACCCTATCTATCCACCGCATGCAGACCTTAATTCGGCAGTTTACTGCAAGACCCATGCGACTCGACTCTTTTTCTTATTTGGAGAATGCTGCACTGACTTCGCGTGTATTATGGCCAAAGATATCCATATCATCGGCATACACTAGCTGCATAACACTCTTATTGAATATTGTGCCGCTTTGTCTCAGATCAGCCTCGGCTCAGGTACTACCATATAAATAACTTCGCTAAAGTTCTAGTTCACCAACGAAAGATACATGCCAAAACAATTCTTAGCAACCACACACAGTCGCGATGCTATCAACATCAGCATCGTCGAGTGAGGGTTGTTTTTTATACCGTTTGCATGCATTTGTTGTTGTTTAAGCGAACTGACGCTTATGTAAAGTTTTAAATTCACTCCTGTTAATACCTTCGCTAAAGAAGCTAATGCTTCAAATATATCAACCCATATTACAAAACAAACACATTCAGCAAAAATATTCTGCTATTTTTGGACGAAACCGAAGCCGAAGGTTGAAAAATCGTCCGAATATCAAAGCCGAAGTCGGACATTAACCCCAGAATACAAACCTTACGTTCACTATACGTTATATGACTCGTTAAGAGTGAGTAAATTTTACGTAGGTTAGTATTCTAGGGTTAATTGCTACCCTATTCATTATTATTCTTTCGTATAGATTTTTCATCACATAAAATGTGTTAATAATATAGATGAACCGGTCACCATCATTAAGTGTTTGTATAATATTTTTTGTATTAAATTTATTTAATACTGTATGCAACAAATTCAAAAACCAATAATATTCCCAAGTTATTTTATAGCAACAATAAAAAAATTAGTTATATCAAAATGTGTTTGGTACCGCAATTTTTGACCAATTTTGTAATAATTACCGCGAAATTATTTGAAATAACTAGGCAGCTGCAGTCTTTTCACAGAACTGGGTTTTTGATAAAACTGTATTTCATGGGTATATCTTAAGCAGAAACAAGTTCCAGAGCTTCCAGCTTTATCCAAGACAAAATTATAACGCAAAAACAGTAGAATACTTCATAGAACTTTCATAGAATATTGAAAACTTTGAAGAAAAATTTCTCAAAACATAAAAGTCAGACTTAAAGAGTTTATGGCTGTTGCTGTTTATCGTAAACACAATAATGTATGTCTATTTCAGACATTTTTTGTTGCGCAATTTCATTTGAAAAATAAACACTGACTTAATTAATTTTTGTTTTTTAGATTTCTTTATAATATTTGATATCAAGTGTAAGAAGATAAAATTCCACATCTTTAAAATTTATTCTTTTTGTGAATCATTTTTACCGCTCCCACATCACGCGCTCAAAATTCATTTTTTTATTGTATAAAAAGTATGGAGTCATAAGAAGTTTTTAAATTGCTTTTTTTGGTTTCGTTAGTATATTTACCAAAAACTTTAATTTTCTATGAAATTAAAATGTTCAATGCCCGATAAGGACTACGAATATTGTCGGTAATATTTTGAAAATTTCTTTGCTGGTATTTCTAATATACTTTGGCAACATTTTTTAATATTGAAATGTGAGACTATAAATTTGTGTTTATAGCGGACCCCCGGAGCGGACTTTAAGTATATTCAAAGCTATAAAGGTTTTATAAATTTGATATCGCCACATTATGTGGAAGGTGGAATTTCTGCATCAGAATGTATTGATTCGAAATAGTTGTTTATATTCTCCCAATGGGGAATCAGCAGTTTTTCCATTATAATTGGATATTTATGTGTTTAATAGACACAGCAATTTGCCCCTTTAAGAAAAAAAGTTAAAGTTGAAAACTACTATAAAGTTTATATTTGCTAACATCTGAATCTGCTTTCTTCACATTTATACAAAAAACAGAATTCACGTGTATGCAAATATAGGACAACTAACAATAAGTTGACGTAAGCCACGGTTGTCGTAGATGTGTATAAAAGCGAGCCAAAGTCTACGTTTTTCATTAGTATCTCTTGATAAATTAAAGAAATACAAGTCTCTTTTAAAAATTATAAAGAATCAACATGAATTTATTTTGGTTAATTACTTTGGTAGTATTCGTTGCAGCAAAAAATGATACAAGCAATGGATGGGGTAAATAGGACCTCTAAGATGATGAATTTGGTCCAAGATGGTGAATTAATTTCTAAGTGACATAAATTCGAATCCAGATTAATATTAAATATGTCTTTGTTAAGCCAATGTATTGAATGAAATAAAAAAATTTATTAAAAAAAAAAAATAACCTCCTTATTATTTTAAAAATTTCTGAGCCTTTCCTAACTTTCAGAAACCTAACTGCGAAAAAATTAAACGTAGTACTAAGCATAGTTTTTTCACAGCGAAAAACGCTCCTTGAAGAGGTCAGGATCCTTAGAAAAAGTAGTGTTTTTCGAAGTGCTCCTGTTCGGGAAATCAACTCGTTGTATTTGAACAAAAATTTAGGTGAGGCGTACAACCTCAGTTTCTTACAAATCGATTCCAGCCTATGGACCAATAACGAAAATTTTTTGGGAGCTGAAGAAACCGTCAGAAATATTTCCGTCGTTAATGGCTCTGCCGAGAGCACCATCAATCTCATTAACGGATTCAATGAGAAACTAACTACGCTGGAGGACGAAAAGCAAATCATTCTTTAAGTAGTAGAAGCTCATCAGAAGATATTCCCGTACAGAAGCTTTTCAAAAAACACATTATTACAAATATATAACAGAAGTTGAAATATTCTTAATAATTTACGCAGATATACTAATACAACAAATTCATATTTATCAAAAAAGTACATTCATATAATAAATCATATTTCGCTTAAATATTGTTCAATTTGCAAAATTGGGAAAATTGTAAAGAGTGGGAAAAAGTCAACGATATTCGCGTTTGCTTGCTGCTGGTGGTCGCAAACATATTTTCATGCTAAATCTGAATGCGGAATCAGATGTAGCGACCAATTTTACAGTATAAAAATTAATAAAATTCACAGTAACTCTGAGGGCCCGAAACACACGTTTTGCAGCTCAGTCAGTTTTTGAAAAGAGTGATCTTTTTTGGACGTTTAACTATTTCTATACAAGCACCTTTCATATGAGGGGGGGGGGGGGGGGAAGGGGGGAACGGAGAGTCAGAAACACTTCACTAAAAGCCATATAAATGTGAATGTTTATTGATTTTGCATTGTCTTAAACAAAGCCTTATATTCCAGAAAATGCGGCTGTTTTTTCTTGATTTCATTACTAAAATGCTATAATAAATTCGAATAATACACGTCGTTGATTTTTTTCCGTTCTGAAGTCAATCAATAGAACTTATCCCACGCTCATCCGAAAAAACTCACTCCATAACATTGCCTGAAGATAGAACTGTCTTCGTTTTCTTTGGAGCCAATTCTGTCATTTCAGTCCATTGTACTTTCAAACGATCGCCATCTATACATCATGTAGGGTACTTATGGGACTAACAGAAGGTGTTCGATGAGCTATCCTACATTTTGCCTCAACAATTATCAGGACGCTTGTGATTCATTTGCCCCATTTGTATAGGAGATCCGCACATTTCGTCGAGGATGCGGAAATTTACTGCGGTACACAACTAAATGAAGCTGAAAACGCCAGACACTTACATTCAATAGATAATACAATTTATTAACGAATTGTCTTTGAATAAATTCAAACTTCTCTTTGTCACTGCAGTTTCTATAGAATCTACGATCTCGTTTTATAAGCATCCTGACCTCTTTAAGCAGCGCTTTTCGCTGTGAAAAAACTATGCTTAATACTACGTTTAATTTTTTCGCAGTTAGGTTTTTTAAAGATAGGAAAGGCTCAGAACTTTTTAAAATAATATGACGGTTATTTTTTTTTTTAATAAATTTTTTTATTTCATTCAATACATTTGCTTAACAAAGACATATTTAATATTAGTCTGGATTCGAAACTGTCACTTAGGCCTTAGTTCACCATCTTGGACCAAATTCATCATCTAAGGGGTCCTATTTGCCCCATCCACTGCTTGTATCATTTTTAGCTGCAACGAATACTACCAAAGTAATTAACCAAAATAAATTCATGTTGATTCTTTATAATTTTTAAAAGAGACTTGTATTTCTTTAATTTATCAAGAGATACTAATGAAAAACGTAGACTTTGTCTGGCTTTTATACACTTCTACGACAACCGTGGCTTACGTCAACTTAATGTTAGTTGTCCTATATTTGCATACACGTGAATTCTGTTTCTTGTATAAATGTGAAGAAAGCAGATTCAGATGTTAGCAAATATAAACTTTATAGTAGTTTTCAACTTTAACTTTTTTTCTTAAGGCGGTCTTCTCATTCAAAACCCGTTTTTTGGACCCTTTTTAAAAAAATTCTTATTTGAAAACGCAAAGAATAATTGAAAACTTTTATTATTTATTGTATTACAAAAGGTTCAAAGTAAATAAAAAAATTTTTTTTGCCTCGATACGTGGGCTGTTCAAAAAGTAATGAGACTTCAAAGTTGGTGGTGAAAAAAAAAGGTGTCGTCACGGCGGCCACGATTCCGGGTCTCCGGAGCGTCTGAAATGAAAAAAAAAAACGGGGTTATAATCAATATAGATGTAATTCTCAGGTGAACCTCAAGCTTAATTTTGTGATTTTTTTTGACAAAATGGCGGCCATTCAAAAAAAAAATTTCAATTTCGGGTTTTTTTTTGTAGTTTAGTGTAAAAAAAATAGTAAAAAATTTTTTAAAATTATGGTCGAGGTTCACCCGAGAATGGTGACAATTCTGCGTCGATTCCATTTTGTTTCATGAAAATCGGTTCAGTTGAACTGGAGATATCATGGCCGCCAGTTCGAAAAACGTGGGTTCTAGATAAACGCGTTTAAAGTTTGAAGTAATTTTTTTGGGAAAAAAAAAAAAAATCAAAAATGCTTACATGCAGTTTTAAAGAGCTGACAATTTTTACTTACAAATATTAGTCGGCGATGCCAGCTCCATACAGGCCACCTTCCTCTTTTTCGTTGAAACTGCTTTCTGCTGCCCTCTCTGCTCTGCGAGCCGTTCTGCCAGCTTTTGATGATGCCGCAGCTCGAGTCTCTGATCGGTTCAATCTGTCTTCATTGCGAGATAGTGCGTATTCGTATGCGTTTTTGCCAATCGCAATACCCATCAAACCCATAATTTTAAGTATGGGTATAAAACCGTCGTTGAAGAGGCACGTTGCAATGAAATTGGCCACTTCGATGGTGCGTGCGCCTGAGTTGATGTGTTTGGGCGAAAGTGACCAAAGAACAGAATTGTAGGACTCATTGGAATTCTGAGTTTCAGATCCAAGGCATCTTTCAAGCAAATTATCTGCCGACAGCGCTTCGTAAGCTGGTTTTATTACCTCCATCACCTTCTTGTCCATCAGACCTTGCTTCACAAAAAAGGCTGTATCTTCTAAAGTATTTCGAATTTCTAAAAATCCTTTTAGGGGCATATTCACAACTACCCAAGCTATAAATAAATGCAAAAAAAAAAAGTTGAAAAAAAAAGTTGCTCAATGAGAAGACCCCCTTAAAGGGGCAAATTGCTGTGTCTATTAAACACATAAATATCCAATTATAATGGAAAAACTGCTGATTCCCCATTGGGAAAATATAAACAACTATTTCGAAACAATACATTCTGATGCAGAAATTCCACCTTCCACATAATGTGGCGATATCAAAGTTATAAAACCTTTATAGCTTTGAATATACTTAAAGTCCGCTCCGGGGGTCCGCTATAAACACAAATTTATAGTCTCACATTTCAATATTAAAAAATGTTGCCAAAGTATACTAGAAATACCAGCAAAGAAATTTTCAAAATATTACCGACAATATTCGTAGTCCTTATCGGGCATTGAACATTTTATGTAATTTCATAGAAAATTAAAGTTTTTGGTAAATATACTAACGAAACCAAAAAAAGCAATTTAAAAACTTCTTATGACTCCATACTTTTTATACAATAAAAAAATGAATTTTGAGCGCGTGATGTGGGAGCGGTAAAAATGATTCACAAAAAGAATAAATTTTAAAGATGTGGAATTTTATCTTCTTACACTTGATATCAAATATTATAAAGAAATCTAAAAAACAAAAATTAATTAAGTCAGTGTTTATTTTTCAAATGAAATTGCGCAACAAAAAATGTCTGAAATAGACATACATTATTGTGTTTACTATAAACAGCAACAGCCATAAACTCTTTAAGTCTGACTTTTATGTTTTGAGATATGTTTCTTCAAAGTTTCCAATATTCTATGAAAGTTCTATGAAGTATTCTACTGTTTTTGCTTTATAATTTTGTCTGGGATAAAGCTGGAAGCTTTGGAACTTGTTTCTGTTTTAAGATATACCCATGAAACACAGTTTTATCAAAGAGCTTATCACAGTTTTATCACAGTGAAAAGACTGAAGCCCTGAGACTCCCAGTTCTGTGAAAAGACTGAAGCCGCCTAGTTATTCAAAATAATCTCGTGGTAAACACACATTTTGAATATAACTAATTTTTTTATTGTTGCTATAAAATAACTTGGGAATATTATTGGTTTTTGAATTTGTTGCATACAATATTAAATAAATTTAATACAAGAAATATTATACAAACACTTAATGATGGTGACCGGTTCATCTATATTATTATTACGCAGCCACATTTTATGTGATGACCACAATTAACCCTAGAATACTAACCAACGTAAAATTTACTCACTCCTAACGAGTCTATAACGTATTGTGAACGTAAGATTTGTATTCTAGGGTTAATGTCCGACTTCGGCTTTGATATTCTGCATAATCGGCCGATTTTTCAACTTCGGCTTCGGTTTCGTCCAAAAATAGCCGAATATTTTTGCTGAATGTGTTTGTTTTGTAATATGTGTTGATATATTTGAAGCATTAGCTTCTTTAGCGAAGGTATTAACAGGTGTGAATTTAAAACTTTACAAAAGCGTCAGTTCGCTTAAACAACAACAAATGCATGCAAGCGGGATAAAAAACAACCCTCACTCGACGATGCTGACGTTGATAGCATCGCGACTGTGTGTGGTTGATAAGAATTGTTTATGCATGTATCTTTCTTTGGTGGACTAGAACTTTAGCGAAGTTATTTATATGGTAGTAGCTGAGCCGAGGCTGATCTAAGACAAAGCGGTACAATATTCAATAAGAGTGTTATGCTGCTAGTGTATGCTGATGATATCGATATCTTTGGCCATAATACACGCGAAGTCAGTGCAGCATTCTCTACATAAAAAAAAGAGTCGAGTCGCATGGGTCTTGCAGTAAACGCAGATAAGACGAAATATCTAGTGTCAACAAACAAACAGTCCCAGCTTATTGGCACCCACGTCACTGTTGACAACACTTCCTTCGAGGTTGTGAAGGACTTTGTCTACCTCGGATCCAGCATTAACTCCACCAACGATACTAGTAGAGAGATAAAACGAAGGATAACTCTTACCAACCGGTGTTACTTTGGGCTCAGTAGGCGATTCAGAAGCAGAGCCCTCTCTCGACGAAGAAAAGTCACGCTCCATAAGTCACTAATCATGGCCGTCCTGTTATATGCAGCACAATCCTGGACTTTGAGCAGCTCTGATAAAAAGACTTTGCGAGCTTTCGAGAGAAAGATCCTTTGCAAGATATACGGACAAATCTACGTCAATGGCGAGTACCGAATACGATGGAACGATAAGCTGTTTGAGCTATACGCCGAAAATCGAGTGGCTTCGCTGGCTGGGTCATGTTGAGCGGATGGAAGATTACGCCCTAGCGAAGAAAATATTCGATTCGGTACCCAGCGGCGGTCAACGGAGGAGAGGGCGACCGTATCTCCGTTGAAAGGACCAAGTAGAGAACAACCTGACGAAACTTGGAGCTTCCAACTGGTGCCGGCAAGCGCAAAATAGAAATGACTGACGAAAATTTTTACAACAGGCGGAAACCGACTTACGGTTGTAAGCGCCACCTAAGTATGTAGCTGAGCCGTGCCGAAAAACACATTGGAGCAAAAGAGATGCACTCGTCGATTTGAAAAACCTTTTCACAAACTTTAGAAGGAATTTTGTGCGCATCTTTCAAACCGGTAACTTTGGCGAAATGAGCAAAATGTAGATTCAATATTGAAAATTATGAGAAAAAGTTGGGGAAATCGTAATTTGTGTGTGCGTGCCGCCGATCGATTCCAAAAATATATTTTCAAGTTTTATATCGTATTCGATAGATTTTTGAAAAAAATCAGAGCAATAACGAATTTTTGGCAATTCGCGAGGAAACTGGACAAAAATTAAATAAGCATTGAAAACAGGAATTGAAATGTCAAAACAACGCCAACTGACGACGCAACTGACTTGCGCATGTGATGATGCGTACTCAAATACCACAGAATTCGGCATCAGCTGTCCTAATTTGCGAAAAAAGAAAGTGGAATATAAATACACATAAAGAAGAAAAGAAGATATTTATCACCCTTCGCGCTTTGCTACTTACTTACTTAGGTGGTCGTAACAACCCGTGTCCGGGTTTCAGCCGACCTCATCAGCTCTCGCCAGGCGCCTCTGCTTTGCGCGCGCCTTCTCCAATCGGATACACCAAGTGCGGTTAGGGCTTCCTCAGCCTGGTCCATCCATCGGAGGCATGGTCTCCCTCGTCGTCGTTGACCAGCGACCCTCGCCTCGAGCACCTTTTTCGCTGGAGCTTCGTCGTTCATACGATGGACATGACCCAGCCAGCGTAGTCGCTGCACAGTTATACGCCGAACTACGTCAATGTCATCGTAGAGCTCATACAGCTCGTGGTTCATTCGGATGCGATAGTCATCGCCGACTCGAACAGGACCGAAGATTTTGCGAAGAATTTTTCTCGAGAGAAAAGTTCTTCGCGCTTTGCTACGCCTTACTGTATTTTGTAGTACAGCGCCCTGTAGGGTTCAATATATAGCAAAATACATAGGGCGAAAAGACTCGTTATTTGTACAACAGCGCCCTCTGGTTTTCGAGATAGAATAAAATTATAACGCAAAAGCCCTTTCCATACTCTAATCAAATCTTATATATCCGATATACAAATTTTTATCTAAATCGGATGAGCGGTTTTTGAGCGTTTAACGTGATTTGTACTACAGCACCATCTGGTGTTTAAGAAAGCGCAGAAAAAAAAGTCCAAGATACCCACCCACCTTATCCGAAAACTTCTATGTAAAAATGTTCACGCAAATCGGATGCACAGCTAGAAGTTTTTCGTAATTCTTAACACATTTGTACTGCAGTACCCTCTGGTGTTCAATATAGAACAAAATAGATAAGTCATAAAAACTCACCGTATCCGAACACCTCTACATACAAATGTTCATGTAAATCGGATGAACGTTTTCGGAGATAAGCTATAAAAACAAAATACCTTATACTCGATTGCAGCGCCACCTACCGGGTCCAATTGTGAATCTGAACCATCCAGGGATCCACTCCAGAACACACAAGGAACAGTTTAATTACATACACACGTACAAATTGTACAACAGCGCCCTCTAGTTTCGAGAAATAGCTAAAAAGATAGCACAAGAGCCCATGCCGTACTCGAAAATCGCTATTTACAAATTTCCATCCAAATCGGATGAGCAGTTTTGAAGTTTCTCACGATTTCCTAAGATTTGTACTAAAGCGTTCTCTGGTGTTCAAGATAGCACAAAAAAGATAAGTCCAAAACACTCACCGTTTGTGAGTATCAGAAAACCCCTATTTTCCAACTTTCATGCAATCCGGATGCACGATTTAGGAGTTTTTCGAGGTTTTTCAAAATATTTGTACTACAGCGCCCTCTGGTGTTCGAGTTTGAACAAAGTAGATAAGTCAAAAAAGCCCAGCGTGTCCAAGAATCTCTACATACAAATTTTCATGCAAATCGGATGAATCGTTTTGGACTTTTTCGACGTTTTTTAAAATATTTGTACTACAGCGCCCTCTACTGTTCAAGATAGAACCTAGTTTCTAAGTCATAAAAACTCACCATTTCCGAAAACCTCTATATACCAACTGTCATGTAAATCAAATAAGCAACTTAGGAGTTTTTTTACGTTTTTCAAAATATTGGTACTACAGCACCCTCTGGTGCTCGAGATAGAACAGAGCAGATAAGTCAAAAAACTCAGTATGTCTGAGAACCTCTACATACAAATTTTCATGCAAATCGGATGAACGGTTTCGGAGATAAGATAAAAAAAATAATGCCTGGAACCCGATCGCAGCGCCCCCTACCGGGTCCAACCTTTCCAACTGGATAAAATGCCAAGTTTCATTTAAATCCATTCAGTGGTTTTCGCATGATGCTTTAACAGACAGACAGACTGACAGATAGATAGACAAAAATTTTAAAAATGCGATTTTTGGACTCAGCGTCATTCAAAACGTCCATCGCAACAAGAATTTCAAAAAAATATATTATGTACAGATTTTTTTTTTACAATCTTTTTAAATAACGTTCATTTTTTAATTCGCGGCAGTAGATTTTCACCTTAATTTTCTGGTTTAAAATTGATACTTCAACATAAAACATCTAATATTTTGTTAAAATTCAAAAATTTCTAAAATCTTCAAGCAAAATCACAAAACATATTGACAAAATATAATTTTTTTTTGTTTTAGATAAACGTGCCGAAATAATCGTTCTCACCGTATATTTCAGATATTTTCAGATGATGCTACTACGAATATTTAAGAATATATTTTATTCATAATTTTCTAAAATGTCCAACTGGCAATGGGACAACTAACAATAAAATAACGTAAGCCACGGTTGTTGTAGAGTTTTATATTTACCAACATCTGAATTTGTATTCTTCATATAATATGTACAAGCAACAGAATCCACGTGTATACAAATATAGAACAACTAACAATAAAATGACGTAAGTCACGGTTGTCGTAGAAGTGTATAAAAGCCAGACAAAGTCTACGTTTTTCATTAGTATCTCTTGATAAATTAAAGAAATACAAGTCTCTTTTAAAAATTATAAAGAATCAACATGAATTTATTTTGGTTAATTACTTTGGTAGTATTCGTTGCAGCTAAAAATGATACAAGCAGTGGATGGGGTAAATAGGCTCTCTAAGATGATGAATTTTGTCCAAAATGGTGAGCAACGGCCAAGGTGACATTCTTTCGAATCCCGATTAATATAAAATATGTCTTTGTTAAGCAAATGTATTGAATGAAATAAAAAAATTTGTTAAAAAAAAAACGTGTTATTATTTTAAAAAGTTCTTTCTTAATTTCAAAAATATTTACTGCGAGGAAATGAAACGTAGTTATAATAATTCTTCACAGAGAATAACGCTCCTTGAAGTGTTCAGGATGCTTAGAAAACAAAGAGACCATAGGAGATTCTATAGTAACTGCAGAAAAAAAGATAATGCACTGAACTGAGAAAATTGACTGCAAGGAAAAGGAAGACAGTTCCATATTGAGGCAAGTTTATGGCGTGAGTTTTTTTGAACTTCAGGAAGGATGAAAAAGAAGTGTGCGTGTCAGCTCCGACGCGCGACTGGAGTTTACTCCTTAAGATCGATTACCTTGGAATTTGAGATGTATATTAAAGGTAAAGGGGGTGAATAAAGGCATCTCTTATATTAGTAAAAGGATTGTATAATTTTTAAATTTAAAATATGTTTATTACATAAATTCATTATGAGGTAAATCGCTGAATTTCATTAATAGTAACGTCATTATTAAATACTGTAATATTAGGTTCGTGGTAATCGTGAAAACATAGCATCAATGGTTGTACCATATCTAGTCGTTCCCATTGTTCTTCCAGAAACTAAATCTAAATTAACTTCTTCTTTCAAAAATTGTTTATTATTATCAATAATAATAAAAGCGCTTTTTAATATAAAGTACTCGTATGAGCAACGGCTACGTTGCAAATGCATACATATCAGGCATGATATTTGGGCCCTATTTTGATTTCATAGGCCCCGAAGCCCTTTCGATTCATTTTAGGCCCTTTTAAGAATTGTATTAAAAAAATATTATTTAAATAGAATGCCATTGATGTAAAAATTTAAAATTTTTAAAATGATTTTAAACCAATCTCATTAAAATAAGTTTTTAATTTTTTAATATCAGATACTCATTTTGGAATTATATCTTTGGAAACCAAAAACCCTCAATTTGTGTCAATTTTGTTTTATTCAAAGTATTAAAAACCTTTGCCTCCGGAAGTTTTTCGAAGATAAAAAACTCCTTTTTAAATAATTTGTTTTTTAAGATTTTATTTTATTTTAGACCAACATTTTCTTTCATTATTAAATCATAACTATTGAAGATTTATCCCTGAAATTTTGGTCCAAAAATATTCGTCGACAAGGTAGAGTAGAGCAAACCCGCGAAAGACCTTAAAATTTGCGGTGAGCAAGATATCTGTAGACGGGATCTAAAAAAAAAATGTTTCGGTTTATTTAAGAGTTCTTGTGCGTTTAATCGTTGCTTTTTGAAAAATATTAATTTTCAAATAAAATAAAGCTAAAATAAAATAAAATAACATAAAAAAGTGTTTAAAAAAAAATTTTTTTTAAAATGATGTCTTTTTTTCCGGAGGCTCTTAATCTTCATAAGCCTATGCATGTACGTTTTTGGTTGGCTATAGAAATATACACTTGTAAAAATCTATTAATACTGAGGGAAATTTTAAAAAACTAATTTTCTTGTATTTTGTATTTATTAGTGTTATGTATCTTAACCAGTCCTTAATCCTGTATCTTAACACATCCTTTTTCGTGACATATATGGTCTGGAAAAAAATCAATATGGCCCAAATTTCAACTGAAAGTTTTTAAATTTTCAGAATGTTCTAACTTAAAAACTATGAGCTTTTTCAAAAAAATTTGGACTGCGGTAACTGCGACTGAAAACTGTTTGTCATTTTATTCGATGTGATTTAAGGCAGGGGTTAGGCAAACAATCGATCGAGTATCAATCGATCAAACGGAAGAAGCTGTTAAAACGCGTTATATTCGGTGTATGTGTGTATGTAAAAGTGAATGTGAGCATAGAATGTTTCTTAAACTCTACCTTGTAGAGAAAAAAAATTTAATTGTTACAGTTTTGTTTTTTGACCGCTTTGATGCTTTTGAAGTTTGAAGCTTTTTATGCGTTTTTCTCGAAACAGACTTTTTCAAAACGGCCCACACCAATGCAAGCAAATTAATCGACCTATTTTAATTTTTTTTTTTTCTTAATCTATTTGTAATGTTATTCTACACATCCTTCACCAAAATGAGCGTTTTTGGAAAATTTGTCTAGTTTTTACTCAACAGTATGGTCAAAAATTATGTAAATTTTCCGCCTTTTTTTTCTACTATTCATAATTTTCTTAATTTTCCATATTTTCATTCCATTTTGGTAAAAGATCTGCATTCAGGGGTATATTTTAGAAAGCAATTTTTTTTTGTCAGACAATCTGTAGTCGCACTAGGATATGGGCCGATTTTCACCTTTTTTTTTTGAAGGACACCAACTTCAGCGCCGTCTTTATATATAAAAAATATATGTAAACAAACAAAAACATTTTTTTTTACTTAGACTAATGATGTTAAATTAACATGCAAATGGAATTTTTTGTATGTATAATACACTTTTAGAAAACATCTTCTAAAATTTGCCTTAATTTTAAATGCTTTTGCCTAAAACCTCCCTTAACTTAACTTTGTTGTTAGAAGGCTCTATATTCCAAAATTGTTGAATAGTTATGGATATTCTTTGTTAAATTCATTGGTAGGAGCGGATTTTCTTCCGCTATCATGTGTTTTCCACCATACATCATTGATTCAAAAATTTTTGCTATTTTTGTGATAATCCAAAAGTTTCCCTGCCTCGGCTTAAACAGCGAAAGCGAAAGAAAACACTGGAGAGGTAAGAATTTTTTGAAATCCTGAAACTGTTAATTTGAATATTAATTTTTAACATTGCAAAAACATTTTTAATCAAAATGTGAATAACATTGTTGAGATTATCAAAACGTGTGCTATTTTTTTTTTGTCATTATGGTTAAATATCTAAATAGAAAACCTTAAATTTTTTTTTAAAATTTTCTTAAAAGTAAAAGTGTTAATCATTAATTTTTTACCACTAAAGGCCCCATTCATGTCAAAAAGGCCCTATTTTTGTATGAATTTTGGCCCTTTTACTACTAAGCCAATATCATCCCTGATACATATTCAAACACACACAATTTTTTTGTTGTGCTGTGGCCAAAGAGTATATATATTTAAGGAAGAGAATTTAATTCGCTCACTCAATTTTACTCGCTCAAAATTCAGAATACAAATAAGACTGTTGGGGAAGTGTTTTCGAAATGTGATATTCGAAAACATTTCTGCCGGTATTTGTGCAGTCGCCGTTGTTGTTGTCAGATTCTATACACTGGCTGAAACTGGTTTGACTGTTTTTTATAATAAATTCTGCACAATGTTTACATTTTGCATTGATATATTCTATACTGGTTTGACTGGTTTTTGTGTTATTGAAATAAATTTTCACAATGTTTACATTTTTGGCTGGACGGGCTTGCATGGATTTATTTCAATAACACAATTAGATATTTCAGATATTAGATATTATTTTCAGGATATGTATGAAAAATAAATGCTTTTTTCCGAATTTCTTTGTTTTTAATTTTTTTAGGTCAAATAGGAAATTTTTTATATAATTCAATTTATGAAATTTTCCAAAAATTTCATAATTGAATTTGTTCAGTATGTACAATGTTACATTTTTTTGCTGCTTTTGCTTGCATAGATTTATTTCATTTCATTTCATACTTATTTCAAGTTGAAGCATGAAAATACGAAATGTTATTTTTTCAAAGTTTTTAATTATCTCAACTTAATGGAATTTATTTTGTTTCTTAAAAAAAATTGGAATAAATAAAATTTTTTTTTACCACATTTTTTGCCTGCTTGCTGGTATATGGCATGCATTTATTTCAATATTCCAATTAGATATTTGCAAGATTCAGGTATTTGCATGAAAATATGAAAGGATTTTATATATATTTTTTATATTTGTAATTACCTTCATAACATTTTTTTTTAGGTCAAGAAGAAAATCTTGCATTTAATAGAATTTAAAAAAAAAAAAAAAAAAGAGCAATAATCAAAGCGCCGCCTCCTAGCCGCGAACCCGGGCATTTTGCGTACAAGGGAAAAGCTTAAGCAGTCGGCCACAAATCAGCTGAAGTAATTCTTTCTTAACAACAAATAAGAGCAAAATGCATGTGTGTGGGTAGCTGAAATGGAAGAAAGAAATTTGCATGCATCATTTGCAGGAATTCTAATCAGTCGATTGGTTTGACTGATCTTTTTTGAATAATAGCAAAATGCATGTGTGTGGGTAGCTGAAATGAAAGAAAGAAATTGGCATGCATCATTTGCAGGAATTCTAATCAGTCGACTGGTTTGACTGATTTTTTTGTTTTTGCGACTGCTTGGATTTTTTTGCTGCTTCTCAGCAGCTTTTTTTTTATTTTTTGGGTGGATTTCGTCGATAGTCAGAAATGATATTTTTATGATTTTGTCTATTTTGAAGTATGAAGGTATAGAAAAATCGCTATAACTTCTTTATTTCTGATTAGATTGAAATGCACCCAAGGACAAAATGTTAGCTAATTTTACCATATTTAACATGAATACATTTACAATTTTGTTTTACTAAACTTACTTATTTATTTTCTATCTCTATGTTCTAGTTTCTATGTTGAAACTGTGTAACTAAACTAACTAAACGAATAAATATGAATAAAACGCTGAAAAGAACGTGTTGTAAGGAAAATATTCGTGCACGTATAAAATACAAATTTATTTCAGCTTCCGAATTAGATATTTGCAACTTTCAAATAAATAACTTCAAGGTATTTATTTGACAAATTGAAGTATGAAAATATTATATCTGATATTTTTCAATGTTCTAATTATATGCGTGCACCTGTTATTGTTATGAGCTATTTGAGCTGCAAATGATATTTTGCAGATTTTTCTGGCGTCATAGCAGAATTTTTGGAAAACTCCAAATATGAATCTGCAAGATGAATTGCAGTTGGCTGTACTTTTTATTATAATAGGCATGTCATAGATCAGTTGAAAGCTCATAGCGTCGCATCATCGAATCGTTCGTGCAATCGTGAATTTTATATTTTGTCTATTTGTTTTGCTTTATCTGCTTAAAATGTCCCTTAATTGCTTATTAAAGAGTTGTCCGGGAGTGAGCCCAGGGGGAAAAATAAGGCTGTTCCAATTTCCCACCCACCAACCCGACTTATTGTCGAAATGGTTGCAAAACTTGGGTGTGGAGAAATCGGAATTAAACAGCAACAGCCGATTGTGTGCACGCCATTTTGACGCCTCGTGCCTTGGTTCGATGAGGTTGAAACTCGGTTCAATACCAACTCTGTGCTTAGGTAAGTACAATAGAAATATTTTATATTTATAAATTTTATACATATTTTATACAAACATACATACATATTTTATACAAAGAAATACATTTGATCAAATTGGATATTTTTTATTTAAGATTATCATCATCTATTTCTGGCTTTAAATTTTTCACATTAATTTCCGTCGAAATGCTTGCCGCATATAAATTTTCCTAAGTTATTATATGACATAATAAGATTTTATTTTAGTTTGTAAGTTATTATATTATATAATAAGATTTCAGTTTACTTTGGAACTTATTATATGATATAATAAGAATGCACTTCACTTTTGAAGTTATTTTATTACATAATAAGATTTCACTTTAGTTTGTAAGTTATTATATTATATAATAAGAATTTCACTAACTTCACTATGGAAGTTATTATATGATATAATAAGATACCACTTTAGTTTTAAAGTTATTATATTGTATAATAAGCACATAATGGTCAAATACCACCTATATTTAACTCTAAAATATAGTTACAAGTGTCACGTACGTTTCAATGAAATTAAAAAATATTTTTTCAATGCACTTTTTTATTGAAATAATTGTACTTAATTTTGCATTAGCCAAAGTTGATACATATTCCACATATTTTCACATACATATTTTGTGAAGATAGTTTTTGAAAAATGTTTAAAATATTTCTATATATTATCGACATATATTCCTTAATATTTGAATAAATATACATTGGATTAAATGAAACATTTTGTATTATACATAAACAAAATTTTATATTTTATATTAAAAAATTTTGAAGAGTATTTAAATATTTGATTATAATACATTGGATCAAATAAAAACTTGTACATAAATAAAATTGAATATACCTAATTTATATGTTTTTCTACATGTTTTTGTTTTGATTCGTTCTGTTAGAAAATTAATTTTATTAGAAAATTAGAAAAAAGCATGCATATGTTCCTCAATATTTGAATATATAATACATTGGATTAAATGAAACTTTTTACATAAATAAAATTTTATATATATGTTTTTCTCCTTGTTTTATTTGATTCTGTATAAAAATAAATTTTATTACAAAATTATAAACAAGCTTACAAAGTAATTTTAATTGTGCTTGTTATACGTTGGAAGTTGAAGTTTTTTTTCATAAATTTTATAAATCACAAAAATTTATCATTTGTATAAAAAATTATGAAAAAATACAAGTCTTTTTTCACATAAAATTTATAACAGAATTATTTATACAAAAAACAGACACGGAAATTTCCAAATTTCTTCGTAGTCCAAGTAGAAAAATTAATGAAAAAAATATAAGTCCTTTTTATCATACACGTCGTATTCGTTTGGGTAAGGTGTTGGACTAGCATTCAGATGACGTGGTCTCGATTCTTGACATGGTAAGTTCAAATTTATAATTTCAATATGAAGAGTTTTTCTGTCAATATAATAATTTATATTCATTGGTTATTAAAAACACCGAAAATTAATATTTTGTTTATTTTGTAAAATTAAAAAAATTTATTATGATTTTTAACTATTAGGCTATTCAGAGTTTAAACGTATATTTACAAAGAGTATATAAATTGGTCAATACATATATGAAAAGCCGTTGGTAATTTTTGTCAACATTTGTTATTTTTCATACTTCAATACTTCAATTTGTGAAATAAATACCTTGAAGTTATTTATTTGAAAGTTGCAAATATCTAATTCGGAAGCTGAAATAAATTTGTATTTTATACGTGCACGAATATTTTCCTTACAACACGTTCTTTTCAGCGTTTTATTCATATTTATTCGTTTAGTTAGTTTAGTTACACAGTTTCAACATAGAAACTAGAACATAGAGATAGAAAATAAATAAGTAAGTTTAGTAAAACAAAATTGTAAATGTATTCATGTTAAATATGGTAAAATTAGCTAACATTTTGTCCTTGGGTGCATTTCAATCTAATCAGAAATAAAGAAGTTATAGCGATTTTTCTATACCTTCATACTTCAAAATAGACAAAATCATAAAAATATCATTTCTGACTATCGACGAAATCCACCCAAAAAATAAAAAAAAAGCTGCTGAGAAGCAGCAAAAAAATCCAAGCAGTCGCAAAAACAAAAAAATCAGTCAAACCAGTCGACTGATTAGAATTCCTGCAAATGATGCATGCCAATTTCTTTCTTTCATTTCAGCTACCCACACACATGCATTTTGCTATTATTCAAAAAAGATCAGTCAAACCAATCGACTGATTAGAATTCCTGCAAATGATGCATGCAAATTTCTTTCTTCCATTTCAGCTACCCACACACATGCATTTTGCTCTTATTTGTTGTTAAGAAAGAATTACTTCAGCTGATTTGTGGCCGACTGCTTAAGCGTTTCCCTTGTACGCAAAATGCCCGGGTTCGCGGCTAGGAGGCGGCGCTTTGATTATTGCTCTTTTTTTTTTTTTTTTTTAAATTTGCTGCTATTAAATGCAAGATTTTCTTCTTGACCTAAAAAAAATGTTATGAAGGTAATTACAAATATAAAAAATATATATAAAATCCTTTCATATTTTCATGCAAATACCTGAATCTTGCAAATATCTAATTGGAATATTGAAATAAATGCATGCCATATACCAGCAAGCAGGCAAAAAATGTGGTAAAAAAAATTTTATTTATTCCAATTTTTTTTAAGAAACAAAATAAATTCCATTAAGTTGAGATAATTAAAAACTTTGAAAAAATAACATTTCGTATTTTCATGCTTCAACTTGAAATAAGTATGAAATGAAATGAAATAAATCTATGCAAGCAAAAGCAGCAAAAAAATGTAACATTGTACATACTGAACAAATTCAATTATGAAATTTTTGGAAAATTTCATAAATTGAATTATATAAAAAATTTCCTATTTGACCTAAAAAAATTAAAAACAAAGAAATTCGGAAAAAAGCATTTATTTTCATACATATCCTGAAAATAATATCTAATATCTGAAATATCTAATTGTGTTATTGAAATAAATCCATGCAAGCCCGTCCAGCCAAAAATGTAAACATTGTGAAAATTTATTTCAATAACACAAAAACCAGTCAAACCAGTATAGAATATATCAATGCAAAATGTAAACATTGTGCAGAATTTATTATAAAAAACAGTCAAACCAGTTTCAGCCAGTGTATAGAATCTGACAACAACAACGGCGACTGCACAAATACCGGCAGAAATGTTTTCGAATATCACATTTCGAAAACACTTCCCCAACAGTCTTATTTGTATTCTGAATTTTGAGCGAGTAAAATTGAGTGAGCGAATTAAATTCTCTTCCTTAAATATATATACTCTTTGCGCTGACTGCGTAACGCTTGATTTTTTATTAGATAACGCTCGATTTCACTCGCCATAAAATTTTCATACCGCGGGCAATATATGAAATCAATTCTAAAGGAGTAAACTCCAAAAATTAAACGTAGTTATAATAATTGTTAATGCTTAGAAAACGAAGAGATCATAGGAGATAGGAGATCTATAGTAACTGCAGAAAAAAAGATAATGCACTGAAATGAGAAAGTTGGCTACAAGGAAGAGGAAGACAGTTCCATATTGAGACAAGGTTACGGCGTGAGTTTTTTTGAACTTCAGGAAGGATAAAAAATCAATGGCGTGATTATACAAATTCTTTGCAACAATTTAGTTATGAAATCAAGAAAAAAAAGCCGCATTTTTTCGAAAAAGAAAGTTTTGTTCATTAAGACAATGCTTAATCATTAAGTTACAGCTTGAATTACCAGATTTACCCTCCTTAAATTATGTTTAAAACTCTTAAAAATACATTTTGGTAGGTGGCAACATTATTATAAAAAAAATTACACAATTTTGAAATTCTGGTAACGTATTCGGACTCAGCGAGCCATTTTTACCTATTGTTCGCTCCAGCACCAAATTCGTAAAAATAAAAAATTTTTAAGTGGCAACACTATTAACAATCTTAAATTTTAAAATTCTGACATCAGATTCGAAGTCAGCGACCCCTTAACACTTTTAAATGGTGTTTAAAACTCTTATAAATACATTTTACTTGGAAGCAACACTATGGTGAAAATTTAGGTGGCAAGCCTATCTTCCATCTTAAATTTTAAAACTGTGATATTAGATTCGAAATCAAATCCGTTGTCAGAAATTCAAAATAACAAGAATTCGCAAAAATACAAAAAAAAATTCAAGGTGGCAACTCTATTCGCCATCTTGAATTTTAAATTTTTACATCAATTTCAAAATCAGCTACCCCCTAAAACTGCCAACCACGGAGTCCACAGAACCCTTAAAAGTCTTAATACGCTTAAGATTTTTCTAAACAAGCTAATTGAATTTTTTCGGATACGTGCTTTAAATTCAATTAATTGGATACTTGCGAGCTTACAAGCTTTTGCCGAACGTTTCAAGATTTTCAACATTCTTACCCGACATAGTAAGCCTCAACAAGCAAGCCAACGAAAAAGCTTGGATATGACTTGTAATTGTTTGGTATTTTTATAAACAGGCCAAAGCTTGCATTTTCAAGTACTTGAAAAAGCTTGAATTTCAAGTAGGCTTGTGCAGTTCTCTGGTCTGTATGTACCCAAGTTTCGCCCAAATCGTTTATCTCAGTGTGAAATTCTCAGTGTGAAGTGTGAAATTTTTTATTAATGCTACTTTGGTCTACGTTTATGGGTTCACATCAAAATATGGTACGTTTGAAATGGCGTAAAGAGGAAAGTGGTTTTTCTTACCGTTACAAAATGTCCTTTTATACTCGAGATCGAGGATTAGGAAATAGGTTTTTGGTATTGTCATTTTTACATAAATTTATGGTGCGACATTTAAAAAATTCCATAGAACAGTTTTTTAAAAAAATACATTCAAATTTTGGCTTCGATTTACTCAAAATGTGTTTTTAGCACGTAGAGCACATGAATCCGCGGACGACGAGCTACTATCAGTTGAGGCATTGAACATTCTTTTATGACATTCGATATGTTCTTGAAGCAGAGAATGTGAATGCAAAACAATTTGCATGCTGGCCAAAGCTTCATGACGGTAGCGGTGGTGCAACTGCGCAAATGTTCGGAGACAACTGCAACAACTTTTTGCCAACACAGCACGGCACAATTAATTGCATTAAATATTTATTTACACTTAATTCACATAATAAACTATAAACACTATAACACATCATAATCTTTTTTGACAACTATCAACAATTCCGTTCTTTCGCTCATAATTTTTTGACAGAATGAAAGTCAAAAACTCACTAACACCTTATTATAATTCCACCATGATCACAACTTAATTTGAGAAACACCTCAAAGTATGCTAATGTTCTGATAAAAAGCTACGTTCAGATATACATTTTTAGACCGTACTGTACGTTCAGAGTATTGAATGAAAGACTCAATTCTATCATAAAAGAGTGAAAAGAAGAACTGATTGTTGACCTAACATAAGTATGAGCTACTCAAATAAATATGTCTCCGTGGCCCAGTGGTTATCCAAGCACATGAAAAAATTTTAAGTCGCCATTTTTTCGTTTTTATGCAAGATGTGCGTTGAATTGCTGTATTGTTGTTTTCATAAGAACCATTTCATTACATTGGTTTTACGCCCCATCTAGCGCGCCGTATTGTTGTATACGCGACTATAAAAGTTTCACTTCAAAAGCTCACGCAACAACTTTGCCTCAAGATGGAACTGTGTTCGTCTTCCTTGGAGCAAATTCTCTCATTTCAGTCAGTTGTCTTTTCAAACAACCGCCATCTCTACGTCAGGTTGGGTACTTCTCGGATGACCCTCTAGACGAAGCCTCCTTTAAGCTCCTTAATGCCTTAAAACCTCTTAAGTCACATTTTTTTCCGACATGCTTTTATTTGCTGAAAATGATTTCTTAAAGGTTGATGCGTATTGTGTGTCACGTAAGTCAATACATTCCTTCCTCTTCAAATAATACCGCGTAAAAAACGTTCATTGCATGAAATAACATTAGTCAGCAATTTAAGAGATTTTTGCACGCACTACTAGATGGGAGGGAGTAGTCATGGTACAATTATACAGGTAGGAGTGACAGCTCTTTTGTCACTACTGGCAAAAGTAGAATTGACAGGCAATTGTCAATACCATCCGTATAATTACATGTGGATTAGCATGGGACAATTTCTGTTTCACTTCCGTCAGCCAAGGCTTATGAATTCAAAATGCTCATCAATAGTAAAAAGTAGACGATTTAAAGCAAGTTCAGGATAGCCTCCTGGAACAGCATATGCCATTTTATAATAGCATATGTCCAACTGCAAATGCTGAAGATAATCAAGATGCCAATGATAGAGAATATGATTATTAGGGTGGATCGAAAATTTGGTTTTTGAGTTTTTAATAATGGGGGTATTAAAAAGTTGTGAGTTTGTCCTATACAACATTTTTGAAGATTTCAGGAGAATCGGATATTATCTTTCCGCTTTTAATTTTAAATTTTTATATAGCTGTCGTTCGCAATATTTAGCTTTTTCAAATTTTCGCTAATCAATTTGATTAGCGAATCTTTGATCACGCTGTGATCACCCAGATTTCACCACGTGTAGGTATTTGGAATTCGAAATCCTTTATATAATTTCTTTTTTTTGGTTTGTTTTTTTATTGGTTTTTTTTATTCCTTTTTTTTAATATAGTTCTTTATTAAATTTTTGTTTGTATTTATTAAAAAAGTTTTGTAAATTTATTTGATTTTATTTTAAGCTGTTTTGAATATCTGCTTTTGTTTCAAATGTTGGCAGAATAGCTATCCGATCCGTACACGAATAAATCCATCTCTTGCCTCTCACCGCAAACATTCGCTGAAGCTTCAGAGACAAGTTTTACGGAACGTTCAACCGCTTGAGTATGGCATGGAAAATGTTAAATATCTACAATTTCCGTATTATTTTGAATCATATTTTGGAAACTACCACAAGAAAGATGATTCAAAACCGGTGGAATTGAGATACTCTCGTCTTGGCAAATATTTATATCGAAGTAATCTTCAGCAGCAAAATTTTATGTAGGTATTTTTAATGTGCGAACATCTTGCTGAACTGTAAAGTTATTTTTAATTTTTAATATACCTCTTACAGCGATTTGCCCTATGTGTCTCCTTTCATCCATTAGCGTTGCTAGTAACAAATTTTCAGAATGGGCAAAGTATCCCTTACGCTGAATAACTGGATCTATTATTTTCAATTCCGTACTTTCAAAGTGTCTTGATTTTGCTATCATACTGAACAAGTGTAAACTCCCATACTGAATATATGGTTTAGCTTTGATTTCAAACCATACTGGAGTGTAAACTTGTACGACGAATTTCGCCAAAGTTTGCAAATTATTAGAAGGATTTAAGGTGGAGACATAAAGCCGAAGGATACGATTGGAAATTGTAAGCCCTCTCGAATGTGATATGTTACCTGGATTTATATTTATTAAATAAGCAGGCGTATTGCCAGTAGAAACTGCAAGAGCAATTCGGTATAGATATTTTTAATCTGTACTTAAATCAGAAAGGCTTACATCCGGTAAATTCGATGGAATAGAAACAAATGAAACTATTGAAAGAGTTTCGCACCCTAAGAGTTTCTTCCCAATTGCAACTGAAAAGGCTTTTAGACCACTAGTTCCTCCATATAGTTCGAGAAACAAGCGACGTAATGGGAGCTTATTACAGTGCAGTGAGCAAATACTCCACTGTAATGGATTCCTAAGTTCCATTTCTAGTAAACGAATTATTCGTCCCTTGGTTCCAGTATTTACAGGAGTCCCGTCGCATCCAATCAATTTCAAATTATTTATGACAAATTTTTTACCTGTCAGAAAATCAAGTAAATGGTTTTTTATTGTAATAGCAGTGCTAGAAGATGCAGCAAAATGGAATATGTATTTTGAGTACGGCTCTGTTAAAACAACTAGATGTTCTTCAATACTTGTTTTTCTGGCAGATTTATTACCCATTTCTACTTGGGAAATGGTGTGATCCTTGTCGTTTGTTTTGTACATTGGCCGAGAGTAATCATATAAACTAAATTATCAAATCTTAGTCTTCTACGGCAAAAGCCGTCTGATATAAAGCATTTTTACTGATTTGTGGGCTGTAAAAGTGGGCGTGACAGCATTTATATTTACATAGTAACTGCCACTTGGATCCATACCACCTGCATACCAAGATTCACTATCAAAACTTGCACATCTCAGGAATTAAAATGATTGCTGAAAAGTGGGCGTAGATATAGTGTGACAACGCCCATTTTTTGTACAGTAGCCGAAAGTAACCATCTGAACAAAATTACCAAATTTTAGTTTTATCTGATATATAGCATTTTTTTTGGTTTGTGGGCGATAGAGCCAATTTGGGTTGTATGGGAGGTACCACGCCCCCTTGTCCAATCAACACCAAACTTCACAGGAACACTTTCAGAATGTTGCTTCAGTATCCCTAATTACTTAAAAATTTCGTAAAGTTTGGTTCAGTGGTTTTGGACTCAATACGTGATATACACACATACCCACATACATACATCCATTTTTATATATATAAAAGGTGGTAAAATTTTAAGGGCCGATGTTGAATGTGAACCACACCTAAACGTCAAGTTTTTTCCTGCATTTTATTTGACATTTCTCAATTTCAAACTTACTCAATTTGAACCATGGAAAGATACACAATCGAGCAACGCGTTAAAGTTATTCAGGTTTTTTATAAAAATGGGCGTTCAAATCAAAATGCATATCGTGCACTTCGTGATTTTTTCGGTAAATTTAATCGTCCAAATGTGCAAAAGTTTGAGCAAACCGGGTCTGTAGGAGATGTGAAAACACCAGTGCATGCTCGTACAGCTCGTACTGCAGAAAATATTGATGTAAATATATATAAGATCACCTTAATTATTGAAAGCATTGAAAGCTTGTGTTGTTCGATAAAATCTTCTCGAAATTGCCTAAACAATTATTGAGATATTTCTTTTCTAAGCATCCTGACCTCCTCAAAGAGCGTTTTTCTCTGTGAAAAGTGATGCTTTAAGCTGCGTTTAATTTTTTCTAAGTTAAATTTTTGAAAGTTAACAAATATCCATTTAAAATAAATAACACAATACTTTTTTTTTATAAATTGTTTATATCATTCAATACATTTGCCTAACAACGATATATTTTATATAAATCTGGATTTAAAATGATGTCACTTAGGCCTTTGCTCATCATCTTGGACCAAATTCCTCGTCTTAGAAGTCCTATTTACCCCATCCATTGCTTGTATCATTTTTAGCTGCAACAAATACTACCAAAGTAATTAACCAAAATAAATTCATGTTGATTCTTTATAATTTTTAAAAGAGACTTGTATTTCTTTAATTTATCAAGAGATACTAATGAAAAACGTAGACTTTGGCTCGCTTTTATACACATCTACGACCACCGTGGCTTACGTCAACTTATTGTTAGTTGCCCTATATTTGTATACACGTGAATTTTGTTTCTTATATAGATATCGAGAAAACAGATTCAAATGTTGGTAAATATCACTTTATAGTAGAAGGAAAGCGATCCGGTGATTTTTCTAGAACGCATTTCTTAGTGAACGTGATTTCTGATTCACCATTCTTTTAAGTGACGACCGTGATCACGCTTTTTAGATATGAGGGATACCGTAATTTTTGAAGTTGCTGTAAATCGTGCTTTAAATGTTTCTCATATGTAAATTTATCATTGATTATATTTTTAAGGGACTTTTAGTTAAAAAATTAAAAAATTACAAAAAAAATTATAAATTGCTTGAAATTTTATTTAAGAGTTCAATTGTCGAATAACTTGATATAGAGAAACACATAAAAAATTTCTTTTTACGCTCATTCGGGGAAACCCAACTTATTCTACTTGTGTAAGCAAAATAAGAAGTATAAAATCGTGTGACAATTGAGTTTAAGATTAACAAGTTATCCAAAACCTAGGGTAATAGTTCATGAAACAGACAACCATGAACTTTGTGTTGAACCACAACACGGACCCGTTTATGTTTTAACAAGTAAAACATACGGGGCATCCGGTGTGGCAACACGAACACGGAAGCTGTTCCACAAACACAAAGCATCACCCAGTGCCCTGCTGATTAGGAGCATTATGAATAATTACATACTGCCCGTAATAGCAGTACCAGTTTAGACTTCAGTAGCGACGTACTTCCATCCATCTACTGGTGGAGACGAGACCTACCCAATCTCTTGCATATTAAGACAGATATGCCAGCCCGGTCGTACCATTGCGAGACCCTGCCGGTCAATCTAAACCTGTGTAGCATTCACACAACCACAACCAGTACGAGACTCCCCGAAGGGCCAGCCCACGACAGTCATCTGGGCAACTCGATCCCGACAGGCTATTCTAACACCTTGCAGTTGCCGACTCAACTGGGAAATTATTGTGAATGACCGGTACCTTCGCAACACTTCGGAAAGCCGAAGAGTTGACACTTTGACGCACGCATGCCAACACTTCACATCCAGTATTTCCAGCCGAATTAAGGTCTCCATGCGGTGGATAGATAGGGTCTACCCCATCTGACGGGTAAAGACTGTCCCCGTACTAACAAGATTTAAGGTCAATTGCTATACCTTCGCAGGCTTGTTTCATATCGATATACCGAATATGACCTGCTACCAAGATGGTTGCCACCCCGAGCTCTTGGTTGGCCCTATCAGTTTTTACGTTTGCAGGACGTATCCTACAAACAACCCTCCTCCTTTATCCTGGCTTGGGACAGGCAGGCGCAAGCCATGCCTGGCGGAGTTAAAAAAAAAAAAGAGACATTAAGATACTGACGTTTCTCATTGAGTTTCATCATAAGAGATACAAAAGGAAGACGAAGATATAAGACAGAGACGCCAAATGCGAGCTGTTGAATTTTGCATGCAAAAAGAGGCAAGAATATGAAGTCAGAAATAGCTAGAAACGAAACGCAGCTATATGTACAAAAAGAACACAAAAAAAATATCACGAAAACACTAATCACTGTTTGTTACAAAATTTGGCCACCACAGTTATCAGTGACTTCTCAATCGCAGTGATTAACTCATCGGTAGCGATATATCACTCATCTCTACTTTATAGTTGTTTTTAAGCGCCTTTAATCGGTCGAAGGCTTTTTCGAATACTGTAAAAATTATATCGACCTTGTAAATGTAAAAACCCGAATTTTGTAAAGACCCGAAGTTTGTATATAAAGCAATAGACTAATATTGTCACGAAAAGCTATTTAAAAATTCAAAGTAGTTTTGGAGTTAGAGCTACTTTTGTAGGCGAGTACAAGACAGATGATCAGATAAGCAGATCAACAGATTATGGGGCAGTTCTAAGTCCCGATCTGATCCTAAATTTTTGTTTTTATAAATGTATGTCTTGAAAATATTGGCACCTTAAGATATTTCAAAACTCAAACTTCTTTCGGAGTTATAGCTGCTTTTCTAAGCGCGCACATGGCAGGTGAACTTTTATAACATCTTTCTTATTTTTGTACAAGATTGAGAGATAAATAATAAACCGATTTTCATTAGTAAAATTTTTTTGTATGTGGGTTAAAAGAATTCCAATATTTTTCGGTCAAAGAAAATCAAATTTTCCAGTAGAAAAAAGTTTTCATTGGGCTAATTTACAATTTAAATTTTGTTTTAACTTTGAGGATCACATACAGGAGAATAAAATGGCTTAAAAATTATTTTTCTCTTTTTTGACTTACAAATTACTGTCAGGCTATTGTAAAACAAAAATAAAATAACTCGTTCAAAATCGACACTTCAACTCAAAATCCTACCATTTTGCTATAAACGAAAAATTTTCTAAAATCTACAATTGAAATCACGAAACGTGTTGGCAGAATCAGAATTTTTTGTTTTGGGTAAACTTGCCCAAATAATCGTTCTCACCGTATATTTTAGATGTTTAACGAAATTAGTAACTGCTGCTACGATTAATCAAGAATAATTTTTATTCACAATTTCCCAAAATGTTCAACTAACAATCGGACAAATAACAATAAAATGAAGAAAGACACGGTTGCCGCCGCAGAGTTTTATATTTACCAACATCTGGAATCACATTCTTCATATTTATATAAGAAGCAGAATGCACGTGTATACAAATATAGGACTATTAACAATAAAATGACGTAAAACACAGTTGTCGTAGATGTGTATAAAAGCGAGCTAAGGTCTATTTTTTTCATTAGTATCTCTTGATAAATTAAAGAAATACAAGTCTTTTCTAAAAATTATAAAGAATCAATATGAATTTATTTTGGTTAATAACTTTGGTAGTATTTGTTGCAGCTAAAAATGATACAAGCAATGGATGGGGTAAATAGGCCTTCTAAGATAAGGAATTTGGTCCAAGATGGCGAGCAACGGCCTAGGTGACATTCTTTCGAATCCCGATTTATATAAAATATATCTTTGTTAAGCAAACGTTTTTTAATGAAATAAAAAAATGTATTAAAACATTAACTGTGTTAATAATTTTAAAAGGTTCTTTCTTAACTTTCAAAAGCTAAACTGCGAAAAAATTAAACGTTGTTTGAAGCATCATTTTTCACAGGGACTGACACTCCTTATGGAGATGAGGATGCTAAAAAAACGAAGATCTCAATAGTTGTTAAGATAATTGTTAAGACAGGTTGTAGAAGATTTCATTGAACAGCACAAGCTTTTAATACTGTTAGTAATTGAGGTGGTATTATACAAGTTAACGCCAAACATATTTTTCCCATAACTCTACACGCGCATCCACTCCAGACGCGTAATATGAGAGCGGTACGTGACAACATGCAGTTGCAACGTTCCCACAGAGTCAGCTAGTAGCTGGTAATCCAACAACAACAACAATAACATAAAGGGTGCAGCGCACGTCGGCAGAGGCAGTGGCAAAAGTAGTTTAAGAAAAGTAATTGTTTAGTTTAAGTTTGATTGCAAAACAATAAAGAGCTTAAGCTCAGAAAAATAAATATTTTTTTAGTGATTTTTAGCTAAAAGATATTTAACTGGCGCCCAACGTGGTAATCGGGTAAAAAGAGTTCGTAAATGTTGTGATCGCGATAATTATAAAAAAGTCCTCAAGTAGTTCGTTAATTTAATCGTGTCTCATAAAAACTACTCAGCGTGATATAGTGTAGTGTCCTCAAGAAGTTCCAAAACATTAATCACGCATAGCCCGAACACACCAATAACACTGTGGAGCAGATTCAGTGTAAGCGTTAGAGTTCTATCGAATAAAAACGCGACCGGACGATTTGTGTTTCTAAGGATCCCGAGTCACCAGCAGAAACGGATAAAAGGGAGTTCTCCAAGGATACCTGTTCGGAATGAAGAAAATCCTGCTATTGTCAGTTAGTTTAAATAAGGAAAATTTTATAAATCCAAAATAGTTTAAAAGTTTATATAATAAATCGAAAAATTTATGAATTGAAAATAGTAAAAGTTGTCTTAAAACTTTAGTAAAGAGTTAAATTGTTTAAAAGAATTTTATGAAATTAAAGTTGAAACGAATAAACACTTTTGTTTAAATTTAAACTATAACAAAAAAAAAAAAAAAAAAAATAAAATATACCAAATTTTTAATTAAAATTGTGTAAAGAATTTGCGAAATATTTTAAAACATAAGATATTAGGAAATTTTTAATAAAAAAGCTTAAAAAATGGCGCAAAATAACATAATTAGGCCTCCATTGTTAGGACATCCTGGTGTACCGACACCACCAGCACCCCCTGCACCTTCAGTGTCGCAAAATACTGCTAACGCAAGCCCGGAGTTTGCAAGTTTAATTAGGAGTATTATGACGGACATATTAAAGACTGATGGACGTAATCTTCTTAGAGATACACATCAAGTGATGACGGACCAGACAATAGACGAACGATACCAAAACAACCTAACGGACTTGGACAAAATACCGGATGTCGTCCGTTCATTACGAGAACTCAGCGGAAATCCGGCGGAGTTTAGCAGCTGGAAAAAAAGCGTTGAAAGGATTCTAAAAATCTATAAACCAACCATAGGTAGCCCCAGATACTTCGGTATTCTTAATGTAGTAAGGAATAAAGTCATAGGTAGTGCCGATGCCGTGTTGGAATCATACAACACACCTCTTAATTGGAAGGCAATATCTCGATGCCTTGCAATGCACTACGCAGACAAAAGAGACCTTAGCACTTTGGAATACCAAATGACATGTTTAATCCAAGGACGAAGAACAGTACAGGAATTTTATGGTGAGGTATATACTCACTTATCACTCATTCTAAACAAAATTGCGTGCATGGATATCAATGATGAAGCCATGCGGGTTCTTACCAGAACATATCGTGACAAAGCACTGGATACCTTTATACGAGGTTTGTCCGGTGATCTTTCAAGACTGCTAGGCATGAAAGAGCCTGCCGACTTACCGAAAGCTTTGCACTTGTGCACTAAACTTGAGAACCAGAACTTCAGAGCAGTATATGCAAATAACCAGTATAACATTTCAAGAAAACCAATTCCAACTCCACAACCTTTTTATGCCCAACAATTTCAACAAAAGCCTTTGTTACCACCTAAAAAGTATCAATACGAAAAACAGACATTTTTCCCACAGCTTGCTTATGTCCCTGAGAATATTCCACAAAAAAGACCACAAGCACCTCAGTTTTATCACCGACAACCCCAATATTTTAATCAACAATTTAGACCAAACGTTCCTTTCAATAATTTTGCATATAATGTCCCACCAGCAAGACCATCTCAACCAAAACCTCCAACACCGATGGATGTCGACCAATCCCAGCAAACAAGAAATGTGAACTATATGAACAGACCGAACTTTAATACTTTTCAATCCAAACGCCCACCGCCAACACAGTCAACCCAATTCAACAAAAACTTCACGAATAAAATGCAACGAATCAACCATATTTCTCAAGAACCCATAGATAACACTTCACAAGAACCTGAAGCAAATAAATACGACATACAACAAGGAAGTCAACCATGGAACGAATATTATCAGGATTACACTAAATAATCTCCGGACGAACAAGATGACGACGACAAAAAATTTTGTGACATACATTTTTTAGGCTGACGGACTCTACGTTACCATATTTTCAATGCAAAACCGGTAACGGAGAGACACTCAAGTTTTTAATAGACACCGGATCTAATAAGAATTACATACAACCTTCATTAGCAAGAAATCCTCTACCAAATGACAACATTTTTTACGCCAACTCAGTAGGTGGAAAAATTAAAATATCCCACCATATTTTTTTAACCCTTTTTGGAATAGAAACCGATAAACTTAAATTTTTTGTATTACCCTCTCTTAAGTCCTTTCATGGCATTCTTGGCAATGATAACCTCAAACTACTAAACGCAGTAATTCATACGGCAGAAAATTATATGCTAATAAAAAATGGGAAAAAAATTCCAATTAAACAACAGGCAGCTAAATCTGTCAATACTTTAGACACTAAAATAGAACATTTAACAAAAGAACAAAAAGGAAAACTTCACTTATTGTGTAGTCAATATCCAACACTTTTCGCAGAACCTAACGAAAAGTTAACTTACACCACAAAGGTAAAAGCGGAAATAATAACGGTAACCGATAATGCAATATACTCGAAATGCTATCCATATCCTATGTCCCTGAAGTCTGAAGTTGAAAGGCAAGTCAACAAGTTACTTAAAGATGGAATTATCAGGCCATCTCGTTCACCCTATAACCTGTCTGGATAGTAGACAAAAAACCAGAATCTTTAGGCAACAAACAGTACAGATTAGTCATAGATTACCGAAAATTAAATTCAGTTACGGTTGCAGACCGATACCCAATACCAGAAATTAATGAAGTCCTTGCCCAATTGGGAAGCAATAGTTTTTTTTCAGTTGTAGATTTAAAAAGCGGTTTTCACAAAATTCCCTTAAGGAATTCGGATATTGAGAAGACAGCGTTTGCAATTAACAACGGAAAGTATGAATTTACAAGATTACCCTTTGGATTGAAGAACGCCCCCTCAATATTACAGAGGGCGCTAGACGACGTTCTACGAGAATACATTGGACGTAATTGCTATGTGTACATAGATGACATTATCACTTTCAGTAAAACAGAATCGGACCATGTAAAAGACTTATCAGATATCTTTAGGACACTCGAGCAGGCGAACATGAAAATCCAATTAGATAAGTGCAAATTCTTTGAAAAAGAAGTAGAATTTTTAGGGTTCATTGTGACGCCAGAAGGAATTAAAACCAATCCTTCGAAAATCAGAACTATTAAAAATTTTCCAATCCCGCAAAACCTTAAAGAACTCAGATCCTTTCTGGGTCTTTCAGGGTACTACCGTCGCTTCGTTAAGGAAACTATGCGAAACTCGCTAAGCCCCTGACAGCCCTTTTAAGAGGGGAGGACGGACGGACGTCCAAGACTCAGTCAGCAAAGAAGCAGATCACTTTTGATGAGGACGCTTTCAATGCATTTCATAAAATAAAAAATGTTTTAATTTCAAGTGAAGTAATGCTAACCTACCCCAATTTAAATAAAGACTTCGAGCTCACAACAGATGCATCTAATTATGCAATAGGTGCTGTTCTATTTCAGGAAGATAGAGCAATAACGTTCATATCGAGAACACTCTCAAAAGCAGAAGAGAATTACGCTGCCAACGAAAAGGAGATGCTCGCCATCATCTGGGCATTGAAGTCTCTGCGAAACTACTTGTATGACTCAGCAAAGGTGAAGATCTTTACCGATCATCAACCGTTAACGTATGCTTTGAGCAACAAGAATAACAACAGTAAGATGAAACGCTGGAGAGCGATTCTTGAAGAGCACAACTATGAATTGAAGTATAAACCAGGCAAAACTAATGTAGTGGCTGATGGATTATCCCGACCACCACAACAAGCACCAATTAACACCCTAACAGCTACGCAACACAGTGATGAAAGCTCATCACAAAATTTAGTTCCACACACTAATGCTCCGGTTAACGTATTTAAAAACCAACCAATTTAAAATAATTTTTCCGACTTACCATAGGCACATTATTACCGAACCAGAGTATACAGACGAAATTTTAGTAAGCTTGCTCAAACGCTACCTTAACCCTTCGGTCACTAATGCAATCATTACAGAAGACCCCATCCTTGGCAGAATTCAAACCATTTACCAATCACATTTTAGTCAATATAGGGTACTTTACACTCGAAAGACAGTGAAAGACTTAACGCAGGAAACAGAACAGGAATCCTAAATTTTAGAAGAACATAACAGAGCACATAGGAACCCAACCGAAAACAAAGCCCAGCTTCTGGAGAAATTTTACTTCCCTCAAATGAAAGCAAAAATAAAGAAAATTGCAAAACAATGCACAATATGTCAAGAGAATACATACGAAAGACATCCTCTAAATCCAATTCTGAAACCAACCCAGGGCATATTGTCCATATCGATATCTATCACACCAATGGTAAAGTTGTCCTTACCGCAATAGATAAATTTTCCAAATACATCTTTTGGAATACCAGAAAGCATTGTAATTGACAATGAAAAATCTATAAGTTCAAGCCCCATTACATTCATTTTAGAAAATCAATTCGGCATTGCAGTATTTAAAACACCTCATTATACTAGTTCAGTCAATGGACAGGTAGACAGGTTCCATTCAACCCTTTCCGAGGTATTACGATGTGTTAGAGCAGAAAATACTCATAACAATTTTAGCGAGTTGCTAAACAAATCAATCTGCAAATATAACTACTCAATACATTCCACCACCAAGAGGAAACCTATGAAACATTTTTTGGTAGAAGAGTTTACGCAAATCCAACATTGGTCGAAGGAGAAAGACGCGATAATATAAGGAACATAGTCGACAAACAGGGAAAAGACCTTGCATTTCACAATAAAAAAAGAACGGAAGTAAAAACATATTCAATGATCTATTATCTTCAATTATCTATGTTAAAATCAATAGACGTCTAGGCAATAAACTCACACCTAGATACAAAAAGGAGACAGTACTAGAAGACAAAGGTAATACAGTTATGACGCAATCCGGAAGGTTAGTACAGTCTCCTCATCTGCATGGCCTATGCAGATGTCCAAATTCATGATTACTCCTCATCCCACGTAATAACCATGAAAAATGGACAATCCAAAATAAAAGACGGTGCCTTAAATTTTATTCACATAATTAATACTCAAATCTATAGAGATCTTTTGGAAAACATAGCTAATGTAATAGATAAAAATATACCGCAAGAAAATCCATTGTACCCCACTCTACAACATGGAACCCACCAAGCCATCGAAATGTTAGAAATCCTTGAACCCATTCGAAATCCCAAATCAAAGAGATCCCTTGATATAATCGGCACTGCATGGAAATATCTCGCAGGTAGCCCTGATCATGACGATCTTAATATGATCAACGATAATCTAAACAAATTAATAACGAATAATAATAAGCAAACCTTTGTAAACAATGCTTTTAATCAACAAATAAATAAGTTAACTAGAATCACTAACGATTTATTAAACGCAATTATAAAGGATAATATTGCAGGAAATGGAGTAGCTTTAAGCCTACAAAGTAAATCAAGATTAGTCAAAGAAGAAATAATAAATGTAAAATACCCAATACAATGGGCTAGAATGGGAGTTGTAAATTCATTTATATTAAATAAAATAGAAATTGATATAGCAGTAAAAGAAATAAATAAAGAAAATATGCCCTTTAATACAGCTGAAGAAGCATTAGAATTTGCAGATGTAAGCGTATTAAGTAATTCATCAGCAATCTTATATATTGTAAAGATACCATTGACTACCAATGAGATTTATGACAATTATATCGTTAAAGCTGTTATAAGAAACAATGTAATAATTAATTTAAAATATAACAATGTTCTAGTAAATCAAAGAAACATTTTGGGAATAAAAACTAGTTGTAAGCAATACAATATGATAAGTATCTGTAAACAAAATGAATTGTTAGACTTAAGTGACGATTTTTGTATACCAAATTTAATTAGAAGCCTCAACTCGTCGTGCCACATGATAAACTGCCACCACATCCCAAGAGACGAACTCATAGCACCTGGAGTACTTTTCCTGAACAATTTCCAAGGTTACATTATTATAGATGACGGCGTTCGAACTTTAAATGGCACCTTTATACTGAACTTCAAAAATGCATCAATAATAGTCAACGGAAAAACATATAAAAACTTCGAAACACCCCCCCTAAAGATTATGCCAGCAATAGCTCAGCCAACACCAGCGGAAAAAAGCCGAACTAGGTTAATGTCACTAGAAGCCATTAGCGAATTACATATCAATAACACAGCAGAAATCAGATCATTACAAACTGAGAAGGTGATAAATAGAACCTTTGCAGGAGTGACCTTCATCATTATGGTTGCCCTGTTGATCAGCATCAAGAAACATTGCTTTAAAAAAGGAAAAATCCCAGAGCAACCGACGAAAGTTGTCCTAGAAGTTAACCAAGGTCACGAAGCCGCCCCTCAAGTCCCTACGCCTGAAGCAAGAACTTTCCAGATATTTCAGACGCTCGAGGACAAGCGTTTTTAAGGAGGGAGGAGTTAACGCCAAACATAATTGTTGGTAATCCAACAACAACAACAATAACATAAAGGGTGCAGCGCACGTCGGCAGAGGCAGTGGCAAAATTAGTTTAAGAAAAATAATTGATTAGTTTAAGTTTGATTGCAAAACAATAAAGAGCTTAAGCTCAGAAAAATAAATATTTTTTTTAGTGATTTTAAACTAAAAGATATTTAACATACATATTTACTGACGTGTGCGGGTTTTAAAGTTGTTGAGCATTGGGCAAAACTTTTATTGTTTTTATTAATATGAAGATTTTACCTCAGTTTTCCACACATGCCAACCGATTCTATTGCAGAATTATGCCTGGATTAAATTAAATTGGGCTTATATTTTTTAAATCTCCCATATTTTAATTCCAAATTCTTCCTGCTCAAGTACAACTTGTCCTTCCTTGAATTAAAGAAAGGAAGTTATTCGCAGCATTTTCCAAAAAATCTCATCTTTGTAGTAATATCTTTATCGTTTCAAAAAGCATCATTCGAAAAATTCAGCCTTTTAAGCATTAAAGAGCTAAAAAGGAGATTAGGGTGTGTGATATTTGTAAAACGGGTGGTCATCCCAGAAGTACCCAACCTGACGCATAGCTGGCGGTTGTTTGAAAAGACATTGGGCTTAAATGAGAGAATTGGCTCCAAGGAAGATGAAGATAGTTCCATCTTGAGGCAAGGTTATTGCGTGAGTTTGTTTTTTGAATACGCGTGGGATAAATTTTACTTTTTAACTTCAGAAAGTAAAATAAAAATTAACGGATAATATAAAACCTCTATTTAGACCTCTAGGATTAATTTATGTATCCAAACACAAAAAAAAGGATCGATTGCAAAAGATTTGCCAACATTGAAGAGAGTTTTTGATGAAGTGGACGCACAAATAAGTTTCCCCGTAGATTTTTTTTTTTAGCATAGATGTGAGTGGTTTTCTGCGGCATAAACTAGCGCTAAAAAAGAATGTCATTGTCATTAAAACATATAAACACTGTAAATAGACTAATCGATGGCACCTGATTGCTAATCTGAATCTTGATAACAATTTTGTCCCATTATTAAACTCACCCCAAGTTACGTTCAGCATATCGGAAACAGTATAGTTACAGTAACTTACTATTGTTGTAAAACTTCAAAAACTCGAATAATATTGATCAGTTTTTTAATTTGACAACTCTGAAGAATTTGCATACAAAAGTTGTTTTCAACAATGAATCGAGCTCTATGGTTATTATTTATAAAAAAATGTTCCGTTAGGTGGACTTCAACGCAAAAGCAGTCGAAAAAAAATGAAAACTGTTGAAATGAAAACCCGCATGGCGTTTAAACTCTAAATTTAGCAAAAACTCCCTAGTGTAAGATTATTAATTTTTTATTATAAATACTATATTACTTTTAAGTTTTCATATATTTTTTCTTTAACTATATTTGAAGTAGTGAAACCTTCGTTGTTGGTTAGTTCATAAAAATGTTCACGCTATCATATAATATGTTTCATGTAATGCCACATATTATAACATATAAATGAATGTGTTTGAAAAGAAGGGTTTGGTAGGTATATTAAATCTTTTCTCAACGACTGTCCACGAGCCCAATCCAGGAGCAAATGCCTCAGTTATCAAAAATTTAATTCATTGCGTTTTAAATAGAAAAATAGCCTGAACATAATTTTAGATAATTCCAGAAAATTGTTATCAAGATTTATGATCAGCAATCAGGTCCCATTGATTAGTCTATTTGCTGTATCTATATGTTTCAAACATAACAATGACATACTTTTTTAGCGTAAGGTTGTGTCGCAGAAAACCTCTCACTTCCATGCTACAAAGTAACTCTATGGGGAAACTTATTTGTGCGTCTACTTCATCAGTCCACATTCTCTTGTTAGAAACATGCTTAGAAACATTAAATAATCCAAGAGAGTTATATAAAATTTTTAGCTTATTGATTTTGTATTGTCTTAATAATTAAAAGTTTCTTGGAAAATGAGCCCTTTAAATTCGTATAATACACGTCGTCAATTTTTCTTTTAGTTTCTCAAGTTAAAAAATTAAATTCATCCCAACCTTATCCTAAAAAATGTACGCAATAACCTTGCCTCAATATGGAACTATCTACGTGTTCTTTGAAGCCAATTCTCTCATTTCAGTCAATTGCCTTTTCAAAAAACCCCCATCTGACGTATAGATTGGGTTTTTTTAGGACTACCCTACGTCTTTTAAGTATTACAAACAAGTAATACAAGTATTACCTAATCCTCCTCTTAGCTCATAAATGCTTAATAGGCTGAATTTTTGGAATTCTATTTTAAACGGTAAAAATATTGCTTCAAAGTTCCGTAATTGAGATGAATAGGAAATTCTACGAATAAATGTTCAAGATAACAAATATTTTTGTTAAATAACTTAGCTGTGGATTTCTTATATTCAAGAGAGGAGAAGTTGTACATGAGCAGGAAAAATTAGAAATTTTTTAAGAAACTGACTTGAAGTAAAATCTTTTAAAAAATCAATAAGAATACAAAAACAAAAAATTCGGTATGACCAAACCTCTCGATACTCACACACCTCAGTAAATATGCATAATACCATCTCAATTATTGACAGCATTGAAAGCTTGAGTTGTTCGATGAAATCTCCTCAGACTTGTCTAAACAATTATTGCGATCTTCACTTTCTAAGCATCCGGACCTCCTCAAGGAGCATTTTTTCTCTGCGAAAATTATGCCTTAAACTACGTTTCATGTTTTCGCTGTTAAATTTCTGAAAGTTAGGAAAGAACCTTTTAATATTAATAACACAGTTCTTCTTTTAATAAATTTTTTATATCACTTAAAACGTTTGCTTAACAAAGATATATATTATATTAATCAGGATTCGAAAGAATGTCACCTAGGCCGTTGCTCACCATCTTGGACCAAATTCCTCATCTTAGAAGGCCTATTTACCCCATCCATTGCTTGTATCATTTTTAGCTGCAACAAATACTACCAAAGTAATTAACCAAAATAAATTCATGTTGATTCTTTATAATTTTTAGAAAAGACTTGTATTTCTTTAATTTATCAAGAGATACTAATGAAAAAAGTAGACTTTAGCTCGCTGTTATACACATCTACGACAACTGTGTTTTACGTCATTTTATTGTTAATAGTCCTATATTTGTATACGCGTGCATTCTGCTTCTTATAAAAATATGAAGAATACGCTTCCAGATGTTGGTAAATATAAAACTCTACGGCGGCAACCGTGTCTTTTTTCATTTTATTGTTATTTGTCCGATTGTTAGTTGAACATTTTGGGAAATGTGAATAAAAATTATTCTTGATTATTCGAAGCAGCAGTTAATAATTTCGTCAAACATCTAAAATATACGGTGAGAACGATTATTTGGGCACGTTTACTAAAACAAAAAAATTTAGATTCTGCCAACACGTTTCGTGATGTCAATTGTAGATTTTAAAAAATTTGTGACTTATAGGAAATTTATAAATAGTACTAGTTTATAGCAAAAGTTGAAGTGTCGATTTTGAACGAATTAATTTATTTTTGTTTTACAATATCCTGACAGTTATTTTCAACTCAAAAAAGACACAAAACTCTATGTGATCCTTAAAATAAAACAAAAAATTAAGTTGTAAATTGGCACAATGAAAACTGTTTTGTACTGGAAAATGTGGTGTTCTTTGACAGAAAAATATTAGAATTTTCTTTTAACCCACATACAAAAGAAATTTATTAATGAAAATCGGTTTATTATTTATCTCTCAATCTTGTACAAAAATAAGAAAGATGTTATAAAAGTTCACCTGCCATGTGCGCGCTTAGAAAAGTAGCTATAGCTCCGAAAGAAGATTGAGTTTTGAAATATCTTAAGGTGCCACTATTTTCAAGACATACATTTATAAAAACAAAAATTTAGGATCAGATCGGGACTTAGAACTGCCCCATAATCTGTTGATCTGCTTATCTGATCATCTGTCTTGTACTCGCCTACAAGAGTAGCTCTAACTCCAAAACTACTTTGAATTTTTAAATAGCTTTTCGTGACAATATTAGTCTATTGCTTTATATACAAACTTCGGGTCTTTACAAAATTCGGGTTTTTACATTTACAAGGTCGATATAATTTTTACACTCTTCGAAAAAGCCTTCGACCGATTACAGGCGCTTAAAAACAACTATAAAGTAGAGATATATGAGTGATATATCGCTACCGATGAGTTAATCACTGTGATTGAAAAGTCACTGGTAACTGTGGTGGCCAAATTTTGTAATAAGCCGTGATTAGTGTTTTCGTGATATTTGTTTTTTGTTCCTTTTGTACATATAGCTGCGTTTCGCTTTTAGCTATTTCTGACTTCATATTCTTGCCTCTTTTTGCATGCAAAATTCAACAGCTCGCATTTGGTGTCTCTGTCTCATATTTTCGTCTTCCTTTTGTATATCTTAAGATGAAACTCAATGAGAAACGTCAGTATCTTAATGTCTCTTTTTTTTTTTTAACTCCGCCAGGCTTAGCTTGCGCCTGCCTGTCCCAAGCCAGGATAAAGGAGGAGGGTTGTTTGTAGGATACGTCCTGCAAACGTAAAAACTGATAGGGCCAACCAAGTGCTCGGGGTGGCGCACATCTTGGTAGCAGATCATATTCGGTATATCGATATGAAACAAGCCTGCGAAGGTAAAGCAATTGACCTTAAAACTTGTTAGTACGGGGACAGTCTTTACCCGCCAGATGGGGTAGACCCTATCTATCCACCGCATGGAAAAAATGGTTGTGAAGTGTTGGCATGCGTGCATAAAAGTGTCAACTCTTCGGCTTTCCGAAGTGTTGCTTGTCAAAGAGTTTGACTCGCACCCTCAAACTGGCACGGCAGTCACTGAGGGAAGTGTTGACAATGGTTGTTGTAACTAAGGGTTCTCATACTGAGCACGGCAGTTCCTGAGAACAATGGCCAATACTCTATGTCTGGATGGTGAAATCCGAACGGCCAGAGTAAGAGTGGCAATTGCAAAGGTCCTCCAGAGCAGGTACCGGTCATGCGCAATAATTTCCAGCTGAGTCGGCAACTGCAAATTGTTAGACTAGCCTTTAAGTGCTCGTTGAGCACAGTCATGTATAAGAATGCACTTTTTCGTAATTGCATTTGTGTATTCTTGGTCTTTTTGCGGGGATGTTGTGGATCCTCATCTGTCGGGATCGAGTTGCCCAGATGACTGTCGTGGGCTGGCCCTTCGGGGAGTCTCGTACTGGTTGTGGTTGTGTGAATGCTACACAGGTCTAGATTGACCGGCGGGGTTGCGCAATGGTACGACCGGGCTGGCATATCCATCTTAATATGCAAGAGATTGGGTAGGTCTCGTCTCCACCAGTAGATGGATGGAAGTACGTCTAAACTGGTACTGCTATTACGGGCAGTATGTAATTTATTACATCATGCTCCTAATCAGCAGGGCACTGGGTGATGCTTTGTGATTGTGAAACAGCTTCCATGTTCGTGTTGCCACACCGGATGCCCCGTATGTTTTACTTGTTTTAAAACATAAACGGGTCCGTGTTGTGGTACAACACAAAGTTCATGGTTGTCTGTTTCATGAGCTATTACCCTAGGTTTTGGATAACCCAAGTTGCTTAAGCCTTACGGCAGGTGCACTTAATAATCTTAAAATCGTCTGTCTCTTTTTTGTAACTCCGCCAGGTCTAGCTTGCGCCTGCCTGTCCCAAGCCAGGATAAAGGAGGAGGGTTGTTTGTAGGATACGTCCTGCAAACGTAAAAACTGATAGGGCCAACCAAGAGCTCGGGTTGGCGCCCATCTTGGTAGCAGGTCATATTCGGTATATCGATATGAAACAAGCCTGCGAAGGTATAGCAATTGACCTTAAAACTTGTTAGTACGGGGACAGTCTTTACCCGTCAGATGGGGTAGACCCTATCTATCCACCGCATGCAGACCTTAATTCGGCTGGAACAAATGGTTGTGAAGTGTTGGCATGCGTGCATAAAAGTTTACTGCAAGACCCATGCGACTCGACTCTTTTTCTTATTTGGAGAATGCTGCACTGACTTCGCGTGTATTATGGCCAAAGATATCCATATCATCGGCATACACTAGCTGCATAACACTCTTATTGAATATTGTGCCACTTTGTCTCAGATCAGCCTCGGCTCAGCTACTACCATATAAATAACTTCGCTAAAGTTCTAGTTCACCAACGAAAGATACATGCCAAAACAATTCTTAGCAACCCACACACAGTCGCGATGCTATCAACATCAGCATCGTCGAGTGAGGGTTGTTTTTTATCCCGTTTGCATGCATTTGTTGTTGTTTAAGCGAACTGACGCTTTTGTAAAGTTTTAAATTCACACCTGTTAATACCTTCGCTAAAGAAGCTAATGCTTCAAATATATCAACCCATATTACAAAACAAACACATTCAGCAAAAATATTCGGCTATTTTTGGACGAAACCGAAGCCGAAGGTTGAAAAATCGGCCGATTATGCAGAATATCAAAGCCGAAGTCGGACATTAACCCTAGAATACAAACCTTACGTTCACAATACGTTATACGACTCGTTAGGAGTGAGTAAATTTTACGTAGGTTAGTATTCTAGGGTTAATTGCTACCCTATTCATTATTATTCTTTCGTATAGATTTTTATGGTCATCACATAAAATGTGGCTGCGTAATAATAATATAGATGAACCGGTCACCATCACTAAGTGTTTGTATAATATTTTTTGTATTAAATTTATTTAATACTGTATGCAACAAATTCAAAAACCAATAATATTCCCAAGTTATTTTATAGCAACAATAAAAAAATTAGTTATATCAAAATGTGTTTGGTACCGCAATTTTTGACCAATTTTGTAATAATTACCGCGAAATTATTTGAAATAACTAGGCGGCTTCAGTCTTTTCACAGAACTGGGTTTTTGATAAAACTGTGTTTCATGGGTATATCTGGAATATCTGGTATATCTGGTATAGCAGAAACAAGTTCCAGAGCTTTCGGCTTTATCCCAGAAAAAATTATAACGCAAAAACAGTAGAATACTTCATAGAACTTTCATAGAATATTGAAAACTTTGAAGAAAAATTTCTCAAAACATAAAAGTCAGACTTAAAGAGTTTATGGCTGTTGCTGTATATCGTATACGGAATAAATTGGGTTTTTCTGTATGTCTTTTTCAGACATTTTTTGTTGTGCAATTTCATTAGAAAAATAAACATTGAAAAGTCTTTTTGATACTTGAAGCCTTTTAAAAGAAAAATTAATGCGAGGTTTGTTCACTTACTTAATTAATTTTTGGTTTTTAGATTTCTTTATAATATTTGATATCAAGTGTAACAAGATAAAGTTCCACATCTCGAAAATGTATTCTTTTTGCGAATCATTTATACCGCTCCCACATCACGCGCTCAAAATTCACTTTTTTATTGTAAAAAAAAAGTATGGAGTCATAAGAAGTTACATTTTTAAATTGCTTTTTTGGTTTCGTTAGTATATTTACCAAACAATATAATTTTCTATGAACTTAAAACGTTCAATGCCCGATAAGGACGAGAAATATTGTCGGTAATATTTTGAAAATTTCTTTGCTGGTATTTCTAAAATACGTTAACAACATTTTTTAATATTGAAATGTGAGACTATAAATTTTTGTTTATAGCGGACCCCCGGAGCGGACTTTAAGTATATTCAAAGCTATAAAGGTTTTATAAATTTGATATCGCCACATTATGCGGAAGGTGGAATATCTGCGTCAGAATGTGTTGATTCGAGATACTTGTTTATATTCTCCAAATGGGGAATCAACAGTTTTTAAAATATAATTGGATATTTAGGTGTTTAATAGACACAGCAATTTGCCCCTTTAAGAAAAAAAGTTAAAGTTGAAAACTACTATAAAGTTTATATTTGCTAAAATCTGAATCTGCTTTCTTCACATTTATAAAAGAAGCAGAATTCACGTGTATGCAAATATAGGACAACTAACAATAAGTTGACGTAAGCCACGGTTGTCGTAGATGTGTATAAAAGCGAGCCAAAGTCTACGTTTTTCATTAGTATCTCTTGATAAATTAAAGAAATACAAGTCTCTTTTAAAAATTATAAAGAATCAACATAAATTTATTTTGGTTAATTACTTTGGTAGTATTCGTTGCAGCAAAAAATGATACAAGCAATGGATGGGGTAAATAGGACCTCTAAGATGATGAATTTGGTCCAAGATGGTGAATTAATTTCTAAGTGACATAAATTCGAATCCAGATTAATATTAAATATGTCTTTGTTAAGCCAATGTATTGAATGAAATAAAAAAATTTATTAAAAAAAAAAAATAACCTCCTTATTATTTTAAAAATTTCTGAGCCTTTCCTAACTTTCAGAAACCTAACTGCGAAAAAATTAAACGTAGTACTAAGCATAGTTTTTTCACAGCGAAAAACGCTCCTTGAAGAGGTCAGGATCCTTAGAAAAAGTAGTGTTTTTCGAAGTGCTCCTGTTCGGGAAATCAACTCGTTGTATTTGAACAAAAATTTAGGTGAGGCGTACAACCTCAGTTTCTTACAAATCGATTCCAGCCTATGGACCAATAACGAAAATTTTTTGGGAGCTGAAGAAACCGTCAGAAATATTTCCGTCGTTAATGACTCTGCCGAGAGCACCATCAATCTCATTAACGGATTCAGTGAGAAACTAACTACGTCGGAGGACGAAAAGCAAATCATTCTTCAAGTTGTAGAAGCTCATAAGAAGATGTTCCCGTACATTTTTACAAATATATAACAGAAGTTGAAATATTCTTAATAATTTACGCAGATATACTAATACAACAGATTCATATTTATCGAAAAAGTACATTCACAATTTGCAAAATTGGGAAAATTGTAAAGAGTGGGAAAAAGTCCATGATATTCGCGTTTGCTTGCTCGTGGTGGTCGCAAACATATTTTCATGCCAAATCTGAATGCGGAATCAGATTTAGCGACCAATTTTACAGTATAAAAATTAATAAAATTCACAGTAACTCTGAGGGCCCGAAACACACGTTTTGCAGCTCACCCAGTTTTTGAAAAGAGTGATCATTTTTGGGCGTTTTAATATTTCTATACAAGGGGGGTATTTCTATATTTCCTTTCATATGAGGGGGGGAGGGGGGAACGGAGAGTCAGAAACACTTCACTAAAAGCCATATAAATGTGAATGTTTATTGATTTTGCATTGTCTTAAACAAAGCCTTATTTTCCAGAAAATGCGGCTGTTTTTCCTTGATTTCATATTAAAATGCTATAATAAATTCGAATAATACACGTCGTTGATTTTTTTCCGTTCTGAAGTCAATCAATAGAACTTATCCCACGCCCATCCGAAAAAACTCACGCCATAACATTGCCTGAAGATAGAACTGTCTTCGTTTTCTTTGGAGCCAATTCTGTCATTTCAGTCCATTGTCCTTTCAAACGACCGCCATCTATACATCATGTAGGGTACTTATGGGACTAACAGAAGGTGTTCGATGAGCTATCCTACATTTTGCCTCAACAATTATCAGGACGCTTGTGATTCATTTGCCCCATTTGTATAGGAGATCCGCACATTTCGTCGAGGATGCGGAAATTTACTGCGGTACACAACTAAATGAAGCTTAAAACGCCAGACACTTACTTTCAATAGATAATAAAATTAATTAATGAATTGTCTTCGAATAAATTCAAACTTCTCTTTGTCTCTGCAGTTTCTATAGAATCTACGATTTCGTTTTATAAGCATCCTGATTTCTTCAAGGAGCGTTTTTCGCTGTGAAAAACTTTGCTTAATACTACGTCTAATTTTATCTCAGTTAGGTTTTCGAAAGTTATTAAAGGCTCAGAACTTTTTAAAAAAATAAGACGGTTATGTTTTTTTTTTTAATAAATTTTTTTATTTCATTCAATACATTTGCTTAACAAAGACATTTCTTATATTAATCTGGATTCGAATTTATGTCACTTAGAAATTAATTCACCATCTTGGAACAAATTCATCATCTTAGAGGTCCTATTTACCCCATCCATTGCTTGTATCATTTTTAGCTGCAACGAATACTACCAAAGTAATTAACCAAAATAAATTCATGTTGATTCTTTAAAATTTTTAAAAGAGACTTGTATTTCTTTAATTTATCAAGAGATACTAATGAAAAACGTAGACTTTGGCTAGCTTTTATACACATCTACAACAACCTTGTCTTAGTAATTTTATTGTAAATTGTGCTATATTTTTGTATGCACGTGGACTCTCTTTCTTTTATAAATAAGAAGAATACAGATTCAGATGTTGGTAAATATAAAACTCTGCGACAACCGTGGCTTACGTCATTTTATTGTTAGTTGTCCTATTGTAAGTTGAGCATTTTGGGAAATTATGAATAAAAAATATTCTTGAATATTTGTAGCAGCAGTTACTGATTTTGTCAAACATCTGAAATATACGATTATTTGGGCACGTTTATCTTAAATAAAAAAAATAGATTCTGTCAACACGTTTTGTGATTTTATTTAAAGATTTTAGGAAATTTTTGATTTTTAGCAAAATGGTAGGTGTTTTATATTGAAGTATCGATTATGAACTAATAAATTAGGGTAAAAATCTACTGCTGCGAGTTTAAAAAATTGACAATTTTTAATTATTTTTCTCGGAGAATATACTCAAAAAATAAAACTGACTGATTGATTGAATTCAATTGAAAATGCAATTGATTTTATAACACTACTAACAAGCAATATGTTTTTGATTTAAGCGAAATGTTACAAATTCACAGGAACTTTGTTTTTGGTTTAAGAGAAAGCGCTCTTGAATCGAAAAAGACACATCTTCGATAGTATCATACTCCTAAGGAAAGGCGTAGAATTTTTTGTTTGATATGTTTGGTGATGAATGTCTTGATCGTTTTTATTTTTATGTTAGTCAAACATAAATGTAATCGAACCTTATTTTTAATAAATGGAAATAAATATTTCGGAAAAATATGAGCATGCGAAACGAATTCGAAAGAATCCAAATAAGCGAATCCGAGAGTTTTTCGTGTAGACAAAATTATTTATATAAAAAACAAACACTAAATAATATAAAAGAGAAAAAAATTCAGAGTAAAATTTTTCATAGGAAAATTTATAGAAAAATACTTAGAAGTCTTTTTTTCATAAAAATTTTATAAAAAAAAAAAATTCGCTAAGCTGACGTATTAACAACAATAAATTAATGAAAAATACATTTTTTTAAAAAAAATTTCCTATTAAAAAGTCGGTTGTGGTATACATTCGAAACTAATATATGTTATTTATATGAAAAAGCCTTCCCGAAAAATTCTCGTTTTCGCTAATTTGGATTTTTCTAATTTGGAACTCGTTTCGAATCCGCGATGGTGAATCCGAGATCCCGCATTCGTTTCGAATGTATAACGAAGCCGACTTGTAAATATGTATTTTTTTTAAAAAAACTATTTTTTTTATACGCTGTTATTTATACGTCTTTAAGTTAACACTTGCTTTTTTTTAAAGTTTTATATGAAAAAAAGTGTGTCAAAAAATAATAAAAATAAAATAAATTTCGAACTTTAATAAAGTCGAATCTTTAAAAAAACCTAAATATCAAAACAAAAACAAAAATAAAAAATTTTTTTTATCAAATTAAGCTGCACATATTTAACAACTGGAAAAGCCGAATGGGTAAATTGCTGGACTGGCATTCAAATGACGTGGTTTCTATTCTTGACATGGTAAGATTAAAATTTATAATTTAACATGTAAAGTTTTTCCGTTAATATAATAATTTACAACTTCTCATTGGTTATTTAAAGCCTCGAAAATTAATATTTTGTTGGTTTTGTTTCAAAAACAGATTTTTTTTTTAAACCCTTTTTTTTTTATTAAAACCTATTACTTTCAATTCTAAATTAGGTGGTTTTTAATTCAAAAACAATTGTTTTTGAAAGAATTACTCTACTCTTTAAAACATTTGCTTTTGATCTAAGTAAAAGCATTTTCTTCTGATTTAAGGGCACTTGTTTCTGGCGCCGTTTCATGTCGAAAATTTTTTGATTCGAATGCATTTTAATTTGATTAAATAGTATTTTTTTTCGGTGTATAAACTACAACATAAATTTCAGAACTTCTTTTTATATATTTTAAGATTTAAACAAAACTATTTTTACTTGATTTTGCCCTTATAAGACGCTAACAGCTGTTGTAGCATATAACGATCTTAAAGGTAGGTATTTTCAGTTTTACAGATATCAACAGTTCTTATCAGGTCAGAAGGAAGGGGTAGCACGCTTTGACTCGCGGCTCTTGCTCGTCGGTATTTAACCGACATTATATTAACCGATATTTTATTTAACATAAGTATCTTAACTCATAACTACAAAATTATAATTCATTATGTTATTATAACCAGTATTATTATTAACAGTATTATTATTAGCACTAATATATATTCTTTTATTGAATAAAAAAAAATGAAGCTTATAGAACAAATGCCTTAATTAAAGTCCAAAGGAATATAAAGGTAAGTAAGCGAGAACAATAAATTTAGTGATAACACAATGTAAAAAGGTTAGTAGCAAGAATTTAAAAACATCCCAAGTGGAAAGAAAACATTATTAAAAATATTTCATTAATTCAATGAATACCAAAAAAAGTATTTATTAAAACTTTTGATTTCCATTTTAATGCAAAGGTAAGCAAGAAATAAACCAATTTTAGGTTATAGGGATTAAGAAAGAATCATCATTTAAAAATACTAATTCTAAGCTTTATTTAATCAAAAATCAAATTAAAAATTTTAATGTACATAAGAAAAAACAGCAAATAAAAAATTATTATAATATCCGCTAATCCGCTTACTTTTAAACAAAATGTAATCGATAAATTAAGGAAATTTCGCAAAAACGAGTAATTAGCATAAAATAGTTAAATAAATATAAGTGAGAGTGCAAGGGTTAAGCCTGCAATTAAGTTTAATTGAAATAGCAAAAACATAGAAAAACAGCTGTTTGCAATTTAAAGTAATTCAAGTTCAAGGTTACACTGACCTAGTTTCAAGGACGAGTTTAGTTCTAATTAGTCACTCTCACTCTCACACATATTATCGAGAAAAACAAATATATATAAAAGAAAACCACCCTGCAGGAAAATCAACTAATTTAAATGTAGTTGATAAAGTAGTTTTTTGTCAACCACAACTAGTTGAAATTCTGACTTTTTTCCATAGAACAAACTAACTTATTTTGTATGGCGATGTCCGCTAAATAAGTCAATTGACTTTCGTCTGCATATATTTTCAACTACTTGTTAAATTAGTTATATTTAAATTATTTTTTTAATTACTTTAAAATAACCAATTGAAAACTATTACTGATGGCCTAAAGTTAATAATAGTTGATGAAATAACATGGTTAAATATGTATAAACTTGTAATCTAATAAAAATTTGCAATTAAAACATGTCATGTAATTCAAAGTAGTTTATCAACCACTTGTTTTTAAGTAGTATTTCAATTACTTCATATATAATGCAATCTAAACTATTTAGAATTGAAGTGGATGCCGCCTTAATATAATTCAAAGTAGTTTATATACTAGTTTATTTTAAATTAGTTTTTTAATTAGTTGATTTTAAAAACAAGTTAGTTTGTTCCTATAGGGCATAAAGAAACTTACATGCTCTCCTTATTGAGTGTTTTTTTTTACGAGGCTCCCACGAAGAAAGATCTTTCTACGCTATGGACTCAAATGTTAATAATTAAATTGCATGATATATCTTTAGGATATTATTAATAATCACTGGCGATATTTACTTAATTATAAATTACTTTTTTAGTTTTAAGCTATTGTCGGTATATTTAAGTTTAAGATCACTTGGAAAATTAAATTAAATTGTTATTAATCATTTTAATGCTTGGTAAGTCAAAAAAAAAAAAAGCCGAAAAAATGGTAATTATACATAGGAAGAAAACGTGTGAAAAAAAAATATCTCATGAGAGAACCATTTTGCATATGGGCCAATATATGCAATTGTGTAAGTGTAAGAAAAATCTGAATTTTTGTATTTACTTTATTTTGCCGGAAAATAATGCAAGAATGCTATTATTTTAAGCTAGCAGAATACCCGGCTTAACTCGGGAGTTTATATAAATAATTTTCGATTTCATTCGTCGATTTGAAAAAACTTTTCACAAACTTTAGAAGGAATTTTGTGAAATTTTGGCGAAATGAGCAAAATGTAGCTATAACATATGAAAATTATGAGAAAAAGTTAGGGAAATCGTGATTTGTGTGTGCGTGCCGCCGATCGCTTGCAAAAATATATTTTCAAGTTTTATATTGTATTCGACAGATTCCACATTTTAAAAAAAAAATCAGAGCAAAAACGAATTTTTGCCAATTCGCGAGGAAACTGAACAAAAATTAAATAAGCATTGAAAATAGAAATTGCAATGTCAAAACAACTCCATCTTATGACGTAACTGACTTGCGCATATTTTGATGCGTACTAATATACCACAGAATTCGGCATCAGCTGTCGTGATATGCGAAAAAAGAAGTTTGGATATAAGTACACATAAGGAAAAAAAAAACAGGTGCGTCGTTGGACACACGAGAAAAGCGAAGCTTTTTCGCAGTTACATAGATTTGATAGCTTAGTAATTTTTTCTTTTTAATAAATTAACTTTTAAATTCAAAAAATAACATAAAATAAATTACATATTTACACAAAACATACTGCTTATATTTATATTGTTGAATGTCAAATTTCCACGCCAATTACATATACGGGCATATAATGCCAGCGACTCTCCATTTTAACTCTCCACACATGGTTGTGATCAGCGTACTACCCAGAGTCGCCAGATGAAATTACCACCAAAATTCTCTTTTTCTCACACTTAATTCTCATAAATTACCACACTTGCAAAATACCTCAAAATACCACAAAATTTCCAAAAATTACCACAATACTTCAAATTACCACAAAATACCTTAAATTACCAAAAAATTCCACAATACCTCAAATTACCACAAATTCCCTCAAAATCGCTCATATTACCAAAATGTACTAAAATGCAGTGGTAACATAAAACTAATTTGATTCTGACAGCATCTTAACATAATTACCAAGATTTTACTATATTCAATAAAACGTATTGGCCTATAGTTATAAACAAAATAAAGGCGGCTTTAAATTAAGTATAAGAATTTTTGACAGTTTTTCAATAAAATTTGTTGTCAAATAGCTTGCACTAAATTTAGAGCTGTCTTTTATTTGTTTATGATTATGGGCCATTAATTTTAAAAATTATTCAGTTCTTTTTCAGTTCTTTATTTATTAAAAACATAATAAGCATATTAGTTCAGTTCTTTTTCTTAAATATTAATAAAATAGAAATATATACACATAATAAATTAGTTAAAATTGGTATGCACAGAACTTAATTAAATGCATTTTTATACATTTAGCTAGAATAGTGTCAATTCATTCCACATTAGCTAAAGAATGAGGAAGGCAAGATATTTGAGGTAATTTGAGGTATTGTGGTAGTTTGTGATAATTTGAGGTATTTTGTGGTATTTTGAGGTATTTTTTTCCCACGCGTGATAAATATCGCACATGTGGTATTTTTAATCCCACGCGAGAGATTTTTACCACAATATACAATGGGAATTACCACATCCCACAATCGTTGAAAAATACCATAAGTACTATTTATAGTGCTTTTCTGGCCCTTTGGTACTACCTAGCGAAAAAATCTGTCGAACATTTTTCAGATTTCACTCCCAGCAAATCACAGAACGAGGATAAAAATATATATTAAATGTATATTAAGGAACGCACACGAAACAAAATTTAACACACATTTTAGATACCTCGCCGATGTCATGCATGCGTTTGTAAATTCCATATTTATTGATATCATCTATTTTTTTGATACTTAAAAACGCACTTGTGGGCATTGCTAATTTTCTTCGTGCCAACAACACCACAAACGCATTCACAATACAAACACACCGATGCTAGAGACACCTTGTGGGAAATTAAAGCAAATGTTTGGTAGTTGTAGCATAGCAAATACACAATCCTCTATCTATTGATAGATGGTGACGATATACTGCAGCATAGCTTTTGTTATAATTAGTATTTAATTAACAACTGTTTTCATCAAGTCTTTGTAGGCTGGTGGGTAGTGTGTTGGACTGTCATTAAAGAGAACGTGGGCTCGATCCCCACGGGTGGGCCAAACAATATTTTAATATTAACTTTTCTTGTTGTAATAAGCGCTAGCAACAGAGAAACCATCAAATTTCCAAGAAAAAATCTGTCGAAAATTTTTCAGATTTCACTCCAACCAAATCACAGAACGAGGATAAAAATATATATTAAATGTATATTAAGGAACGCACACGAAACAAAATTTAACAAACATTTTTGATACCTCGCCGATGTCATGCATGCGTTTGTAAATTCCATATTTATTGATATCATCTATTTTTTTGATACTTAAAAACGCACTTGTGGGCATTGCTAATTTTCTTCGTGCCAACAACACCACAAACGCATTCACAATACAAACACACCGATGCTAGAGACACCTTGTGGAAAATTAAAGCAAATGTTTGGTAGTTGTAGCATAGCAAATACACAATCCTCTATCTATTGATAGATGGTGACGATATACTGCAGCATAGCTTTTGTTATAATTAGTATTTAATTAACAACTGTTTTCATCAAGTCTTTGTAGCCTGGTGGGTAGTGTGTTGGACTGTCATTAAAGAGAACGTGGGTTCGATCCCCACGGGTGGGCCAAACAATATTTTAATATTAACTTTTCTTGTTGTAATAAGCGCTAGCAACAGAGAAACCATCAAATTTCCAAGAAAAAATCTGTCGAAAATTTTTCAGATTTCACTCCAACCAAATCACAGAACGAGGAGTAAAAAGCTTCGCTTCAAAAAGAAGATATTTATCACCCATTGCGCTTTGCAGCGTCTTACCGTGTTTTGTAGTACAGCGCCCTCTGGTTTTCAAGATATAACAAAATACAAAGCGCCAAAAGACTCACCGCACCCGAAAAATCATACTTATCGGATGAGTTGTTTTGAGTTTTTTGCGGTATTTGTACAACAGCGCCCTCTGGTTTTCGAGATGAAATTAAAAAAGAACTCCAAAGCCCTTTCCATACTCGATGTCAAATCCTATATATCCGTTATACAAATTTTTATCTTAATCGCATGAGCGGTTTTTGTTGAGTGTTTCACGATTTCTTAAGTGATTTGTACTACAGCACCATCTGGTGTTTAAGATAGCGCAGAAAAAAAAGTTCAAAATACCCACCGTATCCGAAAACTCCTATGTACAAATGTTCACGCAAATCGGATGTACAGCTAGGAGTTTTTCGAGATTTTTAAAACATTTGTACTGCAGCTCCCTCTGGTGTTCAAGATAAAATCTAGTTTATAAGTCATAAGAACTCACCGTTTCCGAAAGCCTCCATATACCAACTTTCATACAAAACGGATGAACGGCTTAGGAGTTTTTCGACGTTTTTTAAAATATTTGTACTACAGCGCCCTCTGGTGTTCAAGATAGCACAAAAACATTAAGTCCAAAACACTCACCGTATCAGAAACCCCTAGATTCCAATTTTCATGCAAATCGGATGCACGGTGTATAAGTTTTTCGAGGTTTTTTGAAAATATTTTTACTACAGCACCCTCTGGTGTTCGAGACAGAACAGAGTAAATAAGTTGCAACAAGTCACCGTATCCGAAAAACTCTACTTACAAAATTTCATGCAAATCGGATGAACGGTTTCGGAGATAATATAAAAAAAAGAATGCCTGGAACCCGATCGCAGCGCCCCCTACAGGGTCCAACCTTTTTTACTGAATATAAAGTAGCATATGTTATACCGGGGATATAAGGAACCTAGATGCCAAATTTCATTTAAATCCCTCCAATGGTTTTCGCGTGATACTTTACCAGACAGACAGACAGACAGACAGACAGACAAAAATTTTAAAAATGCGATTTTTGGATTCAGCGTCATCCAAAATGTCAAACGCAAAAAGAATTTCAAAAAAAGATTTCATGTACAGATTTTTTTTTTACAATTTTTTATTTATTCATTAAGTCTTTGGAAATATCCTTACAGACAACTTAAAAATAAAAACTTACTTACTAATATAATAAAATAAAATTCGGCAAAAGATGTAAAAAGAAAATTCAAATTTTAATATTAGTAGAAATAAAAACAAAATAAAAAAAAGTTAAATAATTTAAATACTAAACAAGAAATTAAGCAAATTCTTGAATGACAATTTCGAAAAAGAAAGATCTAGGTTATTTTCAATTGATAATTCATTATACAATGCTAACGCCCGAGTAATAGGCTCATTAAGTGCATAAAGAGTTCTATGAGTTTGAGATTGAAATAACGCATAGTGCCGTAATGTTCTGGCAGGAATATTAAAATTTACAAATTCTAATAATTGGTTACAATCGACACGACCTGATAAAAGATCATGAATAAATGTTAGCGATTGAATCTTCCTCCTTGTTTCAAGAGTTCTGAGACCCAATAGCATGATTCGTGCATTGTAGCTAGACAAATTTTCAAAATTTAAAGACCGAAGAGCAAAACGCGAAAATGATTTTTGAATCCTTTCCAATCGCGAGCAATGAATTAAATAAAAAGGGCTCCATATAAACGACGCATATTCCAGCTTTGACCTAACAAAGGAGTTATAAAGGCAAATCGAAGTAAAAGGATCAGTAAATTCTAAACTATTTCTACGTACAAAAGCAAGCATTGAATAAGCTTTTGAAACAACATAATTTATATGATCAACAAAGGTGAACTTAGAGTCAAATATAACTCCAAGATCTTTAATTGAATTAACCTTGTGTCAGGGGGTCCCCAAGAGGGAATACGAAAAATCGGGAAAATTGTTACATTTCGTGTATGTCATCGCAAAGCATTTGTTGAAATTTAACGGGAAACAATTCAATAAGCTCCAAGAGAGCAAATTATTAAGATCTCTCTGTAAAAGAGCAGCATCATTTAGATTAGATACTTTACTGAAGAACTTTAAATCATCAGCATAAAGTAAAAATTTTGATGAATGAAAACATTTGCTAACATCATTAAAGAATAATGTAAAAAACAAAGGACCAAGAATACTCCCCTGTGGTACTCCAGAAGTGGCAATAAAATTATACGATTTAACGCCATTTATATCTACAAAACAAACTCTATTTTGAAGATATGACTGAACCCAACTCAAAAAATTGGAATGAAAACCCATTTTGAAAAGTTTAGCCAATAAAACATTATGAGGAACCTTATCAAAGGTCTTAGAGAAGTCAGTATAAAGAACATCAACTTGATGTCCTCTTTCAAAAGATGAAATGCAAAATTTCGAGAAAATTGCTAAGTTTGTAACAGCAGACCGACCAGAGAAAAAACCATGCTGTTCAAGACAAATGTGTCGCTTGACTAAAAAAAATAATCTGTACTTAATAACACTTTCAAAAAGTTTTGCAACATTTGAAAGCTTAGAAATAGGTCTATACTTAGAGACATCATTCTAATTGCCATTTTTAAAAATCGGTGTTATGGAGGCGATTTACCAACAGTCTAAAAAAGTTCCAGCCATTAAAGATTTATTGAAAATTTCACACAAAGGCTTTGATAAAGAAAATGCACATTTATTATGCAGTATAGATGCGATACCATTAATATCGGATTTAACCGAAATTTTCATTGTAGACATAGCATAGGAAATTTCATTTTCCTCCAAAATAAAAGAACCAAGGTTTAAACAAGAGTCTACATTATTTAAAATTGACTCATCGAACACTGAATTGCCAATAACATAATTAGATTTAAAATAGTCAGCAAATAGATTCACTGTATCTTGAATAGCAAAAGAATGAATGCCATTGTAATATGTTGATGTAGGAATGCACGAACCATCCCGTTTAGATTGAATGAAATGCCAAAAAGACTTCGGATTAGTTTTAATATTGCTCTCACAACGTAAAATATACTGTTTATAGAGAAATTTATTTAAAAAATTAAATTCTCTCATGAAATGCACATATTTTAAGTGATACTGAGGATCATTGGTTGTCTTAAATAATTTTATATTTTTATTGCGCAGGTTTTTCAACTTTTTAAGACCCTTAGTGTACCATGGTAATTTATATACTTTAGGTGCAAAATGTGGAATATGCTGAGTGCATATAGTAGACAAGTTGTCTTTAAACAAATCATAACACACTGCCACCTTGTGATTCAAAAACATCTCACTCCAGTTTGCATTAACAAACATGGCATTTAAAAGATCAAAATTGCATAATTTAAAATTAAAATAGTTATTACACGGCGTAGATTGCACAAAATCATAGAACTCAAATGCTAAGACTAGAGGAACATGATGAATACCTGACAGAGAAATCGGGCATAAACATTCCGATAACTGAGACTTAAAATTTTTAGAAACAAAAATTAGATCTAACATTTTATTTAGTGAATTCAAAAAAGAATTAATTTGAATTAAATCAATACTTAAAAGACTATCAATAAAATAAATTTCGCAAGAATTATTTATATTAGAAGGAATCAGCACATCTGCAAGAGAACTCCAAACAATTTTACTTAGATTGAAATCGCCCAGAAAACATAAATGATTATCCGGATTCTTAAAAGAAGATTGTAATCGAACAACATTATCACAGTGCGCAGCATATAAATCATAAGAACTGTTTGGTGGGATATATGAGGCACATACGTAAACAGCACCTCTTACTTATTTTATATATACAAGATAATATTTTTCTAGGTAGAAATCTCGTTTTGGTAGTTTGTTGTAATTTGTGTTATTTTTTGGGATTTTTTTCTCTCGCGTGGTAAATAACGCACATGAGGTACAAATTTTCTCATATGACATTTTTCTCACATAAAGTGAAGATTTTTACCTTATACCAAAGCATCTCACAAGAGCAGAAAAAATACCAAAAGTACGATTTATCGTGCAAAACTGGCAACTCTGATTGGGACAAATGCAATGAAAACTAGTAAGGAATGGAGCAACGGCATGGTACCGCAGCTAAAATACCACCCCGCGGCCATATTGAAGTATATTCGAAGTCTTAGCCACGACATACACGATGATATTCAGTTTTATATATTAACGAAAGTTTTCCTATTTTGATGACGTCACTTTGTATGGGAGGTAGGCGCGGTTTTGATCCGATTTTGCCATATATCATAGGGATCGTTCATATTATATATCAAAGCTAATGTGCAAAATTTCAAGACATTTCATCAATTTTAGTGGATTTTTAAGAGATTTTACGTTTAAAATAAAGCCACTTTGTATGGAAAGTGGGCGTGGTTTTCATCTTATTTTGCCATATATCATGCAGATGGTTTATATTAAATATCAAAGCTTATGGGCAAAATTTTAAAACTTTTCTTTAATTTTTGCAGATTTTGAAGAGATTTTACGTTTAAAATAAAGCCAATTTGTATCGGAGGTAGGCGTGGTTTCCAGCCAGGATTAAGACTGACGAGCAAAGCTTACATGCCAAATTTCAAGGCATTTCTTTAATTTTTGTGGATTTTAAAGACATTTTACGGTTAATATAAAATCACTTTGTATGGGAGGTAGGCGTGGTTTTGATCCGACTTGGCCCATTCTCGAACTTGATCTTCCTTTTTTAAAATTAAACTTATATTTTGAATTTCATCGCGAAAGCTTTAAAATTGCGTCTGTAATGAAATTGCGTCTGTGTCGACAGACTGACAGACTGTCAGACGGACAGACAGACGGACACACGAAAATCGACTCAGGAGATGATGCTGATCAAAAATATATATATTTTGCTATACCTGTCATGCCTCCTTCTTGGCGTTACAAACGGAATGACAAAGTCGATATACCCCCGAAGCCCGTATGATACTTAATTAAATTGATCATTGAAAATTATAACTAGAGCAGGTCAAATAGCACGAATCCATGCATTCGTAGTTTTCATTTTCAATGACAAAAATTGAGCAAAAAAAATCAAGTATCATACAGGCTTTACGCAGTACGCGTTGGGGTATAAATATAAATTCATCAAAGAAGAAGAACAGTTTGCTTACGTTTTTTTTTCTTTTAATACACTAACAACATTTAGCTAATTTTTGCAAAAAATGATTTTAACACCATTTTTAAATAAAGTTGGACAAAATATTGTATGTTCCTGAAAGTACACATACAATGGCATATGCAAAAATTAAAGGTTACACTCGTGGACATTTTTTTAATTGACTGCTGAAAACAGCAAATTTTTCAATATTACTTACTTAGGTGGCGCCTACAACCGTCGGTTTTCGCCTGGTGTAGGAAATTGCGCAAGCCATTCTATCAATTCAATGGAATAGTGTAAAAGTGTGCTTACAGCATTTTTTTCTTTGGATGAAGCGCAAAATCGAAAAATTCACAAAATGATTTTTAGACCACTTTTGAAAACGCGATAACTCAAAAAGTGGTTAAAAGTTGGACAAAATATTTTATATTCCTGAAAGATAAATAGACATACAATGGCATTTGTAAAAATTCAAGGTGACACTAGTCGACATTTTTTAATTGACTGCTTAAAACAGCAAATTTTTTCAATATATTTTCAAATTTTTTTCAAAATTTTAATTTATTTTTGTATTACTTTTCCAATTTTCTTGCAAATATAAATAAAACTTATTTTAATTCGTTATAATTCGTAAAAAATGTGCTACAGCTTCTTTTTCTTTGGATGAAGCGCAAAATTGAAATGTTCACGACAATAAAAATGCATGAAAAGCGTTGACTTTAATGAGCTATAGTTCACACTAATCTAATTATTTTGCATTGGTAGTTTGGATTCTTCTTAGTGAAGGTATTATCTGACTTATGATATACATTTTGTTAGGTTTTGTTACACAAAAATTTTGGATTTTTTCCCACTGGTTAAAATACTGTGTGGCAGTATAAAAACGAAAAAATTGTTATAAAAATATTCTTGTTCCTAGCGATATTTGAACTCAGTACTACTCGTTCTTCAATTGGATGTTCCACCCACCGGTCCACGTAAAGATTATAATCAAAGTTGCTCATACCCATCTTAAATTAAGAATAAGTTTCTCTTTTCTTCCTAATCTGATGATCTTAGATTGTGGTTTGGCTATACATATTAATAGTAATCCACAAATAGTACTGCCACACTCAGAAAAATATACTTCCCGGATCGAAAGGAACCATAGCTTCAATTCATGGGCATGGATTTTTCTACATTTTGTAGAGATTTCTCTTTAAAAAACGGAATTTTTACATAGTTTCACTAAGCGAGGTCTTGATTTCGAGAAGCAGCTTCTTTGTTTTGCAGACAAGTTTACTTCATTTGTTTCATATGTACTTAATTTTTAGAAAATCAGCCATGGCGCTAAATGAAGCCCAATTTTGTAACTAAATAAGGTGATATATATCTAGATATTCTGGAAATTTGTTTCTGACTGCAGATGTCAGTGAAAAAAGTATGTGTGTGGCGGTCGCCACCAACGGTACAAGTGAAACTTCAACCCAAAAATGGAATTTCTGTGAGTATTGCTAATTTATTTCATTAACATTCCCTCTTGCAGTGGAACGAAATAGTTTAAAAGTAGCCTGCGTACATACCAGTACTTTTTCAAGATCTGTCTGTTTTTTATAAAACCAATTGATACTTTTAGCATTTTTATATCCGTCATTTTTATATTTTCATGACGTCACTTTTTATGAGAAGTGGAATTTTTGCATTAGAATGAGTTGATTCGAGGATTGCTGTTTTTCTTCTTCACATTCTCCCAACGAGGAATCAGCAATAGTTTATTTTATAACTGATTTGAATTTAAGATCATGATTCCAGTATTTACCTACTTTTACATAGCTTCTTAGCCCTGTTAGACCCTTGAAAGGACTTTGGCCGAGCTTCTTATGATCAATTTGTGTTGTGTGTGTTGTGAAATGTTTGAACCCAAGTGATCGAGAACTGGACCTTCATGTTTTATGCTAACTCCGAACGGCTTTTTCATGGCAGTTTTTACTCTCTGAGGTTTGCCATTGTCTGCAGAGAGGTGACGGCCGTACAGAAATTGTAATTCAATTGAAAAAATTGTCTGTGCCAGGTGGGTTTCGAACCAGGGCTCTCTGGCGTATGGACCACACACTCTACCCACTGCGCCAAGGCCGCCACAATAAAAAAAGTGTGCTTGTCAGCTCCGACGCGCGACTGAAGTTTACTCCTATATATTGATTACCTTGAAATTTGAGATGTATATAAAAGGTAAAAGGGGTGAATAAAGGCATCTCTTATATACGTATTACTAAAAGGATTGTATACTTTTTTAATTTTAAAATATATATTTATTATACATATTACATAAATTCATTATGAGGTAAATTGATGAATTTCATTAAGGCTGGATACACTGACCACCTTCAGCAAGTTTTTGCGAAAATTCAAAAAATAATGTTAATCAAGTTGAAGATCGTGCAGCAATTATCTCTCACTGAGCAGAGAGCGCAAGAACTTCGTATAAAAAAAACGCGAAAAACTTGCTGAACGTGGTTAGTGAATCCAGCCTAATAGCAGACCTGGGCAATTTGCACTACTTTTACATTACCATTAAATTGATGAAAATTTATTTTAGTGTAAAAATTTTTACATTACCAATAAATATAACAGATTTAGTGCACTAATATTTACATACACAATTTATTATCAAAGTAGTGCATTAATATTTAACTATCACTAAAGTGAATGATAAATAATGCACCATCATTAAAACGCATTGTGAATAATGCACTATTATTGCATTATCACTAACAAACTACCCAACCAATTTTGAAGCAAGTTATTTTCTCAGATACGTACGAATTTATATCTGCTTTAAAATATAAAAATAACCTCTATTAGGCGGTCGAGATTCTCTATTAAGTAGACGAATAAATCTTGGTAAACTACTCAAAAAATGTTTTCAGCTTTTTTAAAAATGGAACGCTGTAAAAAAATAATAAATTGAAATGTCAAATAATCGATTACAAATAATTGAAACAGGCCATGATATTATTATTGCAAGGTAGGAGTGACAGTTCTTTTGCCGACCAGCATTTGTCAAAAACGCATAGAAAAAGAAAAATAATTTTTTTTCTTATTAATTTCATTTCCTGTATTTGACTGACAACGATATATCATTCGGATGCTTTTAGGGATTTCCCCTAATTCGGCAAGCTTTTTTAAAATACAATACACCTCTGATTTCTTCTGCGCTAGTCTAGCACCAGTTTTATTTTGCTGGCATGGTAAATACGCCTCGCAGGCGGAGTCTTTCACACGAAAACTTTAAAAGCTTAGTTATAATCAGGGTAAATAACTTAAATTAGAAGTTTCTTCTTAAATTTGACAAATATTTTAATTTTGCTTGTTACATTGAACTATTTTTGTTAAAGTTTAGATGGATTCCATTCAATAAAAAATCGTTTGCATAATCCCATAATGCTTTTTAGTGATATTGCAATAATAGTGCATTATTCGTAATACAATTTAGTGATAGTGCAATATTAGTGCATTATTTATCATAAAAATTAGTGCACTAATTCTGTTATGTTTAATGGTAATTGAATAAGTTTGCATTATCATTGATTTGATTTAATTACGGAAAATTCATCAATGCATTACCTCATTTAATGCAATAGGCCCAGGTCTGCCTAATAGTGACGTCATTATTAAATACTGTAATATTACGTTTAATGTAATTGTGAAGTGAAAACATCGCATCAATAGTTGTACCATATTACCAGTACCATATAGTCGTTCCCAGTGTTCTACCAGTACCTAAATCTAAATTAATGTCTTCTTTAAAAAATTGCATTATGTCCAATCCTTCATCTGTATGATGAAACAATTGAAAAATTGCTTAAATTTTTCATATTTTTCGCTTCAAGATCAATTTGTGGACATATTTTGTATTTAATGTCCCGTTATGTCGTAGCAATAAATCCAGCTAATTGTAAATCCAGAAAGTTTTATTCAATTGAAATCGGCTGAAAATTCGTCGAGTTATTCTATTTAAAGTATTTCTACTTCACTTCAAAATCACCAAAATAACTACGTTTTATTGTTCTTACTTGCGACAAACTCAGTTCAGGCAAAACAGCATGAAAAACAACGATTTTCTGCTGTTTTTTACGGATTAATGCTTACAATTTAATATTAAATAACACGACAACTTTTAAACTAATTTCGATGAAATAAAACTTTCTGGATTTATAATTAAAAGCTCACTTCAATACAAACTACTCGTATTAGCAACGCCTACGCACAAACCCACACAATTTTTTGTTGTGCTGTGGCTAGCTGAACATAAAAAGAGAAGATAGAGAGCAACATAGAGTTTATTGAAACTCTCTCAAGCACAAGCTGGTTAAAAGAAAACGAGCAAGCAATGCGTGGCATCGGAGATAATTTCTAACAAATCTTTATATTTTAATTAAATACACTTAGTATTGAAATTGAAAACGAAAAAAAACAAATACTGTGCTGTAGCACAACTATGATATTTTAAAACTTATTTCATAAAAATCGGCCCAGTACTTTTTGAGTTTTACAAAAATTTGCAATTCAATTTTATCCAATAGCAGATTGCTGCTGTATGTTGGTATTTTGCTTTGCGACGCTGACTGCGTAACGCTTGATTTTTTTAGATAACGCTCGATTTCACTCGCCATAAAATTTTCATACCGCGGGCAATATATGAAATCTAAAGGAGTAAACTCCAAAAATTAGTTATATTCAAAATGTGTTGGATACCGCAATTTTTGACCAATTTTATTCTAATTACCGCAAAATTATTTGGAATAACAAGGAGGCTTAAGTCTTTAGAAATAACTGGGCTTTTATTTTAACTGTGTTCCATGGATATTTCTTAAAATAAAAACCAGTTCCAGAACTACCAGCTATATTCCAGCCAAAATTATAGTGCAAAAACAGTAGAATCCTATATGAAACTTTCATAGAATGTTGAAAACTTTGAAGAAAGATTCCTCAAAACATAAAAATCAGACTTAAACTATTTATCGTTGTTGCTATTTATCACAAACACAATAATTTGGGTTTTGCTGTTTGTCTTTTTCAGACCTTTATTTGTTGCGCAATTTCATTTGAAAAATAAACATTGAGAAGTCTTTTTGATAGTTGAAGCCTTGTTGAAAGACAAATTAATGAGAGGTTTGTTCACTAACTTAATTAATTTTTGTTTTTTAGAATCTCTATATTATTTGATATTATAAGTGTAAGAAGATAAAATTCAACAACTCGAAAATTTATTCTTTTTGTGAATCATGTATAAATTCATTTTTTATCGTAAAAACAGTATGGAGTCATAAGAAGCTACGTTTTTAAATTGCTTTTTTTGGTTCCGTTAGTATATTAACCAAAAAATATAATTTCCTATGAAATAAAAATGTTCAATGCCCGATAAGGACTACGAATATTGTCGGTAATATTTTGAAAATTTCTTTGCTGGTATTTCTAATATACTTTGGCAACATTTTTTAATATTGAAATGTGAGACTATAAATTTGTGTTTATAGCGGACCCCCGGAGCGGACTTTAAGTATATTCAAAGCTATAAAGGTTTTATAAATTTGATATCGCCACATTATGTGGAAGGTGGAATTTCTGCATCAGAATGTATTGATTCGAAATAGTTGTTTATATTCTCCTAATGGGGAATCAGCAGTTTTTCCATTATAATTGGATATTTATGTGTTTAATAGACACAGCAATTTGCCCCTTTAAGAAAAAAAGTTAAAGTTGAAAACTACTATAAAGTTTATATTTGCTAACATCTGAATCTGCTTTCTTCACATTTATACAAGAAACAGAATTCACGTGTATGCAAATATAGGACAACTAACAATAAGTTGACGTAAGCCACGGTTGTCGTAGATGTGTATAAAAGCGAGCCAAAGTCTACGTTTTTCATTAGTATCTCTTGATAAATTATAGAAATACAAGTCTCTTTTAAAAATTATAAAGAATCAACATGAATTTATTTTGGTTAATTACTTTGGTAGTATTCGTTGCAGCTAAAAATGATACAAGCAGTGGATGGGGCAAATAGGACCTCTAAGATGATGAATTTTGTCCAAGATGGTGAACTAAGGCCTAAGTGACATAATTTCGAATCCAGACTAATATTAAATATGTCTTTGTTAAGCAAATGTATTGAATGAAATAAAAAAATTTATTAAAAAAAAATAACCTCCTTATTATTTTAAAAATTTCTGAGCCTTTCCTAACTTTCAGAAACCTAACTGCGAAAAAATTAAACGTAGTATTAAGCATAGTTTTTTCACAGCGAATAACGCTCCTTGAAGAGGTCAGGATCCTTAGAAAAGTAGTGTTTTTCGAAGTGCTCCTGTTCGGGAAATCAACTCGTTGTATTTGAACAAAAATTTAGGTGAGGCGTACAACCTCAGTTTCTTACAAATCGATTCCAGCCTATGGACCAATAACGAAAATTTTTTGGGAGCTGAAGAAACCGTCAGAAATATTTCCGTCGTTAATGACTCTGCCGAGAGCACCATCAATCTCATTAACGGATTCAGTGAGAAACTAACTACGCTGGAGTACGAAAAGCAAATCATTCTTTAAGTAGTAGAAGCTCATCAGAAGATATTCCCGTACAGAAGCTTTTCAAAAAAACACATTATTACAAATATATAACAGAAGTTGAAATATTCTTAATAATTTACGCAGATATACTAGTACAATGATATGACATATGATATAAAAAATCATATTTCTCTTAAATATTGTTCAATTTGCAAAATATTCGCGTTTGCTTGCTCCTGGTGGTCGCAAACATATTTTCATGCTAAATCTGAATGCGGAATCAGATGTAGCGACCAATTTTACAGTATAAAAATTAATAAAATTCACAGTAACTCTGAGGGCCCGAAACACACGTTTTGCAGCTCACTCAGTTTTTGAAAAGAGTGATCTTTTTTGGACGTTTAACTATTTCTATACAAGCACCTTTCATATGAGGGGGGAGGGGGGAAGGGGGGAACGGAGAGTCAGAAACACTTCACTAAAAGCCATATAAATGTGAATGTTTATTGATTTTGCATTGTCTTAAACAAAGCCTTATATTCCAGAAAATGCGGCTGTTTTTTCTTGATTTCATTACTAAAATGCTATAATAAATTCGAATAATACACGTCGTTGATTTTTTTCCGTTCTGAAGTCAATCAATAGAACTTATCCCACGCTCATCCGAAAAACTCACGCCATAACATTGCCTGAAGATGGAACTGTCTTCGTTTTCTTTGGAGCCAATTCTATCATTTCAGTCCATTGTCCTTTCAAACAATCGCCATCTATACATCATGTAGGGTACTTATGGGACTAACAGAAGTTGTTCGATGACCTATCCTACATTTTGCCTCAACAATTATCAGGACGCTTGTGATTCATTTGCCCCATTTGTATAGGAGATCCGCACATTTCGTCGAGGATGCGGAAATTTACTGCGGTACACAACTAAATGAAGCTTAAAACGCCAGACACTTACTTTCAATAGATAATAAAATTTATTAACGAATTGTCTTCGAATAAATTCAAACTTCTCTTTGTCTCTGCAGTTTCTATAGAATCTACGATTTTGTTTTCTAAGCATACTGACCTCTTCAAGCAACGCTTTTCGCTGTGAAAAAACTATGCTTAATACTACGTCCAATTTTTTCTCAGTTAGGTTTATGAAAGAACTCAGAACTTTTTAAAAAAATAAGACGGTTACTTTTTTTTTTTTAATAAACTGTTTTATTTCATTCAATACATTTGCTTAACAAAGACATTTCTTATATTAATCTGGATTCGAATGTATGTCACTTAGAAATTAATTCACCATCTTGGACCAAATTCATCATCTTAGAGGTCCTATTTGCCCCATCCACTGCTTGTATCATTTTTAGCTGCAACGAATACTACCAAAGTAATTAACCAAAATAAATTCATGTTGATTCTTTATAATTTTTAAAAGAGACTTGTATTTCTATAATTTATCAAGAGATACTAATGAAAAACGTAGACTTTGGCTAGCTTTTATACACATCTACGACAACCGTGGCTTACGTCAACTTATTGTTAGTTGTCCTATATTTGCATACACGTGAATTCTGTTTCTTGTATAAATGTGAAGAAAGCAGATTCAGATGTTAGCAAATATAAACTTTATAGTAGTTTTCAACTTTAACTTTTTTTCTTAAGGCGGTCTTCTCATTCAAAACCCGTTTTTTGGACCCTTTTTAAAAAAATTCTTATTTGAAAACGCAAAGAATAATTGAAAACTTTTATTATTTATTGTATTACAAAAGGTTCAAAGTAAATAAAAAAATTTTTTTTGCCTCGATACGTGGGCTGTTCAAAAAGTAATGAGACTTCAAAGTTGGTGGTGAAAAAAAAAGGTGTCGTCACGGCGGCCACGATTCCGGGTCTCCGGAGCGTCTGAAATGAAAAAAAAAAACGGGGTTATAATCAATATAGATGTAATTCTCGGGTGAACCTCAAGCTTAATTTTGTGATTTTTTTTGACAAAATGGCGGCCATTCAAAAAAAAAATTTCAATTTCGTGTTTTTTTTTGTAGTTTAGTGTAAAAAAAATAGTAAAAAATTTTTTAAAATTATGGTCGAGGTTCACCCGAGAATGGTGACAATTCTGCGTCGATTCCATTTTGTTTCATGAAAATCGGTTCAGTTGAACTGGAGATATCATGGCCGCCAGTTCGAAAAACGTGGGTTCTAGATAAACGCGTTTAAAGTTTGAAGTAATTTTTTTGGGAAAAAAAAAAAAATCAAAAATGCTTACATGCAGTTTTAAAGAGCTGACAATTTTTACTTACAAATATTAGTCGGCGATGCCAGCTCCATACAGGCCACCTTCCTCTTTTTCGTTGAAACTGCTTTCTGCTGCCCTCTCTGCTCTGCGAGCCGTTCTGCCAGCTTTTGATGATGCCGCAGCTCGAGTCTCTGATCGGTTCAATCTGTCTTCATTGCGAGATAGTGCGTATTCGTATGCGTTTTTGCCAATCGCAATACCCATCAAACCCATAATTTTAAGTATGGGTATAAAACCGTCGTTGAAGAGGCACGTTGCAATGAAATTGGCCACTTCGATGGTGCGTGCGCCTGAGTTGATGTGTTTGGGCGAAAGTGACCAAAGAACAGAATTGTAGGACTCATTGGAATTCTGAGTTTCAGATCCAAGGCATCTTTCAAGCAAATTATCTGCCGACAGCGCTTCGTAAGCTGGTTTTATTACCTCCATCACCTTCTTGTCCATCAGACCTTGCTTCACAAAAAAGGCTGTATCTTCTAAAGTATTTCGAATTTCTAAAAAATCCTTTTAGGGGCATATTCACAACTACCCAAGCTATAAATAAATGCAAGAATACAAACCTTACGTTCACTATACGTTATATGACTCGTTAAGAGTGAGTAAATTTTACGTAGGTTAGTATTCTAGGGTTAATTGCTACCCTATTCATTATTATTCTTTCGTATAGATTTTTCGTCACATAAAATGTGTTAATAATATAGATGAACCGGTCACCATCATTAAGTGTTTGTATAATATTTCTTGCATTAAATTTATTCAAAATTGCATGCAACATATTCAAAAACCAATAATATTCCAAAGTTATTTTATAGCAACAATAAAAAAATTAGTTATATCAAAATGTGTTTGGTACCGCAATTTTTGACCAATTTTGTAATAATTACCGCCAAATTATTTGAAATAACTATGCGGCTGCAGTCTTTTCACAGAACTGGGTTTTTGATAAAACTGTGTTTCATGGGTATATCTTAAGCAGAAACAAGTTCCAGAGCTTCCAGCTTTATCCAAGACAAAATTATAACGCAAAAACAGTAGAATACTTCATAGAACTTTCATAGAATATTGAAAACTTTGAAGAAAAATTTCTCAAAACATAAAAGTCAGACTTAAAGAGTTTATGGCTGTTGCTGTTTATCGTAAACACAATAATGTATGTCTATTTCAGACATTTTTTGTTGCGCAATTTCATTTGAAAAATAAACACTGACTTAATTAATTTTTGTTTTTTAGATTTCTTTATAATATTTGATATCAAGTGTAAGAAGATAAAATTCCACATCTTTAAAATTTATTCTTTTTGTGAATCATTTTTACCGCTCCCACATCACGCGCTCAAAATTCATTTTTTTATTGTATAAAAAGTATGGAGTCATAAGAAGTTTTTAAATTGCTTTTTTTGGTTTCGTTAGTATATTTACCAAAAACTTTAATTTTCTATGAAATTACATAAAATGTTCAATGCCCGATAAGGACTACGAATATTGTCGGTAATATTTTGAAAATTTCTTTGCGGGTATTTCTAGTATACTTTGGCAACATTTTTTAATATTGAAATGTGAGACTATAAATTTGTGTTTATAGCGGACCCCCGGAGCGGACTTTAAGTATATTCAAAGCTATAAAGGTTTTATAACTTTGATATCGCCACATTATGTGGAAGGTGGAATTTCTGCATCAGAATGTATTGTTTCGAAATAGTTGTTTATATTTTCCCAATGGGGAATCAGCAGTTTTTCCATTATAATTGGATATTTATGTGTTTAATAGACACAGCAATTTGCCCCTTTAAGGGGGTCTTCTCATTGAGCAACTTTTTTTTTCAACTTTTTTAATGATGGTGACCGGTTCATCTATATTATTAACACATTTTATGTGACGAAAGAATAATAATGAATAGGGTAGCAATTAACCCTAGAATACTAACCTACGTAAAATTTACTCACTCTTAACGAGTCATATAACGTATAGTGAACGTAAGGTTTGTATTCTGGGGTTAATGTCCGACTTCGGCTTTGATATTCGGCCGATTTTTCAACCTTCGGCTTCGGTTTCGTCCAAAAATAGCCGAATATTTTTGCTGAATGTGTTTGTTTTGTAATATGTGTTGATATATTTGAAGCATTAGCTTCTTTAGCGAAGGTATTAACAGGTGTGAATTTAAAACTTTACAAAAGCGTCAGTTCGCTTAAACAACAACAAATGCATGCAAACGGGATAAAAAACAACCCTCACTCGACGATGCTGACGTTGATAGCATCGCGACTGTGTGTGGTTGATAAGAATTGTTTATGCATGTATCTTTCTTTGGTGGACTAGAACTTTAGCGAAGTTATTTATATGGTAGTAGCTGAGCCGAGGCTGATCTGAGACAAAGCAGCACAATATTCAATAAGAGTGTTATGCTGCTAGTGTATGCTGATGATATCGATATCTTTTTTGGCCATAATACACGCGAAGTCAGTGCAGCATTCTCTACATAAAAAAAAAGAGTCGAGTCGCATGGGTCTTGCAGTAAACGCAGATAAGACGAAATATCTAGTGTCAACAAACAAACAGTCCCAGCGTATTGGCACCCACGTCACTGTTGACAACACTTCCTTCGAGGTTGTGAAGGACTTCGTCTAACTCGGATCCAGCATTAACTCCACCAACGATACTAGTAGAGAGATAAAACGAAGGATAACTCTTACCAACCGGTGTTACTTTGGGCTCAGTAGGCGATTCAGAAGCAGAGCCCTCTCTCGACGAAGAAAAGTCACGCTCCATAAGTCACTAATCATGCCCGTCCTGTTATATGCAGCACAATCCTGGACTTTGAGCAGCTCTGATAAAAAGACTTTGCGAGCTTTAGAGAGAAAGATCCTTTGCAAGATATGCGGACAAATCTACGTCAATGGCGATTACCGAATACGATGGAACGATAAGCTGTTTGAGCTATACGTACGCCGAAAATCGAGTGGCTTCGCTGGCTGGGTCATGTTGAGCGGATGGAAGATGACGCCCTAGCGAAGAAAATATTCGATTCGGTACCCAGCGGCGGTCAACGTAGAAGAGGGCGACCGTATCTCCGTTGAAAGGACCAAGTAGAGGACAACCTGACGAAACTTGGAGCTTCCAACTGGCGCAGGCAAGCGCAAAATAGAAATGACTGACGAAAATTCTTACAACAGGCGGAAACCGACTTACGGTTGTAAGCGCCACCTAAGTAAGTAGCTGAGCCGAGCCGAAAAACACATTGGAGCAAAAGAGATGCACTCGTCGATTTGAAAAACCTTTTCACAAACTTTAGAAGAAATTTTGTGCGCATCTTTCAAGCCTGTTGAGCAACTTTGGCGAAATGAGCAAAATGTAGATTCAATATTGAAAATTATGAGAAAAAGTTGGGGAAATCGTGATTTGTGTGTGCGTGCCGCCGATCGATTCCAAAAATATATTTTCAAGTTTTATATCGTATTCGATAGATTTTTGAAAAAATCAGAGCAATAACGAATTTTTGGCAATTCGCGAGGAAACTGGACAAAAATTAAATAAGCATTGAAAATAGGAATTGAAATGTCAAAACAACGCCAACTGACGACGCAACTGACTTGCGCATGTGATGATGCGTACTCAAATACCACAGAATTCGGCATCAGCTGTCCTGATTTGCGAAAAAAAAAAGTGGAATATAAATACACATAAAGAAGAAAAGAAGATATTTATCACCCTTCGCGCTTTGCTACTTACTTACTTACTTAGGTGGTCGTAACAACCCGTGTCCGGGTTTCAGCCGACCTCATCAGCTCTCGCCAGGCGCCTCTGCTTTGCGCGCGCCTTCTCCAATCGGATACACCAAGTGCGGTTAGGGCTTCCTCAGCCTGGTCCATCCATCGGAGGCATGGTCTCCCTCGTCGTCGTTGACCAGCGACCCTCGCCTCGAGCACCTTTTTCGCTGGAGCTTCGTCGTTCATACGATGGACATGACCCAGCCAGCGTAGTCGCTGCACAGTTATACGCCGAACTACGTCAATGTCTCCGTAGAGCTCATACAGCTCGTGGTTCATTCGGATGCGATAGTCATCGCCGACTCGAACAGGACCGAAGATTTTGCGAAGAATTTTTCTCGAGAGAAAAGTTCTTCGCGCTTTGCTACGCCTTACTGTATTTTGTAGTACAGCGCCCTCTAGGGTTCAATATATAGCAAAATACATAGGGCGAAAAGACTAGTTATTTATACAACAGCGCCCTCTGGTTTTCGAGATAGAATAAAATTATAACGCAAAAGCCCTTTCCATACTCTAATCAAATCTTATATATCCGATATACAAATTTTTATCTAAATCGGATGAGCGGTTTTTGAGCGTTTAACGATTTCTTAAGTGATTTGTACTACAGCACCATCTGGTGTTTAAGAAAGCGCAGAAAAAAAAGTCCAAGATACCCACCCACCTTATCCGAAAACTTCTATGTAAAAATGTTCACGCAAATCGGATGCACAGCTAGAAGTTTTTTGTAATTCTTAACACATTTGTACTGCAGTACCCTCTGGTGTTCAATATAGAACAAAATAGATAAGTCATAAAAACTCACCGTATCCGAACACCTCTACATACAAATGTTCATGTAAATCGGATGAACGTTTTCCGAGATAAGCTATAAAAACAAAATACCTTATACTCGATTGCAGCGCCACCTACCGGGTCCAATTGTGAATCTGAACCATCCAGGGATCCACTCCAGAACACACAAGGAACAGTTTAATTACATACACACGTACAAATTGTACAACAGCGCCCTCTAGTTTCGAGAAATAGCTAAAAAGATAGCACAAGAGCCCATGCCGTACTCGAAAATCGCTATTTACAAATTTCCATCCAAATCGGATGAGCAGTTTTGAAGTTTCTCACGATTTCCTAAGATTTGTACTAAAGCGTTCTCTGGTGTTCAAGATAGCACAAAAAAGATAAGTCCAAAACACTCACCGTTTGTGAGTATCAGAAAACCCCTATTTTCCAACTTTCATGCAATCCGGATGCACGATTTAGGAGTTTTTCGAGGTTTTTCAAAATATTTGTACTACAGCGCCCTCTGGTGTTCGAGTTTGAACAAAGTAGATAAGTCAAAAAAGCCCAGCGTGTCCAAGAATCTCTACATACAAATTTTCATGCAAATCGGATGAATCGTTTTGGACTTTTTCGACGTTTTTTAAAATATTTGTACTACAGCGCCCTCTACTGTTCAAGATAGAACCTAGTTTCTAAGTCATAAAAACTCACCATTTCCGAAAACCTCTATATACCAACTGTCATGTAAATCAAATAAGCAACTTAGGAGTTTTTTTACGTTTTTCAAAATATTGGTACTACAGCACCCTCTGGTGCTCGAGATAGAACAGAGCATATAAGTCAAAAAACTCAGTATGTCTGAGAACCTCTACATACAAATTTTCATGCAAATCGGATGAACGGTTTCGGAGATAAGATAAAAAAAAGAATGCCTGGAACCCGATCGCAGCGCCCCCTACCGGGTCCAACCTTTTCAACTGGATAAAATGCCAAGTTTCATTTATATCCATTCAGTGGTTTTCGCATGATGCTTTAACAGACAGACAGACTGACAGATAGATAGACAAAAATTTTAAAAATGCGATTTTTGGACTCAGCGTCATTCAAAACGTCCATCGCAACAAGAATTTCAAAAAAATATATTATGTACAGATTTTTTTTTTACAATCTTTTTAAATAACGTTAATTTTTTAATTCGCGGCAGTAGATTTTCACCTTAATTTTTTGGTTTAAAATTGATACTTCAACATAAAACATCTAATATTTTGTTAAAATTCAAAAATTTCTAAAATCTTCAAGCAAAATCACAAAACATATTGACAAAATCTAATTTTTTTTTGTTTTAGATAAACGTGCCGAAATAATCGTTCTCACCGTATATTTCAGATATTTTCAGATGATGCTACTACGAATATTTAAGAATATATTTTATTCATAATTTTCTAAAATGTCCAACTGGCAATGGGACAACTAACAATAAAATAACGTAAGCCACGGTTGTTGTAGAGTTTTATATTTACCAACATCTGAATTTGTATTCTTCATATAATATGTACAAGCAACAGAATCCACGTGTATACAAATATAGCACAACTAACAATAAAATGACGTAAGTCACGGTTGTCGTAGAAGTGTATAAAAGCCAGACAAAGTCTACGTTTTTCATTAGTATCTCTTGATAAATTAAAGAAATACAAGTCTCTTTTAAAAATTATAAAGAATCAACATGAATTTATTTTGGTTAATTACTTTGGTAGTATTCGTTGCAGCTAAAAATGATACAAGCAGTGGATGGGGTAAATAGGCTCTCTAAGATGATGAATTTTGTCCAAAATGGTGAGCAACGGCCAAGGTGACATTCTTTCGAATCCCGATTAATATAAAATATGTCTTTGTTAAGCAAATGTATTGAATGAAATAAAAAAATTTGTTAAAAAAAACGTGTTATTATTTTAAAAAGTTCTTTCTTAATTTCAAAAATATTTACTGCGAGGAAATGAAACGTAGTTGTAATAATTCTTCACAGAGAATAACGCTCCTTGAAGTGTTCAGGATGCTTAGAAAACAAAGAGACCATAGGAGATTCTATAGTAACTGCAGAAAAAAAGATAATGCACTGAAATGAGAAAGTTGGCTACAAGGAAGAGGAAGACAGTTCCATATTGAGACAAGGTTACGGCGTGAGTTTTTTTGAACTTCAGGAAGGATAAAAAATCAATGGCGTGATTATACAAATTCTTTGCAACAATTTAGTTATGAAATCAAGAAAAAAAAACCGCATTTTTTCGAAAAAGAAAGTTTTGTTCATTAACACAATGCTTAATCATTAAGTTACAGCTTGAATTACCAGATTTACCCTCCTTAAATTATGTTTAAAACTCTTAAAAATATATTTTGGTAGGTGGCAACATTATTATAAAAAAATTACAAAATTTTGAAATTCTGGCAACGTATTCGGACTCAGCGAGCCATTTTTACCTATTGTTCGCTCCAGCACCAAATTCGTAAAAATAAAAAATTTTTAGGTGGCAACACTATTAACCATCTTAAATTTTAAAATTCTGACATCAGATTCGAAGTCAGCGACCCCTTAACACTTTTAAATGGTGTTTAAAACTCTTATAAATACATTTTACTTGGAAGCAACACTATGGTGAAGATTTAGGTGGCAAGCCTATCTTCCATCTTAAATTTTAAAACTGTGATATTAGATTCGAAATCAAATCCGTTGTCAGAAATTCAAAATAACAAGAATTCGCAAAAATACAAAAAAAAAATATCAAGGTGGCAACTCTATTCGCCATCTTGAATTTTAAATTTTTACATCAATTTCAAAATCAGCTACCCCCTAAAACTGCCAACCACGGAGTCCACAGAACCCTTAAAAGTCTTAATACGCTTAAGATTTTCCTAAACAAGCTAATTGAATTTTTTCGGATACTTGCTTTAAATTCAATTAATTGGATACTTGCGAGCTTACAAGCTTTTGCCGAACGTTTCAAGATTTTCAACTTTCTTACCCGACATAGTAAGCCTCAACAAGCAAGCCAACGAAAAAGCTTGGATATGACTTGTAATTGTTTGGTATTTTTATAAACAGGCCAAAGCTTGCATTTTCCAGTTTGGATACATACTTGAATTCAAGTACTTGAAAAAGCTTGAATTTCAAGTAGGCTTGTGCAGTTCTCTGGTCTGTATGTACCCAAGTTTCGCCCAAACCGTTTATCTAACCCATACATATATTCTAAGGTAAAATGTGGAATCTTTATACTAGAAAAGTGGGTGCGGCATTTTACTTTGTTAACAAATTACTCTATGTGGCAGCTAAAAATTAAATTATTTCTTTATTTCTTACTAGCTGAATGAATACCCGGCTTAACTCAAGAGTTGATATAAATAATTTTCGATTTCATTCGTCAATTTGAAAAAACTTTTCACAAACTTTAGAAGGAATTTTGTGTGCATTTTTCAAACCAGTAACTGTGGCGAAATGAACAAAATGTAGGTTCAACATCTGAAAATTATGAGAAAAAGTTGGGGAAATCGTGATTTGTGTGTGCGTGCCACCGATCGCTTGCAAACATATATTTTAAACTTTTATATTGTATTCGTTAGATAGCACATTTTTGAAAAAAATCAGAGTAAAAATGAATTCTTAGTAATTCGCTAGGAAACTGGACAAAAATTAAATAAGCATTGAAAATAGAAATTGAAATGTCAAAACATGTGTTAATGCGTACTCAAATACCACAGAATTCGCCATCAGCTGTCCTTTTTTGGCAAAGAGAAAGTGGCAAAAAGAAAGTGGCAAGCACACATAAAGAAGAAAATAAGATATTTATCATCCTTCGCGCTTTGCTACGCCTTACTGTATTTTGTAGTACAGCGTCCTCTGGGGTTCAAGATATAGCAAAATACATAGCGCCAAAAGACTCACCGCACCCGAAAACCACTCATAGAAATCATACTTATCGGATGAGTTGTTTTGAGTTTCTTACGGAATTTGTACAACAGCGCCCTCTCGTTTGCGAGGTAGAATAAAAAATAACGCCAAAGCCCTTTCCATACTCGATAATCAAATCCCATATTTCCGATATACAAATTTTTATCTAAATCGGATGGGCGGTTTTTGAGCGTTTAACGATTTCTTAAGTGATTTGTACTACAGCACCATCTGGTGTTTAAGAAAGCGCAGAAAAAAAAGTCCAAGATACCCACCTTATCCGAAAACTTCTACGTAAAAATGTTCGCGCAAATCGGATGCACAGCTAGAAGTTTTTCGAGATTCTTAAAACATTTGTACTGCAGTACCCTTTGGTGTTCAATATAGAACAAAATCGATAAGTCATAAAAACTCACCGTATCCGAAAACCCCTAAATACAAATTTTCATGTAAGTCGGATGAATAGTTTTGGAGATAAACTATAATAACAAAATTCGTAGAACCCGATCACAGCGCCACCTACCGGGTCCAATTGCGAATTTGAACCATTTCATCAAAATCGGTGCAGCCGTGTAGGAGTGTAGTTTAATAACATGCACACGTACAAATTGTACAACAGCGCCCTCTAGTTTTCGAAACAGAGCAAAAGAGATAACGCCAAAACAGTTGCCTTACATGAAAATCCTTTAGTAAAATTTTTCATCCAAATCGGATGAGCGGCTTTCTACTTTTTCACGATTTCTTAAGAGATTTCTACTACAGCGCCCTCTGGTGTTCAATATAGTCACCATATCAGTCACCATATTAGAAAACCCCTATATACCAATTTTCATGAAAATCGTATAAGCAACTCAGAAGTTTTTTAAAATATTTGTACACAGCGCACAGGCCAAAACCGACGTACGGTTGTAAGCGCCACCTAAGTAAGTAGGTAAGTGGTAGGTAGGTGAGCCGAGCCGAAAAACACATTGAAAAGAGATGCACGATTTGGTTTCTTTGTTGCTCCAATGTGTTTTTCGGCTCGACTCAACAATAAGCGTTTACTATGCTCGCAACCTAATTATTCCATAGCCTTGTTCATGCCAGCCGTTGTTGTGACCGAAAAAATTAAATGCACAAAATAAATGTTATGTTCGACTGATAAAATACAGAACAAAACCGGGGTGCAGTCGTCACGACTGCCGACGGAAGCGTTAGCTTCTTAACATTAGATGTAAAATTGAATAAATATTGATTCAAGGAATGAACACTTAAGTATATAATTTTTTTCAAGCTTATTTATGAAATTAATTGCAAAAAATTTTTTGATTTAGGCAAAACTTATGAATCGTAATGAAATGTTTAATATGAGATAACCAGAGTGCGGATTTCGATGCCCTTAAAACATCCAAAATTGACTTAAAAAAATTACTAATATCCTTTAAAAGCATTGAAATGAAAGAATATATGACACAAAAAATTCCTTAAACTATGGGAAAAGACCTAAGACACAGAAATGGCAAAAATTACGAATAAATGTCCTAACAATTTTTGGCTTCGGTACCTGGAGATTATGAACGGTAGTTTTTCATTACCAGCAAATGTTTTTGTGCACATGCTTAAATGCATACTTAACTTTAAAAAATTCGAGACTTTTGTCCTTCACTATCTTTCACCTAAATTCTTAATTTTTTTGCTATCAATTCCATTAATAAACTTTAAAAATTGTTAAACTTAAAAGTATTTAGGCCATTCACAAGGTGTTGTAAAGTTGTTTGTTGTATTGTTGTAAGTGAAAGGTTTTCTCATTTTATCCCTATTTAGTAAAGCGACTCTTTTTAAATATTGGTTGTATGTTTTGTTTATAGTTGTTGAATGATGTGTATAAAATTGGCGTAATCGAACCGGAAGTACGTCTACCTCCCATATAATGTGAGGTACAAAAAATAATTTTGTATGGGAGGTAGGAGTACTTCTGGTCCGATCACGCCAATTTTATAGACATCATACAACTTCTATAAACAAAACACACCACCAAAATTTCAAAAAAATCGCTTTTCTAATAAGGGAGAAAACCTTGTGAATTGCCTTATTCATTCCTTCAATCAATATTTTATTCAATTCTACATATAATGTTAAGAAGCTAACACATCCGTCGGCAGTCCTGACGACTGCACCCGGTTTTTTTTCATCTGCTTTTGCTATCACAACAAAGTAAGCTTCGCTCAATCCACGGGTATATTACGACGTAATGTGCAGTAGGAAATCACGTTAAGGCTTAGTATTACATTTTATCAATCTTGAGTTGCTGATTAATAGATGAGAAATTTAATAAAAGCTGTTTAGCTGCTTTAATTCTTCGAAATTAAATTATGATTTGGCTTCTCTGATAGAAATGGAAACAATACTAATGCGAAAAAAATTGTATGCTTTGTTTTTAGAGAAGTCATATCTTATCTTATATTATTATTATATAACAATGAAACTTGAAAAATTGGCTTTTTTGCGTTGCTGGAAGTAAGCTCAAGAACTGCTGCATCGATTTTAGTGAAATTTTTACTAATCTTACAATAATTTATTGTAGAGTGTTCATGTAAGCTCAGAATTTTGATATTTTAAATAGCTGAGAAGTTTTCGGCTAATAATCTGGCGTGAATGGACATTTTTATCAAAATCAGGTCTAAACAATAAAATATATGTCGATATGATGTATGGAAAAATTAAAGATCTTCGCAATTCCAACAAAAAACTCAGAGGTGACATATATCTAGGATCAATAATTTTGTCGCAAAAGTTATATTTTAGTGAAAAATTTCATCAACTTCTTGCAAGCAGCCATTTGTTGATTGGCTTCGACGCTGGCATTGCTTGCAGTTTGCAAATCAGGTGTAAGAAAATATTAAGAGTGAGAAAAAGTTTTTGGGAATGGCGGGAGTCCTGAAAACTTCTGACTTATTTTTTTAATAAACCCACTTTAGAGTCTAGGTTTAGTTTAGAAAGCGACAAAGGTTTAGTAGGAGTAGGTTTAGAAAGCGACAAAAAAAAAAATTAAGAAAAGTAGAAACTAAAGAAATTTGTTTTTTAATTTTTCTTTTTTTCATAATGATTTCTTCATTTCAGTTATCAAACAATCAAAATAATTTTTTATTTTCAAACAAATGTCGTTTCTTGCCATGCAATTGTTATGCCACCTACGTCATTATCGGCAATTAGTTGACGGCAATAATTTGACAACTAACTAATACAAATTTGAAAATAATTTCATTTCATTTCACTTATTTGTGTATAATAAATAAATAATTATGACAAATTTTCACGTGTGTTCGCAGTAAATGAAAATTCTTTTTATGATTTTTTTTTTTTTTTTTTTTTTTTTTTTTTTTTTTTTTTTTTTTTTTATAAATGAGTGTATTGCTGTTGACCAAAAATTTCAAAAGTGTGAAATTTTTTATTAATGCTACTTTGGTTTACGTTTATGGGTTCACATCAAAATATGGTACGTTTGAAATGGCGTAAAGAGGAAAGTGGTTTTTCTTACCGTTACAAAATGTCCTTTTATACTCGAGATCGAGGATTAGGGAATAGGTTTTTGGTATTGTCATTTTTACATAAATTTATGGTGCGACATTTAAAAAATTCCATAGTACAGTTTTTTTAAAAAAATACATTCAAATTTTGGCTTCGATTTACTCAAAATGTGTTTTTAGCACGTAGAGCACATGAATCCGCGGACGACGAGCTACTATCAGTTGAGGCATTGAACATTCTTTTATGACATTCGATATGTTCTTGAAGCAGAGAATGTGAATGCAAAACAATTTGCATGCTGGCCAAAGCTTCATGACGGTAGCGGTGGTGCAACTGCGCAAATGTTCGGAGACAACTGCAACAACTTTTTGCCAACACAGCACGGCACAATTAATTGCATTAAATATTTATTTACACTTAATTCACATAATAAACTATAAACACTATAACACATCATAATCTACCAACTCAAGCAAATAATACAATTTGACAACTATCAACAATTCCGTTCTTTCGCTCATAATTTTTTGACAGAATGAAAGTCAAAAACTCACTAACACCTTATTATAATTCCACCATGATCACAACTTAATTTGAGAAACACCTCAAAGTATGCTAATGTTCTGATAAAAAGCTACGTTCAGATATACATTTTTAGACCGTACTGTACGTTCAGAGTATTGAATGAAAGACTCAATTCTATCATAAAAGAATGAAAACAAGAACTGATTGTTGCCCTAACATAAGTATGAGCTACTCAAGTAAATATGTCTCCGTGGCCCAGTGGTTATCCAAGCACATGAAAAAATTTGAAGTCGCCATTTTTTCGTTTTTATGCAAGATGTGCGGTGAATTGCTGTGTTGTTGTTTTCATAAGAACCAATTCATTGCATTGGTTTTACGCCCCATCTATCGCGCCGTATTATTGTATACGCGACTATAAAAGTTTCACTTCAAAAGCTCACGCAACAACTTTGCCTCAAGATGGAACTGTGTTCGTCTTCCTTGGAGCAAACTCTCTCATTTCAGTCAGTTGTCTTTTCAAACAACCGCCATCTCTACGTCAGGTTGGGTACTTCTCGGATGACCCTCTAGACGAAGCCTCCTTTAAGCTCCTTAATGCCTTAAAACCTCTTAAGTCACATTTTTTTCCGACATGCTTTTATTTGCTGAAAATGATTTCTTAAAGGTTGATGCGTATTGTGTGTCACGTAAGTCAATACATTCCTTCCTCTTCAAATAATACCGCGTAAAAAACGTTCATTGCATGAAATAACATTAGTCAGCAATTTAAGAGATTTTTGCACGCACTACTAGATGGGAGGGAGTAGTCATGGTACAATTATACAGGTAGGAGTGACAGCTCTTTTGTCACTACTGGCAAAAGTAGAATTGACAGGCAATTGTCAATACCATCCGTATAATTACATGTGGATTAGCATGGGACAATTTCTGTTTCACTTCCGTCAGCCAAGGCTTATGAATTCAAAATGCTCATCAATAGTAAAAAGTAGACGATTTAAAGCAAGTTCAGGATAGCCTCCTGGAACAGCATATGCCATTTTATAATAGCACATGTCCAACTGCAAATGCTGAAGATAATCAAGATGCCAATGATAGAGAATATGATTATTAGGGTGGATCGAAAATTTGGTTTTTGAGTTTTTAATAATGGGGGTATTAAAAAGTTGTGAGTTTGTCCTATACAACATTTTTGAAGATTTCAGGAGAATCGGATATTATCTTTCCGCTTTTAATTTTAAATTTTTATATAGCTGTCGTTCGCAATATTTAGCTTTTTCAAATTTTCGCTAATCAATTTCGCTTTGATCACGCTGTGATCATCCAGATTTCACCACGTGTAGGTATTTGGAATTCGAAATCCTTTATATAATTTCTTTTTTTTTGTTTGTTTTTTTTTCATTTGTTTTTTTATTAAATTTTTTTTAAATATAGTTCTTTATTAAATTTTTGTTTGTATTTATTAAGAAAGTTTTGTAAATTTATTTGATTTTATTTTAAGCTGTTTTGAATATCTGCTTTTGTTTCAAATGTTGGCAGAATAGCTATCCGATCCGTACACGAATAAATCCATCTCTTGCCTCTCACCGCAAACATTCGCTGAAGCTTCAGAGACAAGTTTTACGGAACGTTCAACCGCTTGAGTATGGCATGGAAAATGTTAAATATCTACAATTTCCGTATTATTTTGAATCATATTTTGGAAACTATCACAAGAAAGATGATTCAAAACCGGTGGAATTGAGATACTTTCGTCTTGGCAAATATTTATATCGAAGTAATCTTCAGCAGCAAAATTTTATGTAGGTATTTTTAATGTGCGAACATCTTGCTGAACTGTAAAGTTATTTTTAATTTTTAATATACCTCTTACAGCGATTTGCCCTATGTGTCTCCTTTCATCCATTAGCGTTGCTAGTAACAAATTTTCAGAATGGGCAAAGTATCCCTTACGCTGAATAACTGGATCTATTATTTTCAATTCCGTACTTTCAAAGTGTCTTGATTTTGCTATCATACTGAACAAGTGTAAACTCCCATACTGAATATATGGTTTAGCTTTGATTTCAAACCATACTGGAGTGTAAACTTGTACGACGAATTTCGCCAAAGTTTGCAAATTATTAGAAGGATTTAAGGTGGAGACATAAAGCCGAAGGATACGATTGGAAATTGTAAGCCCTCTCGAATGTGATATGTTACCTGGATTTATATTTATTAAATAAGCAGGCGTATTGCCAGTAGAAACTGCAAGAGCAATTCGGTATAGATATTTTTAATCTGTACTTAAATCAGAACGGCTTACATCCGGTAAATTCGGTAAATGAAACTATTGAAAGAGTTTCGCACCCTAAGAGTTTCTTCCCAATTGCAACTGAAAAGGCTTTTAGACCACTAGTTCCTCCATATAGTTCGAGAAACAAGCGACGTAATGGGAGCTTATTACAGTGCAGTGAGCAAATACTCCACTGTAATGGATTCCTTAGTTCCATTTCTAGTAAACGAATTATTCGTCCCTTGGTTCCAGTATTTACAGGAGTCCCGTCGCATCCAATCAATTTCAAATTATTTATGACAAATTTTTTACCTGTCAGAAAATCAAGTAAATGGTTTTTTATTGTAATAGCAGTGCTAGAAGATGCAGCAAAATGGAATATGTATTTTGAGTACGGCTCTGTTAAAACAACTAGATGTTCTTCAATACTTGTTTTTCTGGCAGATTTATTACCCATTTCTACTTGGGAAATGGTGTGATCCTTGTCGTTTGTTTTGTACATTGGCCGAGAGTAATCATATAAACTAAATTATCAAATCTTAGTCTTCTACGGCAAAAGCCGTCTGATATAAAGCATTTTTACTGATTTGTGGGCGGTAAAAGTGGGCGTGACAGCATTTATATTTACATAGTGACTGCCACTTGGATCCATACCACCTGCATACCAAGATTCACTATCAAAACTTGCGCATCTCAGGAATTAAAATGATTGCTGAAAAGTGGGCGTAGATATAGTGTGACAACGCCCATTTTTTGTACAGTCGCCGAAAGTTACCATCTGAACAAAATTACCAAATTTTAGTTTTATCTGATATATAGCATTTTTTTTGGTTTGTGGGCGATAGAGCCAATTTGGGTTGTATGGGAGGTACCACGCCCCCTTGTCCAATCAACACCAAACTTCACAGGAACACTTTCAGAATGTTGCTTCAGTATCCCTAATTACTTAAAAATTTCGTAAAGTTTGGTTCAGTGGTTTTGGACTCAATACGTGATATACACACATACCCACATACATACATCCATTTTTATATATATAAAAGGTGGTAAAATTTTAAGGGCCGATGTTGAATGTGAACCACACCTAAACGTCAAGTTTTTTCCTGCATTTTATTTGACATTTCTCAATTTCAAACTAACTGAATATCGTGCACTTCGTGATTTTTTCGGTAAATTTAATCGTCCAAATTTGCAAAAGTTTGAGCAAACCGGGTCTGTAGGAGATGTGAAAACACCAGTGCATGCTCGTACAGCTCGTACTGCAAAAAATATTGATGCAGTTTGCGATAGTGTGGCTGAAGAGCCGTCCACCTCAACTCGTCGTCGTGCCCAACAATTGCACCTCTCACGCTCGTCGTTGATGAACATTTCGCATAAAGACTTGCATTTACACGCTTACAAGATGCAATTGACTCAAGAACTAAAGCCTCTTGACCATTTCAAGCGTCGTCAATGGTCAGAATGGTGGCAAGAAATGGCAACAGCGGATGATCAATTTTCGAAGATGTCAATTGGCCGCCAAGATCATGTGATTTGACACCGTTGGACATCTTTCTTTGGGGTTATTTGAAAGAAAAGGTGTACGTCGATAAGCCAGCAACAATTCAAGAGCTAAAGGATGAGATAATTCGGCACATTAACGGCATAGAACCTCACTTATACCTCAGCGTCATAGAAAATTTGGACCATCGGATGGAGGTGTGCGGCCGAGGTCGCGGCGGCCATTTGGCCGATATTTTGTTCCAAACATAATTGAACCATACCAAAATTATCATAATAAAATTAAATGACAATAATTTCCTAAATAATTTGTGTTTTATTCAAACTCAACATCGGCCCTTAAAATTTAACCACCCTTTAGATAGAAGATAGTTAGATATAAAAGGCAAGCACAATGCTCTGCACCTAATATCGCTCAAACTGTAATTATTTTTTGCGATTAATACAGTTTCTTCCCAACATGTACTGTCCTGAAAAAAGTTCTGCCAGAAATTATGCACAGAAAATTCATTCTGTGACATGCTGTAGTTGTATGTTGTCTATAAAAATGTCGGTATTAGACAGGGGCGTGGCACTTTAATTTCACACGAAATATAAAAGGGTTTGTCCAACTTCAATCAAATTCACCACATATATTTTTTGGAATATAAGCAGTACGTAGTCCAGAAAAGTGGACGGGATTAGACAGGAGCGTAGCACTTTAATTTCAATTGATATATTTTAACAAATTTTGTTCGACTTCCACCAATTAAATTAGATATCCAAAATTTTAATTACTACAATTTAGATGGGAAAAAATTTTGCCGATGGGCTGAACATAATTTTATTTTATTTTATTTCATTTATTTACAATTTATTTATTTATTTACGAAAAATATTACAAATATATATTACGGTTGAGCAAGCTCAATCAAATATGAAATGAAACGTATTATAAATTTTAAAAAATAACTTATAAATATATTCTTTATAAAATATTTAATGCACAAACTCATATCAGCTTTTTTTTAAAAAAACACTAGAACGTGATAAAAAATGTTAGGTTGCTAAAACAATACGAGAAAAGTGTTATCAAGATTAATGCTATGCAATAAGGTCCTATTGATTAGTCCATTTGCAGTATATGAATCATTTTCCTGAAGCATGACAATGACATCCTTTCCTGCGTTTCTTTATGTCGCAGAAAACCACTCACTTCTATGCTACAAAGAAACTCGTTTTGAAAACTTATTTGTGCGTTCACTTCACCAGAAATTCTCTTCATTCTTGGCAAATCTTCTACAATCGAACCTGTTTTTTTTTTTTGTTTGGAAACATAAAATAATCACAGGAGGCTAAATCTGGTAATTCAAGCTGTAACTTGTTGATTAAGCATTGTCTTAATGAACAAAACTTTCTTTTTCGAAAAAATGCGGCTTTTTTTTCTTGATTTCATAACTAAAATGTTGCAAAGAATTTGTATAATCCCGCCATTGATTTTTTTCATCCTTCCTGAAGTTCAAAAAAACTCACGCCATAAACTTGCCTCAATATGGAATTGTCTTCCTTTTCCTTGCAGCCAATTTTCTCAGTTCAGTGCATTATCTTTTTTTCTGCAGTTACTATAGAATCTCCTATGGTCTCTTTGTTTTCTAAGCATCCTGAACACTTCAAGGAGCGTTATTCTCTGTGAAGAATTATTATAACTACGTTTCATTTCCTCGCAGTAAATATTTTTGAAATTAAGAAAGAACTTTATAAAATAATAACACGTTTTTTTTTTAACAAATTTTTTTATTTCATTCAATACATTTGCTTAACAAAGACATATTTTATATTAATCGGGATTCGAAAGAATGTCACCTTGGCCGTTGCTCACCATTTTGGACAAAATTCATCATCTTAGAGAGCCTATTTACCCCATCCACTGCTTGTATCATTTTTAGCTGCAACGAATACTACCAAAGTAATTAACCAAAATAAATTCATGTTGATTCTTTATAATTTTTAAAAGAGACTTGTATTTCTTTAATTTATCAAGAGATACTAATGAAAAACGTAGACTTTGTCTGGCTTTTATACACTTCTACGACAACCGTGACTTACGTCATTTTATTGTTAGTTGTTCTATATTTGTATACACGTGGATTCTGTTGCTTGTACATATTATATGAAGAATACAAATTCAGATGTTGGTAAATATAAAACTCTACAACAACCGTGGCTTACGTTATTTTATTGTTAGTTGTCCCATTGCCAGTTGGACATTTTAGAAAATTATGAATAAAATATATTCTTAAATATTCGTAGTAGCATCATCTGAAAATATCTGAAATATACGGTGAGAACGATTATTTCGGCACGTTTATCTAAAACAAAAAAAATTAGATTTTGTCAATATGTTTTGTGATTTTGCTTGAAGATTTTAGAAATTTTTGAATTTTAACAAAATATTAGATGTTTTATGTTGAAGTATCAATTTTAAACCAAAAAATTAAGGTGAAAATCTACTGCCGCGAATTAAAAAATTAACGTTATTTAAAAAGATTGTAAAAAAAAAATCTGTACATAATATATTTTTTTGAAATTCTTGTTGCGATGGACGTTTTGAATGACGCTGAGTCCAAAAATCGCATTTTTAAAATTTTTGTCTATCTATCTGTCAGTCTGTCTGTCTGTTAAAGCATCATGCGAAAACCACTGAATGGATTTAAATGAAACTTGGCATTTTATCCAGTTGAAAAGGTTGGACCCGGTAGGGGGCGCTGCGATCGGGTTCCAGGCATTCTTTTTTTTATCTTATCTCCGAAACCGTTCATCCGATTTGCATGAAAATTTGTATGTAGAGGTTCTCAGACATACTGAGTTTTTTGACTTATATGCTCTGTTCTATCTCGAGCACCAGAGGGTGCTGTAGTACCAATATTTTGAAAAACGTCAAAAAACTCCTAAGTTGCTTATTTGATTTACATGACAGTTGGTATATAGAGGTTTTCGGAAATGGTGAGTTTTTATGACCTAGAAACTAGGTTCAATCTTGAACAGTAGAGGGCGCTGTAGTACAAATATTTTAAAAAACGTCGAAAAAGTCCAAAACGATTCATCCGATTTGCATGAAAATTTGTATGTAGAGATTCTTGGACACGCTGGGCTTTTTTGACTTATCTACTTTGTTCAAACTCGAACACCAGAGGGCGCTGTAGTACAAATATTTTGAAAAACCTCGAAAAACTCCTAAATCGTGCATCCGGATTGCATGAAAGTTGGAAAATAGGGGTTTTCTGATACTCACAAACGGTGAGTGTTTTGGACTTATCTTTTTTGTGCTATCTTGAACACCAGAGAACGCTTTAGTACAAATCTTAGGAAATCGTGAGAAACTTCAAAACTGCTCATCCGATTTGGATGGAAATTTGTAAATAGCGATTTTCGAGTACGGCATGGGCTCTTGTGCTATCTTTTTAGCTATTTCTCGAAACTAGAGGGCGCTGTTGTACAATTTGTACGTGTGTATGTAATTAAGCTGTTCCTTGTGTGTTCTGGAGTGGATCCCTGGATGGTTCAGATTCACAATTGGACCCGGTAGGTGGCGCTGCAATCGAGTATAAGGCATTTTGTTTTTATAGCTTATCTCCGAAAACGTTCATCCGATTTACATGAACATTTGTATGTAGAGGTTTTCGGATACGGTGAGATTTTATGACTTATCTATTTTGTTCTATATTGAACACAAGAGGGTACTGCAGTACAAATGTGTTAAGACTCTCGAAAAACTTCTAGCTGTGCATCCGATTTGCGTGAACATTTTTACATAGAAGTTTTCGGATAAGGTGGGTATCTTGGACTTTTTTTTCTGCGTTTTCTTAAACACCAGATGGTGCTGTAGTACAAATCTCTTAAGAAATCGTTAAACGCTCAAAAACCGCTCATCCGATTTAGATAAAAATTTGTATATCGGATATATAATATTTGATTAGAGTATGGAAAGGGCTTTTGCGTTATAATTTTATTCTATCTCGAAAACCAGAGGGCGCTGTTGTATAAATAACGAGTCTTTTCGCCCTATGTATTTTGCTATATATTGAACCCTAGAGGGCGCTGTACTACAAAATACAGTAAGGCGTAGTAAAGCGCGAAGGGTGATAAATATCTTCTTTTCTTCTTTATGTGTATTTATATTCCACTTTCTTTTTTCTCAAATCAGGACAGCTGATGCCGAATTCTGTGGTATTTGAGTACGCATCATCACATGCGCAAGTCAGTTGCGTCGTCAGTTGGCGTTGTTTTGACATTTCAATTCCTGTTTTCAATGCTTATTTAATTTTTGTCCAGTTTCCTCGCGAATTGCCAAAAATTCGTTATTGCTCTGATTTTTTTCAAAAATCTATCGAATACGATATAAAACTTGAAAATATATTTTTGGAATCGATCGGCGGCACGCACACACAAATTACGATTTCCCCAACTTTTTCTCATAATTTTCAATATTGAATCTACATTTTGCTCATTTCGCCAAAGTTACCGGTTTGAAAGATGCGCAAAAAATTCCTTCTAAAGTTTGTGAAAAGTTTTTTCAAATCGACGAGTGCATCTCTTTTGCTCCAATGTGTTTTTCGGCTCGGCTCAGCTACATACTTAGGTGGCGCTTACAACCGTAAGTCGGTTTCCGCCTGTTGTAAAAATTTTCGTCAGTCATTTCTATTTTGCGCTTGCCGGCACCAGTTGGAAGCTCCAAGTTTCGTCAGGTTGTTCTCTACTTGGTCCTTTCAACGGAGATACGGTCGCCCTCTCCTCCGTTGACCGCCGCTGGGTACCGAATCGAATATTTTCTTCGCTAGGGCGTCATCTTCCATCCGCTCAACATGACCCAGCCAGCGAAGCCACTCGATTTTCGGCGTATAGCTCAAACAGCTTATCGTTCCATCGTATTCGGTACTCGCCATTGACGTAGATTTGTCCGTATATCTTGCAAAGGATCTTTCTCTCGAAAGCTCGCAAAGTCTTTTTATCAGAGCTGCTCAAAGTTCAGGATTGTGCTGCATATAACAGGACGGGCATGATTAGTGACTTATGGAGCGTGACTTTTCTTCGTCGAGAGAGGGCTCTGCTTCTGAATCGCCTACTGAGCCCAAAGTAACACCGGTTGGTAAGAGTTATCCTTCGTTTTATCTCTCTACTAGTATCGTTGGTGGAGTTAATGCTGGATCCGAGGTAGACAAAGTCCTTCACAACCTCGAAGGAAGTGTTGTCAACAGTGACGTGGGTGCCAATAAGCTGGGACTGTTTGTTTGTTGACACTAGATATTTCGTCTTATCTGCGTTTACTGCAAGACCCATGCGACTCGACTCTTTTTTTTTATGTAGAGAATGCTGCACTGACTTCGCGTGTATTATGGCCAAAAAAGATATCGATATCATCAGCATACACTAGCAGCATAACACTCTTATTGAATATTGTGCTGCTTTGTCTCAGATCAGCCTCGGCTCAGCTACTACCATATAAATAACTTCGCTAAAGTTCTAGTTCACCAACGAAAGATACATGCCAAAACAATTCTTATCAACCACACACAGTCGCGATGCTATCAACGTCAGCATCGTCGAGTGAGGGTTGTTTTTTATCCCGCTTGCAGGCATTTGTTGTTGTTTAAGCGAACTGACGCTTTTGTAAAGTTTTAAATTCACACCTGTTAATACCTTCGCTAAAGAAGCTAATGCTTCAAATATATCAACCCATATTACAAAACAAACACATTCAGCAAAAATATTCGGCTATTTTTGGACTAAACAGAAGCCGAAGGTTGAAAAATCGGCCGATTATGCCGAATATCAAAGCCGAAGTCGGACATTAACCCTAGAATACAAATCTTACGTTCACAATACGTTATAGACTCGTTAGGAGTGAGTAAATTTTACGGTGGTTAGTATTCTAGGGTTAATTGATACCCTATTCATTATTATTCTTTCGTATAGATTTTTATGATCATCACATAAAATGTGGCTGCGTAATAATAATATAGATGAACCGGTCACCATCATTAAGTGTTTGTATAATATTTCTTGTATTAAATTTATTTAATATTGTATGCAACAAATTCAAAAACCAATAATATTCTCAAGTTATTTTATAGCAACAATAAAAAAATTAGTTATATTCAAAATGTGTGTTTACCACGAAATTATTTTGAATAACTAGGCGGCTTCAGTCTTTTCACAGAACTGGGAGTCTCAGGGCTTCAGTCTTTTTACTGTGATAAAACTTTGATAAACTCTTTGATAAAACTGTGTTTCATGGGTATATCTTAAAACAGAAACAAGTTCCAAAGCTTTCAGCTTTATCCCAGACAAAATTATAAAGCAAAAACAGTAGAATCCTTCATAGAATTTTCATAGAATGTTGAAAACTTTGAAGAAAGATTTCTCAAAACATAAAAGTCAGACTGAAAGAGTTTATGGCTGTTGCTGTATATCGTAAACGGAATAAATTGGGTTTTTCTGTATGTCTTTTTCAGACATTTTTTGTTGTGGAATTTCATTAGAAAAATAAACATTGAAAAGTCTTTTTGATACTTGAAGCCTTTTAAAGACAAATTAATGCGAGGTTTGTTCACTGACTTAATTAATTTTTGTTTTTTAGATTTCTTTATAATATTTGATATCAAGTGTAACAAGATAAAGTTCCACATCTCGAAAATTTATTCATTTTGTGAATCATTTTTACCGCTCCCACATCACGCGCTCAAAATTCACTTTTTTATTGTAAAAAAAGTATGGAGTCATAAGAAGCTACGTTTTTAAATTGCTTTTTTTTGGTTCCGTTAGTATATTAACCAAAAAATATAATTTTCTATGAAATAAAAATGTTCAATGCCCGATAAGGACGAGGAATATTGTCGGTAATATTTTGAAAATTTCTTTGCTGGTATTTCTAATATACTTTGGCAACATTTTTTAATATTGAAATGTGAGACTATAAATTTGTATTTATAGCGGATAATTTATAATTTATAATTTTGATATCGTCACATTGTATGGAAGGCTGAATTTCTGCGTCAGAATGTGTTGATTCGAGATACTTGTTTATATTCTTGAAATGGGGAATCAACCGTTTTTCCAGTATTATTGGATATTAAGGTGTTTAATAGACACAGCAATTTGCCCCTTTAAGAAAAAAAGTTAAAGTTGAAAACTACTATAAAGTTTATATTTGCTAACATCTGAATCTGCTTTCTTCACATTTATAAAAGAAACAGAATTCACGTGTATGCAAATATAGGACAACTAACAATAAGTTGACGTAAGCCACGGTTGTCGTAGATGTGTATAAAAGCGAGCCAAAGTCTACGTTTTTCATTAGTATCTCTTGATAAATTAAAGAAATACAAGTCTCTTTTAAAAATTATAAAGAATCAACATGAATTTATTTTGGTTAATTACTTTGGTAGTATTCGTTGCAGCTAAAAATGATACAAGCAGTGGATGGGGCAAATAGGACCTCTAAGATGATGAATTTGGTCCAAGATGGTGAACTAAGTCCTTAGTGACATAATTTCGAATCCAGACTAATATTAAATATGTCTTTGTTAAGCCAATGTATTGAATGAAATAAAAAAATTTATTAAAAAAAAAAGTAACCTCCTTATTATTTTAAAAATTTCTGAGCCTTTCCTAACTTTCAGAAACCTAACTGCGAAAAAATTAAACGTAGTATTAAGCATAGTTTTTTCACAGCGAAAAACGCTCCTTGAAGAGGTCGGGATCCTTAGAAAAAGTAGTGTTTTTCGAAGTGCTCCTGTTCGGGAAATCAACTCGTTGTATTTGGACAAAAATTTAGGTGAGGCGTACAACCTCAGTTTCTTGCAAATCGATTCCAGCCTATGGACCAATAACGAAAATTTTTTGGGAGCTGAAGAAACCGTCAGAAATATTTCCGTCGTTAATGACTCTGCCTAGAGCACCATCAATCTCATTAACGGATTCAGTGAGAAACTAACTACGTCGGAGGACGAAAAGCAAATCATTCTTCAAGTAGTAGAAGCTCATCAGAAGATATTCCCGTACATTTTTACAAATATATAACAGAAGTTGAAATATTCTTAATAATTTACGCAGATATACTAATAAAACAGATTTTTATTTATCGAAAAAGTACATTCATATAATAAATCATATTTCGCTTAAATATTGTTCAATTTGCAAAATTGGGAAAATTGAAAAGAGTGGGAAAAAGTCAACGATATTCGCGTTTGCTTGCTCCTGGTGATCGCAAACATATTTTCATGCCAAATCTGAATGCGAAATCAGATTTAGCGACCAATTTTACAGTATAAAAATAAAATTCACAGTAACTCTGAGGGCCCGAAACATACGTTTTGCAGCTTACTCAGTTTTTGAAAAGAGTGATATTTTTTGGACGTTTTACTATTTCTATACAAGCACCTTTCATATGAGGGGAGGGGGGGGGGGGGGTGGGGGAACGGAGAGTCAGAAACACTTCACTAAAAGCCATATAAATGTGAATGTATATATTATATACCCATATGGCATTAATAAAAAATAGTTTTGTTCAACTATATTTGAAGTAGTGAAACCTTCGTCCTTAGATAGGTTTCTTTGCATACTATTTTCTTTTATACAAATGTTAACGCTGGCATCACATAATATGTATCATTGGGTTAATAATATTTTTCCATCAATCCTGTTTTCTATGTTTGGATTCATAAAATAATCCGAGGGGGCTAAAGAAAATTTTTAACTTATTGATTTTGCATTGTCTTAAACAAACCTTATATTTCAGAAAATGCGGCTGTTTTTTCTTGATTTCATTACTAAAATGCTATAATAAATTCGAATAATACACGTCGTTGATTTTTTTCCGTTCGAAGTCAATCTATAGAACTTATCCCACGCTCATCCGAAAAAACTCACGCCATAACATTGCCTGAAGATAGAACTGTCTTCGTTTTCTTTGGAGCCAATTCTGTCATTTCAGTCCATTGTCCTTTCAAACGATCGCCATCTATACATCATGTAGGGTACTTATGGGACTAACAGAAGGTGTTCGATGAGCTATCCTACATTTTGCCTCAACAATTATCAGGACGCTTGTGATTCATTTGCCCCATTTGTATAGGAGATCCGCACATTTCGTCGAGGATGCGGAAATTTACTGCGGTACACAACTAAATGAAGCTTAAAACGCCAGACACTTACTTGCAATAGATAATACAATTTATTAATGAATTGTCTTCGAATAAAGTCAAACTTCTCTTTGTCTCTGCAGTTTCTATAGAATCTACGATTTCGTTTTCTAAGCATACTGACCTCTTCAAGCAGCGCTTTTCGCTGTGAAAAAACTATGCTTAATACTACGTTCAATTTTTTCGCAGTTAGGTTTTTTAAAGATAGGACAGGCTCAGAAATTTTTAAAATAATATGACGGTTATTTTTTTTTTTAATAAATTTTTTTATTTCATTCAATACATTGGCTTAACAAAGCCATATTTAATATTAGTCTGGATTCGAAATTATGTCACTAAAGCTTAGTTCACCTTAGTCCACCTTAGTTCCTTAGTTCACCATCTTGGACGAAATTCATCATCTCAGAGGTCCTATTTGCCCCATCCACTGCTTGTATCATTTTTAGCTGCAACGAATACTACCAAAGTAATTAACCAAAATAAATTCATGTTGATTCTTTATAATTTTTAAAAGAGACTTGTATTTCTTTAATTTATCAAGAGATACTAATGAAAAACGTAGACTTTGGCTCGCTTTTATACACATCTACGACAACCGTGGCTTACGTCAACTTATTGTTAGTTGTCCTATATTTGCATACACGTGAATTCTGTTTCTTTTATAAATGTGAAGAAAGCAGATTCAGATGTTAGCAAATATAAACTTTATAGTAGTTTTCAACTTTAACTTTTTTTCTTAAAGGGGCAAATTGCTGTGTCTATTAAACACATAAATATCCAATTATAATGGAAAAACTGTTGACGCAGAAATTCCACCTTCCACATAATGTGGCGATATCAAATTTATAAAACCTTTATAGCTTTGAATATACTTAAAGTCCGCTCCGGGGGTCCGCTATAAACAAAAATTTATAGTCTCACATTTCAATATTAAAAAATGTTGCCAAAGTATATTAGAAATACCAGCAAAGAAATTTTCAAAATATTACCGACAATATTCGTAGTCCTTATCGGGCACTGAACATTTTTATTTCATAGGAAATTATATTTTTTGGTTAATATACTAACGGAACCAAAAAAAGCAATTTAAAAACGTAGCTTCTTACGACTCCATACTGTTTTTACGATAAAAAAATGAATTTAAACATGATTCACAAAAAGAATAAATTTTCGAGTTGTTGAATTTTATCTTCTTACACTTATAATATCAAATATTATAAAGATATCTAAAAAACAAAAATTAATTAAGTTAGTGAACAAACCTCTCATTAATTTGTCTTTCAACAAGGCTTCAACTATCAAAAAGACTTCTCAATGTTTATTTTTCAAATGAAATTGCGCAACAAATAAAGGTCTGAAAAAGACAAACAGAAAAACCCAAATTATTGTGTTTGTGATAAATAGCAACAACGATAAATAGTTTAAGTCTGATTTTTATGTTTTGAGGAATCTTTCTTCAAAGTTTTCAACATTCTATGAAAGTTTCATATAGGATTCTACTGTTTTTGCACTATAATTTTGGCTGGAATATAGCTGGTAGTTCTGGAACTGGTTTTTATTTTAAGAAATATCCATGGAACACAGTTAAAATAAAAGCCCAGTTATTTCTAAAGACTTAAGCCTCCTTGTTATTCCAAATAATTTCGCGGTATTTAGTATAAAATTGGTCAAAACTTGCGGTATCCAACACATTTTGAATATAACTAATTCTTGAAGCTTACTCCTTTAAATTTCATATATTGCCCGCGGTATGAAAATTTTATGGCGAGTGAAATCGAGCGTTATCTAAAAAATCAAGCGTTACGCAGTCAGCGTCGCAAAGCAAAATACCAACATACAGCAGCAATCTGCTATTGGATAAAATTGAATTGCAAATTTTTGTAAAACTCAAAAAGTACTGGGCCGATTTTTATGAAATAAGTTTTAAAATATCATAGTTGTGCTACAGCACAGTATTTGGGTATTTTCGTTTTAAATTTCAATACTATGTGTATTTAATTAAAATATAAAGATTTGTTAGAAATTATCCCCGATGCCACGCATTGCTTGCTCGTTTTCTTTTAACCAGCTTGTGCTTGAGAGAGTTTCAATAAACTCTATGTTGCTCTCTATCTTCTCTTTTTATGTTCAGCTAGCCACAGCACAACAAAAAATTGTGTGGGTTTGTGCGTAGGCGTTGCTAATACGAGTAGTTTGTATTGAAGTGAGCTTTTAATTATAAATCCAGAAAGTTTTATTTCATCGAAATTAGTTTAAAAGTTGTCGTGTTATTTAATATTAAATTGTAAGCATTAATCCGTAAAAAACAGCAGAAAATCGTTGTTTTTCATGCTGTTTTGCCTGAACTGAGTTTGTCGCAAGTAAGAACAATAAAACGTAGTTATTTTGGTGATTTTGAAGTGAAGTAGAAATACTTTAAATAGAATAACTCGACGAATTTTCAGCCGATTTCAATTGAATAAAACTTTCTGGATTTACAATTAGCTGGATTTATTGCTACGACATAACGGGACATTAAATACAAAATATGTTCACAAATTGATCTTGAAGCGAAAAATATGAAAAATTTAAGCAATTTTTCAATTGTTTCATCATACAGATGAAGGATTGGACATAATGCAATTTTTTAAAGAAGACATTAATTTAGATTTAGGTACTGGTAGAACACTGGGAACGACTAGATATGGTACAACTATTGATGCGATGTTTTCACTTCACAATTACATTAAACGTAATATTACAGTATTTAATAATGACGTCACTATTAGGCAGACCTGGGCCTATTGCATTAAATGAGGTAACCCTTTTAACCCGCCAGCGGCACCACATATGGATGGCATCTGGGAGAGACTCGTGAGGTCAGTAAAAACTGTTCTATACAGCATATGCCCGTCCATGAAATTCACTGACGAGAGCGTTAGGAGTGCTTTATGGGAAATTGAATTTATAATAAATTCTCGCCTACTTACTTTTGTCTCACTCGAAACCAATGATGACGACGCTATTACCCCGAATCATTTACTAATTGGGTCATCAGATGGCTATAAACCTATTACAAACGACAATATGGACCTACGTCAGCGTTGGCACAAAACTCAAATGTTTGCGGATCAATTTTGGCGCCGATGGTTACAAGAGTATGTTCCTATAATATCAAGAAGAAGCAAATGGTTTTGTAAGCAGCCTCCATTGAATATCGACGACATTGTGGTTATCGTGGATCAAGAGCTTCCAAGAAATTGTTGGCCAAAGGGTAGAATAATCGACAGAGTTGTTGCCAAGGACGGCCAAGTTAGAAGAGTGACGGTAAAAACAAAGTCTGCAATACTTCAACGACCAGTAGCTAAGGTGGCAGCATTGGATGTTGGTACTTCTGTAGGTAAGCTTTCGGCTTCGGACTCGCTTACGGGTGAGGGAATGTTACCGCCAATTTAAAGCTGAATGCGAAGTATTATTATTTTTTAAGAAGCAGGCTGTAAATATTTCACTTTTTATGTATTCATATGTATGACGTGCATATTGTTATAGTATGTGTAAGCTATGTATACATTTATATTCACACAAAGGAGCCAGTTACTTTAATTCAGAAGTTATAACGGGCCGAAGTTGGTCTCTTAGGTATTTTGTATAACTAATTTATTCACAGTTTAGAACAAAGTACTGGCGGTAGCAGACAAAGAATTTTAAAGCACGTCGTTTTCTTTTTTATATAAATTAAAAATTGTTAATTTGAATATTTAAAACTAAATAAACTGAATTGAATGTTAAATAAAAACGAGAGCTCTTAGAATTTGTCTCAACGCAAGAAGTCTTTCGCGTAACAGCATTGATGATTTTTCCGTAATTAAATCAAATCAATGATAATGCCAATTCAATTACCATTAAATATAACAGATTTAGTGCACTAATTTTTACACTACACTAATTTTTTATCAAAGCAATGCATTAATATTTAACTATCATTTACGAATAATGCACTATTATTGCAATATCACTAAAAAGCATTATGGGATTATGCAAACGATTTTTTATTGAATGAAATCCATCTAAACTTTAACAAAAATAGTTCAATGTAACAAGCAAAATTAAAATATTTGTCAAATTTAAGAAGAAACTTCTAATTTAAGTTATTTCCCCTGATTATAACTAAGCTTTTAAAGTTTTCGTGTGAAAGACTCCGCCTGCGAGGCGTATTTACCATGCCAGCAAAATAAAACTGGCGCTAGACTAGCGCAGAAGAAGTCAGAGGTGTATTGTATTTTAAAAAAGCTTGCCGAATTAAGGGAAATCTCTAAAAGCATCCGAATGATATATCGTTGTCATTCAAATACAGGAAATGAAATTAATAAGAAAAAAAATTATTTTTCTTTTTCTATGCGTTCTATGCACTCCTACCTTGCAATAATAATATCATGGCCTTTTTCAATTATTTGTAATCGATTATTTGCGATTATCGACCGCCTAATAGAGGTTATTTTTATATTTTAAAGCAGATATAAATTCGTACGTATCTGAGAAAATAACTTGCTTCAAAATTGGTTGGGTAGTTTGTTAGTGATAATGCAATAATAGTGCATTATTCACAATGCGTTTTAATGATGGTGCATTATTTATCATTCACTTTAGTGATAGTTAAATATTAATGCACTACTTTGATAATAAATTGTGTATGTAAATATTAGTGCACTAAATCTGTTATATTTAATGGTAATGTAAAAATTTTTACACTAAAATAAATTTTCGTCAATTGAATGGTAATGTAAAAGTAGTGCAAATTGCCCAGGTCTGCTATTAGGCTGGATTCACTAACCACGTTCAGCAAGTTTTTCGCGTTTTTTTTATACGAAGTTCTTGCGCTCTCTGCTCAGTGAGAGATAATTGCTGCACGCTCTTCAACTTGATTAACATTATTTTTTGAATTTTCGCAAAAACTTGCTGAAGGTGGTCAGTGTATCCAGCCTTAATGAAATTCACCAATTTACCTCATAATGGATTTATGTAATATATATAATAAATATATATTTTAAAATTAAAAAAGTATACAATCCTTTTAGTAATACGTATATAAGAGATGCCTTTATTCACCCCCTTTTACCTTTTATATACATCTCAAATTTCAAGGTAATCAATATAGAGGAGTAAACTGCAGTCGCGCGTCGGAGCTGACAAGCACACTTTTTTTATTGTGGCGGCCTTGGCGCAGTGGGTAGAGTGTGTGGTCCATACGCCAGAGAGCCCTGGTTCGAAACCCACCTGGCACAGACAATTTTTTCAATTGAATTAAAATTTCTGTACGGCCGTCACCTCTCTGCAGACAATGGCAAACCTCAGAGAGTAAAAACTGCCATGAAAAAGCCGTTCGGAGTTAGCATAAAACATGAAGGTCCAGTTCTCGATCATTTGTGTTCAAACATTTCACAACACACACAACACAAATTGATCATAAGAAGCTCGGCCAAAGTCCTGTCAAGGGTCTAACAGGGCTAAGAGGCTATGTTAAAGTAGGTAAATACTGGAATCATGATCTTAAATTCAAATCAGTTATAAAATAAACTATTGCTGATTCCTCGTTGGGAGAATGTGAAGAAGAAAAACAGCAATCCTCGAATCAACTCATTCTAATGCAAAAATTCCACTTCTCATAAAAAGTGACGTCATGAAAATATAAAAATGACGTATATAAAAATGTTAAAAGTATCAATTGGTTTTATAAAAAACAGACAGATCTTGAAAAAGTACTGGTATGTACGCAGGCTACTTTTAAACTATTTCGTTCCACTGCAAGAGGGAATGTTAATGAAATAAATTAGCAATACTCACAGAAATTCCATTTTTGGGTTGAAGTTTCACTTGTACCGTTGGTGGCGACCGCCACACACATACTTTTTTCACTGACATCTGCAGTCAGAAACAAATTTCCAGAATATCTAGATATATATCACCTTATTTAGTTACAAAATTGGGCTTCATTTAGCGCCATGGCTGATTTTCTAAAAATTAAGTACATATGAAACAAATGAAGTAAACTTGTCTGCAAAACAAAGAAGCTGCTTCTCGAAATCAAGACCTCGCTTAGTGAAACTATGTAAAAATTCCGTTTTTTAAAGAGAAATCTCTACAAAATGTAGAAAAATACATGCCCATGAATTGAAGCTATGGTTCCTTTCGATCCGGGAAGTATATTTTTCTGAGTGTGGCAGTACTATTTGTGGATTACTATTAATATGTATAGCCAAACCACAATCTAAGATCATCAGATTAGGAAGAAAAGAGAAACTTATTCTTAATTTAAGATGGGTATGAGCAACTTTGATTATAATCTTTACGTGGACCGGTGGGTGGAACATCCAATTGAAGAACGAGTAGTACTGAGTTCAAATATCGCTAGGAACAAGAATATTTTTATAACAATTTTTTCGTTTTTATACTGCCACACAGTATTTTAACCAGTGGGAAAAAATCCAAAATTTTTGTGTAACAAAACCTAACAAAATGTATATCATAAGTCAGATAATACCTTCACTAAGAAGAATCCAAACTACCAATGCAAAATAATTAGATTAGTGTGAACTATAGCTCATTAAAGTCAACGCTTTTCATGCATTTTTATTGTCGTGAACATTTCAATTTTGCGCTTCATCCAAAGAAAAAGAAGCTGTAGCACATTTTTTACGAATTATAACGAATTAAAATAAGTTTTATTTATATTTGCAAGAAAATTGGAAAAGTAATACAAAAATAAATTAAAATTTTGAAAAAAATTTGAAAATATATTGAAAAAATTTGCTGTTTTAAGCAGTCAATTAAAAAATGTCGACTAGTGTCACCTTGAATTTTTACAAATGCCATTGTATGTCTATTTATCTTTCAGGAATATAAAATATTTTGTCCAACTTTTAACCACTTTTTGAGTTATCGCGTTTTCAAAAGTGGTCTAAAAATCATTTTGTGAACTTTTCGATTTTGCGCTTCATCCAAAGAAAAAAATGCTGTAAGCACACTTTTACACTATTCCATTGAATTGATAGAATGGCTTGCGCAATTTCCTACACCAGGCGAAAACCGACGGTTGTAGGCGCCACCTAAGTAAGTAGTATTGAAAAATTTGCTGTTTTCAGCAGTCAATTAAAAAAATGTCCACGAGTGTAACCTTTAATTTTTGCATACGCCATTGTATGTGTCCTTTAAGGAACATAAAATATTTTGTCCAACTTTATTTAAAAATGGTGTTTAAATTATTTTTTGCAAAAATTAGCTAAATGTTGTTAGTGTATGTTATTAAAGAAAAAAAAAACGTAAGCAAACTATTCTTCTTCTTTGATGAATTTATGTTTATACCCCAACGCGTACTGCGTAAAGCCTGTATGATACTTAATTTTTTTTGCTCAATTTTTGTCATTGAAAATGAAAACTACGAATGCATGGATTCGTGCTATTTGACCTGCTCTAGTTATAATTTTCAATGATCAATTTAATTAAGTATCATACGGGCTTCGGGGGTATATTGACTTTGTCATTCCGTTTGTAACGCCAAGAAGGAGGCGTGACAGGTATAGCAAAATATATATATTTTTGATCAGCATCATCTCCTGAGTCGATTTTCGTGTGTCCGTCTGTCTGTCCGTCTGTCCGTCTGTCAGTCTGTCAGTCTGTCGACACAGACGCAATTTCATTACAGACGCAATTTTAAAGCTTTCGCGATGAAATTCAAAATATAAGTTTAATTTTAAAAAAGGAAGATCAAGTTCGAGAATGGGCCAAGTCGGATCAAAACCACACCTACCTCCCATACAAAGTGATTTTATATTAACCGTAAAATGTCTTTAAAATCCACAAAAATTAAAGAAATGCCTTGAAATTTGGCATGTAAGCTTTGCTCGTCAGTCTTAATCCTGGCTATAAAATTCGGATCGAAACCACGCCTACCTCCGATACAAATTGGCTTTATTTTAAACGTAAAATCTCTTCAAAATCTGCAAAAATTAAAGAAAAGTTTTAAAATTTTGCCCATAAGCTTTGATATTTAATATAAACCATCTGCATGATATATGGCAAAATAAGATGAAAACCACGCCCACTTTCCATACAAAGTGTCTTTATTTTAAACGTAGAATCTCTTAAAAATCCACTAAAATTAATGAAATGTCTTGAAATTTTGCACATTAGCTTTGATATATAATATGAACCATCCCTATGATATATGGCAAGCTCGGATCAAAACCGCGCCTACCTCCCATACAAAGTGACGTCATCAAAATAGGAAAACTTTCGTTAATATATAAAACTGAATATCATCGTGTAGGTCGTGGCTAAGACTTCGAATATACTTCAATATGGCCGCGGGGGGGGGGGGGGGGGTATTTTAGCTGCGGTACCATGCCGATGCTCCATTCCTTACTAGTTTTCATTGCATTTGTCCCAATCAGAGTTGCCAGTTTTGCACGATAAATCGTACTTTTGGTATTTTTTCTGCTCTTGTGAGATGCTTTGGTATAAGGTAAAAATCTTCACTTTATGTGAGAAAAATGTCATATGAGAAAATTTGTACCTCATGTGCGTTATTTACCACGCGAGAGAAAAAAATCCCAAAAAATAACACAAATTACAACAAACTACCAAAACGAGATTTCTACCTAGAAAAATATTATCTTGTATACATATATAAAATTGTAAAAAAAAATCTGTACATGAAATATTTTTTTGAAATTCGTTTTGCGTTTGACATTTTTGATGACGCTGAATCCAAAAATCTCATTTTCAAAATTTTTGTCTGTCTGTCTGTCTGTCTGTTAAAGCATCACGCGAAAACCACTGGAGGGATTTAAATGAAATTTGGCATCTAGGTTCCTTATATCCCCGGTATAACATAGGCTACTTTATATTCAGTAAAAAAGGTTGGACCCTGTAGGGGGCGCTGCGATCGGGTTCCAGGCATTCTTTTTTTTACATTATCTCAACCGTTCATCCGATTTGCATGAAAATTTGTAAGTAGAGTTTTTCGGATACGGTGACTTTTTGTAACTTATTTACTCTGTTCTGTCTCGAACACCAGAGGGTGCTGTAGTACAAATATTTTGAAAAACCTCGAAAAACTTATACACCGTGCATCCGATTTGCATGAAAATTGGAATCTAGGGGTTTTCTGATACGGTGAGTGTTTTGGACTTAATGTTTTTGTGCTATCTTGAACACCAGAGGGCGCTGTAGTACAAATATTTTAAAAAACGTCGAAAAAACTCCTAAGCCGTTCATCCGTTTTGTATGAAAGTTGGTATATGGAGGCTTTCGGAAACGGTGAGTTCTTATGACTTATAAACTAGATTTTATCTTGAACACCAGAGGGAGCTGCAGTACAAATGTTTTAAAAATCTCGAAAAACTCCTAGCTGTACATCCGATTTGCGTGAACATTTGTACATAGGAGTTTTCGGATACGGTGGGTATTTTGAACTTTTTTTTCTGCGCTATCTTAAACACCAGATGGTGCTGTAGTACAAATCACTTAAGAAATCGTGAAACACTCAACAAAAACCGCTCATGCGATTAAGATAAAAATTTGTATAACGGATATATAGGATTTGACATCGAGTATGGAAAGGGCTTTGGAGTTCTTTTTTAATTTCATCTCGAAAACCAGAGGGCGCTGTTGTACAAATACCGCAAAAAACTCAAAACAACTCATCCGATAAGTATGATTTTTCGGGTGCGGTGAGTCTTTTGGCGCTTTGTATTTTGTTATATCTTGAAAACCAGAGGGCGCTGTACTACAAAACACGGTAAGACGCTGCAAAGCGCAATGGGTGATAAATATCTTCTTTTTGAAGCGAAGCTTTTTACTCCTCGTTCTGTGATTTGGTTGGAGTGAAATCTGAAAAATTTTCGACAGATTTTTTCTTGGAAATTTGATGGTTTCTCTGTTGCTAGCGCTTATTACAACAAGAAAAGTTAATATTAAAATATTGTTTGGCCCACCCGTGGGGATCGAACCCACGTTCTCTTTAATGACAGTCCAACACACTACCCACCAGGCTACAAAGACTTGATGAAAACAGTTGTTAATTAAATACTAATTATAACAAAAGCTATTCTGCAGTATATCGTCACCATCTATCAATAGATAGAGGATTGTGTATTTGCTATGCTACAACTACCAAACATTTGCTTTAATTTTCCACAAGGTGTCTCTAGCATCGGTGTGTTTGTATTGTGAATGCGTTTGTGGTGTTGTTGGCACGAAGAAAATTAGCAATGCCCACAAGTGCGTTTTTAAGTATCAAAAAAATAGATGATATCAATAAATATGGAATTTACAAACGCATGCATGACATCGGCGAGGTATCAAAAATGTTTGTTAAATTTTGTTTCGTGTGCGTTCCTTAATATACATTTAATATATATTTTTATCCTCGTTCTGTGATTTGGTTGGAGTGAAATCTGAAAAATTTTCGACAGATTTTTTCTTGGAAATTTGATGGTTTCTCTGTTGCTAGCGCTTATTACAACAAGAAAAGTTAATATTAAAATATTGTTTGGCCCACCCGTGGGGATCGAGCCCACGTTCTCTTTAATGACAGTCCAACACACTACCCACCAGCCTACAAAGACTTGATGAAAACAGTTGTTAATTAAATACTAATTATAACAAAAGCTATGCTGCAGTAGATCGTCACCATCTATCAATAGATAGAGGATTGTGTATTTGCTATGCTACAACTACCAAACATTTGCTTTAATTTCCCACAAGGTGTCTCTAGCATCGGTGTGTTTGTATTGTGAATGCGTTTGTGGTGTTGTTGGCACGAAGAAAATTAGCAATGCCCACAAGTGCGTTTTTAAGTATCAAAAAAATAGATGATATCAATAAATATGTAATGTACAAACGCATGCATGACATCGGCGAGGTATCTAAAATGTTTGTTAAATTTTGTTTCGTGTGCGTTCCTTTATATACATTTAATATATATTTTTATCCTCGTTCTGTGATTTGCTTGGAGTGACATCTGAAAAATGTTCGACAGATTTTTTCGCTAGGTAGTACCAAAGTGCCAGAAAAGCACTATAAATAGTACTTATGGTATTTTTCAACGATTGTGGGATGTGGTAATTCCCATGGTATATTGTGGTAAAAATCTCTCGCGTGGGATTAAAAATACCACATGTGCGATATTTATCACGCGTGGGAAAAAATACCTCAAAATACCACAAAATACCTCAAATTACCACAAACTACCACAATACCTCAAATTACCTCAAATATCTTGCCTTCCTCATTCTTTAGCTAATGTGGAATGAATTGACACTATTCTAGCTAAATGTATAAAAATGCATTTAATTAAGTTCTGTACATATCAATTTTAACTAATTTATTATGTGTATATATTTTTATTTCATTAATATTTAAGAAAAAGAACTGAACTAATATGCTTATTATGTTTTTAATAAATAAAGAACTGAAAAAGAACTGAATAATTTTTAAAATTAATGGCCCATAATCATAAGCAAATAAAAGACAGCTCTAAATTTAGTGCAAGCTATTTGACAACAAATTTTATTGAAAAACTGTCAAAAATTCTTATACTTAATTTTAAGCCGCCTTTATTTTGTTTATAACTATGGGCCAATACGTTTTATTGAATATAGTAAAATCTTGATAATTATGTTAAGATGCTGTCAGAATAAAATTAGTTTTATGTTACCACTGCATTTTAGTACATTTTGGTAATATGAGCGATTTTGAGGGAATTTGTGGTAATTTGAGGTATTGTGGAATTTTTTGGTAATTTAAGGTATTTTGTGGTAATTTGAAGTATTGTGGTAATTTGTGGAAATTTTGTGGTATTTTGAGGTATTTTGCAAGTGTGGTAATTTATGAGAATTAAGTGTGAGAAAAAGAGAATTTTGGTGGTAATTTCATCTGGCGACTCTGGGTAGTACGCTGATCACAACCATGTGTGGAGAGTTAAAATGGAGAGTCGCTGGCATTATATGCCCGTATATGTAATTGGCGTGGAAATTTGACATTCAACAATATAAATATAAGCAGTATGTTTTGTGTAAATATGTAATTTATTTTATGTTATTTTTTGAATTTAAAAGTTAATTTATTAAAAAGAACAAATTACTAAGCTATCAAATCTATGTAACTGCAAAAAAGCTTCGCTTCTCTCGTGTGACCAACGACGCACCTGCTTTTTTTTCCTTATGTGTACTTATATCCAAACTTCTTTTTTCGCATATCACGACAGCTGATGCCGAATTCTGTGGTATATTAGTACGCATCAAAATATGCGCAAGTCAGTTACGTCATAAGATGGAGTTGTTTTGACATTGCAATTTCTATTTTCAATGCTTCTTTAATTTTTGTTCAGTTTCCTCGCGAATTGGCAAAAATTCGTTTTTGCTCTGAGTTTTTTTTTAAAATGTGGAATCTGTCGAATACAATATAAAACTTGAAAATATATTTTTGCAAGCGATCGGCGGCACGCACACACAAATCACGATTTCCCTAACTTTTTCTCATAATTTTCAGATGTTGAAGCTACATTTTGCTCATTTCGCCAAAATTTCACAAAATTCCTTCTAAAGTTTGTGAAAAGTTTTTTCAAATCGACGAATGAAATCGAAAATTATTTATATAAGCCCCCGAGCTAAGCCGGGTATTCAGCTAGCTTAAAATAATAGCATTCTTGCATTATTTTCCGGCAAAATAAAGTAAATACAAAAATTCAGATTTTTCTTACACTTACACAATTGCATATATTGGCCCATATGCAAAATGGTTCTCTCATGAGATATTTTTTTTTTTTCACACGTTTTCTTCCTATGTATAATTAGCATTTTTTCGGCTTTTTTTTTACTTTCCAAGCATTAAAATGATTAATAACAATTTAATTTCATTTTCCAAGTGATCTTAAACTTAAATATACCGACAATAGCTTAAAACTAAAAAAGTAATTTTTAATTAAGTAAATATCGCAAGTGATAATTAATAATATCATAAAGATATATCATGCAATTTAATTATTAACATTTGAGTCCACAGCGTAGAAAGATCTTTCTTTGTGGGAGCCTCGTAAAAAAACACTCAATAAGGAGAGCATGTAAGTTTTTTTATAATTTTCTTTTATATATATTTTTTTTCTCGATAATATGTGTGAGAATGAGAGTGACTAATTAGAACTAAACTCGTCCTTGAAACTAGGTCAGTGTAACCTTGAACTTGAATTACTTTAAAATGCAAACAGCTGTTTTTCTATGTTTTTGCTATTTCAATTAAACTTAATTGCAGGCTTAACCCTTGCACTCTCACTTATATTTATTTAACTATTTTATGCTAATTACTCGTTTTTGCGAAATTTCCTTAATTTATCGATTACATTTTGTTTAAAAGTAAGCGGATTAGCGGATATTATAATAATTTTTTTTTTGCTGTTTTTTCTTATGTACATTAAAATTTTTAATTTGATTTTTGATTAAATAAAGCTTAGAATTAGTATTTTTAGATGATGATTCTTTCTTAATTCCTATAACCTAAAATTGGTTTATTTTCTTACTTACCTTCGCATAAAAATGGAAATCAAAAGTTTTAATATATACTTTTTTTGGAATTCATTGAATTAATTAAATATTTTTAATAATGTTTTCTTTCCACTTGGGATGTTTTTAAATTCTTGCTACTAACCTTTTTACATTGTGTTATCACTAAATTTAATGTTCTCGCTTACTTACCTTTATATTCCTATGGACTTTAATTAAGGCATTTGTTCTATAAGCTTCATTTTTTTTTATTCAATAAAAGAATATATATTAGTGCTAAAAATTTTGTTAATAATAATACTGGTTATAATAACATAATGAATTATAATTTTGTAGTTATGAGTTAAGATACTTATGTCAAATAAAATATCGGTTAATATAATGTCGGTTAAATACCGACGAGCAAGAGCCGCGAGTCAAAGCGTGCTACCCCTTCCTTCTGACCTGATAAGAACTGTTGATATCTGTAAAACTGAAAATACCTACCTTTAAGATCGTTATATGCTACAACAGCTGTTAGCGTCTTATAATGGCAAAATCAAGTAAAAATAGTTTTGTTTAAATCTTAAAATATATAAAAAGAAGTCCTGAAATTTATGTTGTAGTTTATACACCGAAGAAAAGTTCTTTTGAATCAAATGAAAATGCATTCGAATCAAAAAATTTTCGACATGAAACGGCGCCAGAAACAAGTGCCCTTAAATCAGAAGAAAATGCTTTTACTTAGATCAAAAGCAAATGTTTTAAAGAGTAGAGTAATTCTTTCAAAAACAATTGTTTTTGAATTAAAAACCACCTAATTTAGAATTGAAAGCAATAGGTTTTAATTCAAAAACATTTGGTCTTCAAAAAAAAAAAAAAAAATCTGTTTTTGAAACAAAACCAACACAATATTAATTTTCGAGGCTTTAAATAACCAATGAGAAGTTGTAAATTATTGTATTAACGGAAAAACTTTACATGTTAAATTATAAATTTTAATCTTACCATGTCAAGAATAGAAACCACGTCATTTGAATGCCAGTCCAGCAACTTACCCATTCGGCTATTATAGTTGTTAAATATGTGCGGCTTAATTTGAGTCATAATGAGATCACGCAAGCATTCGTTGACGTGGCACAGTGGGTTGAGAGACCCCAAATATGGAGATCAATTCACAGGGGCTACGTATCGAGACAAAAATGGTCACTAAGGGGGTTTTTGGGGTCGCTGATTACGAATCTGAAGTCAAAATTTTCAAATTCAAAATGGCGGCTTAAAAATGGCGTCCATGAGCAGGCTATCTTCTAAACTAAAGGGCTTAGGATCTTCAAATTTAGTATACAGGGGTTTTTGGGGTCGCTGATTACGAATCTGAAATCAAAATTTTCAAATTCAAAATGGCGGCTTCAAAATGGCGTCCATGAGCAGGCTATCTTCTAAACTAAAGGGCTTAGGATCTTCAAATTTAGTATACAGGGGTTTTTGGGGTCGCTGATTACGAATCTGAAGTCAAAATTTATTTTACCTAAAAAAAAATCAAAGACATTAATGAAAAATTAACAAGAATTTTATTTTTTTTTTATAAACAAAAATTCAAAAAGTTTTAAAATAAAAAGCCTCATCCTCATCACAACTTGAATCGCTATCATCGTAATAGTAAACATCTTCATCGTGTTCTCCAATATCATTCTCGGTATGATCAACACCTTGATTATATATTTGCGTTTGCAAAGATGGCTCTATTAACAATTCTGTTGCTAATTTTGGTAAACATTCTAATTTTCGTTTAGGCAACGGCCTCATACTGGAAATTAGAGGATCTGAAGTTATGAGAAACCTATGTAAGATGTCTTCAGTCGTATTTTCTCTGCTGCATTTTCGAGCAAAATTCTCTCTACAATTTTTGAAGTCTTTGTTGCGAGCCTCTTGCGCTTCCTCAGATAGATTTCCGATCGGTAATAAAGCATGCGCTATAATTTCTGGTCCATGAATAAAAAACTTATGTAAAGTTGGAGACATGTTATACCCAGGATATTTTGCAACGAAATACCTTGCAGTGTCGTGACAAAAATACCTAAACTTCTTCACATGGACTTCATGGCCACAAGAAGTAACTATTAGAATTATATGCATCTTTTTTATCAAATCTACATCAATCCTTGTTATTTCGGCGGAAATCTCAGCATTCTTAAAAAAACGTCTGGCAGTGTTACCATCATTTGAATTTCCAAATCCCGGTTTAGGCTGATCAACAATTAAACCAGTTTTTTCTTTAAATTCTTTTTGTATACGTATTTTATTGTCAGCAACAATTTTTTTATCATTTTCGCCTCTAGCTTGCCATTTTTGTAATGGAAGTTTGTACGATAGGTGAAGCAGGCATTCAAAGAACCTTATCCAGCCATGTAATATGGATAAGCCAAATTGGAAGTTTTCAGTTCTCACTTCCTTTTCAATCATTATATTGACTAAATTGAACTCTGAACTTTTGGCCCCATACTAATAGCAACTTTGTGTATACCCTGTTTCGGTTAAAGCGTTACAAACTTTACCATCGATCATAACTAACATTAATATATGTTTAACACTCAAATATATATCACCGAATATTGCTTCAGAATTGGTTAAATTATTTATTTCTTCTTGTACTCTTTCTTTTTCTTGTTTTGAAATACTTGCAGATTCTTTTACAAATTCAATTTTTAAAGGCCTGCTGAATCTAGTTGAACTTGGGAGAGGATTTTGGCAAATTATTTTATCGAGACAAGTTAATCGAAGCGGCACAATTGAAGTTATAAAAACTGCGGAGTCACTCGACCCTAATCCATGAAAAGCCTGCTTGTATGAGCTATGACCGGAGCTTCCATCAAATCCCCACTTAGTATACAAACACAAATTAGACAATTGGTTTTTCGCCAAAGACTCAATCACGCATTTCTGAACTGAGATAAGACGTTCCACTGTGTGATTAAGAAGACCTTGCAAACTTATTTGTGCGGAAGTTTCACTTATTTTAATATGCTCACGATTGGGATAACATTCTTTCTTGGCTAACTGCACGACAGTATATGAAGGAAACTTATCTGGATCTGCATGTCTTACAACATTATACTGATGTCGTGTTAGGTTGCCCTCTACCAATACAGAAAGTGCTTTTTCTGAGATCATTTGCTTTTGTTTTCCCGATTCCTTAAAACAATTTCTGTATTTAGCTGCTCTTGATGGTGTTGATGTTGTTACTTCGTGAACCAATTTCGAGGCCTCAATTTGGCCTGATGCTCGCAAACTCATTTGAGTGGCATGAGCTAAAAGCGGCAGAGGTGTTTTATCACTTAACTCCTTACATTTCTTGGTTTTTGTTCGCTCACTACTATCCTCAAAAGCTATTTCTTTTCTTCCTTTTCTTTTTTGTGGTGAGGAATGGAAAGAAATTGAAGAATCCAACCAATTTGAATTAAGTTGCAAAAAACGTTCTTCTTTTCTGCCACATTTTGTTCAACGATTTTTGAAAAAAGAAATGAAACTATCCAAATTTCTTTCCAAATCAACCATATTTATATCCGAACAGCTAATACGGTTTTTGATCTCGTTTTTTAAAAATATAAATTTATCATTAAATTGAATGCAGCCGGAATTTTGCATAATATTATAGAGGCTTCGACGAGTCATAAATACCGTATTAGAGCAGTTCCTAAAAATTTTAGATTTTTAAAACTGGTGGAATGTGTTCTTACGAGTAGCTACTAAAAATTATTTTATTTTTAATAAAATTTTATTTGATTAAAATAATGAGATCGAGTCACAATTTAATTATGAAATGTTTTTATAATTTTAACTTGATATTACACAAATAATTATTTAAATAATCAAAAAAAAATTCAAAAAAAAAAATAAAATAATTTTAATCATAAATAAATAATTATTTGTATTTCATTATTAAACAAAATTAGTAAAACACCAAAAAACACAAAATAACTTTTTTAATCCGAATAACTATTGGCCTCATTTCATCACTATATTAATAAGTTAAATGACACTTCACAAACAATAACAATCACAAAGACACTAACAATAACAAAAATAATAAAAAAAACACGAATGTAAAACGAAAACAGAAAGAAGAAATACCACAATCGTTGTTATTGTACAAAATAAGACGTCCGCAACCTCACTTTGTTTACAAAAATCAAAATTCTGCCTAACGCGCAAATATGCGCACGATTAATCTTATATTTTTAGAAAGTACACATTCTAAATAATACGAAGAAAAAAAAAATTCATAAAGGAACAATTCGGACACAACTATATGTCAATCTAAACATCAAAAATATGGACTTTTTAGGCATTTTTTCAATTCATCACAAAAAATATTTTTACACAACTTCACATCACTTTTTATATTTCATTGCATAGAGCAATACCTGAAGTTGAAGGTTCCATCATAAAACTTTTGATAATATTGAGAAAAAAATAAGAAATTCTTTGAAAATACCAAAAAAATGTTTTTTTGCACTTCGCGCCGAAATTAGAAAAATTTGCAAACTTTCACAGTTAACTGTCAGTAAACCAATCAATCAAACGAAAAAAAAATTACAGCTAGTGACGTAGAATTTTATGCAAAAAAAAATTTTGAATTAATACCGAGAAAAGTGATGTTTCAACCCTGTGTGCGTGGGTTCGAACCCGACTCGACAAAAAAAAAATTAAATTTTTTTTTATTTTGATATTTAGGTTTTTTGTAAAGATTCGACTTTATTAAAGTTTGAAATTTATTTTATACTAGCTTATACCCGGCGCGCTTCGCTGCGCTCAGCGCTTATCCCCTAAAAGAGGGCGTAGCTTTAGTGAAGCCATGCTTTTATAGTAAGTTCTTACCGAGTTTTATTAATGTGTGACTTATTTCGAAAGCTATACCGAAAATTTTGGGTGCGGAAAAAGTACCACGCCCCTCGTCCAACACCCATAAAATGTTACCTGTGCAACGGCATGTGTAAATTGAGGTCGAATACTGAATTCCGAGGCTTTACGACCTATAATTACAAAACTGTTCGAAATCGAAAATTTTAGGTGTATTTACGATCGGCAACAGACTTCACATGAACCCTCTCAACGCTTTGGTATAAAAATTGGCTTAGCGGTTTCGAAGTCTTTACGTGATATACACATATACCCACATACGTACATACATTAAGTCGCCTCACGCTCTTTAGAAAAAAATTTGTTCAGTCTCGTTCTTCAAAATAATCCATGGCGCTTATGTTATGATGATCCACAAAATATTGCAACTAAAAATATTGGCTGGTATGGCAGTTAGAAAAAAACAAACGGTCAGAAATAAGAGTAATGGAAAAAATTTTGCATCAAAAAATCTTATATTTCCGTTGGACCAAAGATAATGCGGATTTTTTGAATTGTTTTAACTTTTTTCATATTATTTTCACTAAAATTCAAACGAATCTTTTCCTAAACTAATTTTAGTCAAATAAATTGTACAATGTAAAAAATGTGTACATTTTTTTGTAATTTCATTCAATTTAGCAATTCACTTTACACTTTATTTTATCATCCATAGATAATTTATTTGACTAAAAGTAAAATGGCAAAACAAAAAAAAAAATTTAATTTGCATTTTAGTGAAAATAATACAAAAAAAAAAGTTAAAAAATTTAAATTTATAGAGTAGAGTAAAAATTTAAAATTTATTAGTGCAGATTGGAAGAACTTTTTAATTACTATTATTTCTGACCGTTTGTTATTTTTAACTACCGCGCCAGTAAATATTTTTATAAAAAACTCGATTTTTACAGAATATTTCAAACCATTCCGTGGCATACTGGTTGACGTGCGAGGCTTGTATACCATAGAACCCAGGTTCGAATTCTATCTGACACAGAAAGTTTTTTCAATTGAATTAATTTTTCTGTTCGGCCGCCATCTCTATGCAGACAATGGCAAACCTCAGAGAGTAAAATGTGGCATGAAAAGCTTCTTGAGAACATAAGCCGTTCGGAGTCGGCATAAGCCTTGTAGATCCAGTTCTCGATCATTTGTGTTCAAACATTTCACAACACGCACGCATAAGAAGCTCGGTCAAAGTCTGAAATGGCCATTTCCTTTTTGTTTTTTTTTTTTTTTTTATTTGAAACCATTCCAGCTCACGGATGACTATCGCTACAGTCGAAATATTTGGGGAATCATCATAACATAAAGCATTATTTTGAGGAACCGACCCGAACACCTTTTTTTTGTGAGCAGCCTTAGTATACATACATACATTTTTTACAGATAGATAGATGAGCAGAAAAAGTAGGTATGGCAACATTTATATATAAAGTGACCGCCACTTGGTCCCATTGCACCTATATACCAAGTTCCACTATCAAAACGCGTACAGCTCAGAAATTACAATGATTTTTGAAAAGTCGTCTTAAATAAAGTGTGACACGCCCATTTTTTAAGAGTTCTGGCAGTATCCATATGAACTAATCTACCAAGTTTTAGTCTTTTACTGTAAAAAAAGTCTGATATATATCCTTTTTATGGATTTGTGGGCATTGAAAGTAGGCGTGGCAACATTTATATATAAAGTGAACGCCAATTTGACCCATAGCACCTACATACCAAGTTTGTCTATCAAAACGTTCACATCTCAGGAATTAAAAATATTTCTAACCGATAGCCCAGGCAGCTAACTTAGTTATAATTTTTAAATTGTAATGAACTATAGTACATTAATACATAAGTAAATAAATAAATTAAATAAAATTATTTCTGAAAAGTGGGCACAGATATAGTCCTACCATGCACAATTTTTGCAAGGCTGTCGAGAGTAAGCGTATGAAATTAATAACCATATTTTAGTATTTAACGATGAGAATCGTCTGATTTATAGAAGTTCTATTAATTTGTGGGTAAAAAGAACCAAGTGGCGGCCGTGGCGTAGCGGGTAGAGTGTGTGGCCCATACGCGAGGGAACCCTGGTCCGAATCCCACCTGACACGGAAAGTTTTTCGATTGAATTAATTTTTCTGTTCGGCCGTCATCTCTCTGCAGACAATGGCAAACCTCAGAGAATAAAAACTGCCATGAAAAACTGCTTCTTGAGAACGTAAGCCGTTCGGAGTCAGCATAAAACATGTAGGTCCAGTTCTCGATCAATTGTGTTCAAACATTCCACAACACTCACAACACAATTGATCATAAGAAGCTCGGTCAAAGTACTTTCAAGGACTGAAATTGGCCATTTCGTTTTGTTTTTTTTGTGGGTGGTACAAGTGGGCGTGGCAAATTTTATATATATATATTGACTGCCACTTAGAGCACCTGCATATCAAGTGCTACTATCAAACGTGTGCAACTCAGGAATAAGCATGATTTCGAAAAAGTTGGCGTAGATATGGTGCGACTACGCCCATTTTTAAACAGTTGCCGACAGTGACCATATGAACTAAATTACCAAATCTTAGTCTTCTACGGCAAAAGCCGTCTGATATAAAGCATTTTTACTGATTTGTGGGCGGTAAAAGTAGGCGTGACAACGTTTATATTTACAAAGTGACTGCCACTTGCACCCTTAGCACCTGCATACGAAGATTGGCTATGCAGGCTAAAGTGGGCGTAGATATAGTGCGGCCATGCCCATTTTTTATACATTGACCGACAGTAACCATATGAACTAAATTACCAAATCTTAGTCATCTACGGCAAGAGCCGTCTGATATAAACCATTTTTACTGATTTGTGGGCTGTAAAAGGGGGCGTGACAACATTTTTATTTACATAATGACTGCCAGTTGCACCCAGAGCACCTGCATACCAAGATTGGCTATGAAAACGTGTACAACTCAGGAATAAGCATGATTTCGATAAAGTGGGCGTAGATATAGTGCGGCCATGCCCATTTTTTATACATTGGCCGACAGTAACCATACGATCTAAATTACCAAATCGTAGTTTTCTACGGCAAAATCCGTCTGATATAAAGCGTCTTTACTGATTTGTGGGCGGTAAAAGTGGGCGTGACAACGTTTATATTTACATAGTGACTGCCACTCTTATCCATAGCACCTGCATACTAAGATTCACTATCAAAACGTGTACAACTCAGGAATAAGCATGATTCCGATAAAGTGGGCGTAGATATAGTTCGGCCACGCCCATTTTTTGTATATTGGCGGAGAGTAATCATATAAACTAAATTATCAAATCTTAGCCTTCTATGGCAAGAGCCGTCTGATATAAAGCATTTTTACTTATTTGTGGGCGGTAAAAATGGGCGTGACAACGTTTATATTTACATAGTGACTGCCACTTGTATGCATAGCACCTGCATATCAAGATTCACTATCAAAACTTGAACATTTTAGGAATTAAAATAATTGCTGAAAAGTGGGCGTACATATAGTGTGACCACACCCATTTCTTGTACAGTCACCGAAAGTAACCATCTGAACAAAATAACCAAATTTAAGTTTTATATGATTAAAGTCGTCTGATATATAGCAATTTTTTTGGTTTGTGGGCGATAGAGCCAATTTGGGTTGTATTTGAGGTACCACGCCCCCTTGCCCAATCAACACCAAACTTCACAGGAACACTTCCCGAATGTTGCTTCAGTATCCCTCAAAATTTCATAGAGTTTGGTTCCGTGGTTTTGGAGTCTATACGTGATATACACACATATCCACATACCCACATACCCACATACATACATTCATTTTTATATATATAGATAATTTTCTGCCGTATGAATTACTGCGTTTAGTAGTTTGAGGCTATCATTGCCAAGAATGCCATGAAAGGACTTAAGAGAGGGTAATACAAAAAATTTAAGTTTATCGGTTTCTATTCCTAAAAGGGTTAAAAAAATATGGTGGGATATTTTAATTTTTCCACCTACTGAGTTGGCGTAAAAAATGTTGTCATTTGGTAGAGGATTTTCTGCTAATGAAGGTTGTATGTAATTCTTATTAGATCCGGTGTCTATTAAAAACTTGAGTGTCTCTCCGTTACCGGTTTTGCATTGAAAATATGGTAACGTAGAGTCCGTCAGCCTAAAAAATGTATGTCACAAAATTTTTTGTCGTCGTCATCTTGTTCGTCCTGAGATTATTTAGTGTAATCCTGATAATATTCGTTCCATGGTTGACTTCCTTGTTGTATGTCGTATTTATTTGCTTCAGGTTCTTGTGAAGTGTTATCTATGGGTTCTTGAGAAATATGGTTGATTCGTTGCATTTTATTCGTGAAGTTTTTGTTGAATTGGGTTGACTGTGTTGGCGGTGGGCGTTTGGATTGAAAAGTATTAAAGTTCGGTCTGTTCATATAGTTCACATTTCTTGTTTGCTGGGATTGGTCGACATCCATCGGTGTTGGAGGTTTTGGTTGAGATGGTCTTGCTGGTGGGACATTATATGCAAAATTATTGAAAGGAACGTTTGGTCTAAATTGTTGATTAAAATATTGGGGTTGTCGGTGATAAAACTGAGGTGCTTGTGGTCTTTTTTGTGGAATATTCTCAGGGACATAAGCAAGCTGTGGGAAAAATGTCTGTTTTTCGTATTGATACTTTTTAGGTGGTAACAAAGGCTTTTGTTGAAATTGTTGCGCATAAAAAGGTTGTGGAGTTGGAATTGGTTTTCTTGAAATGTTATACTGGTTATTTGCATGTACTGCTCTGAAGTTCTGGTTCTCAAGTTTAGTGCACAAGTGCAAAGCTTTCGGTAAGTCGGCAGGCTCTTTCATGCCTAGCAGTCTTGAAAGATCACCGGACAAACCTCGTATAAAGGTATCCAGTGCTTTGTCACGATATGTTCTGGTAAGAACCCGCATGGCTTCATCATTGATATACATGCACGCAATTTTGTTTAGAATGAGTTATAAGTGAGTATATACCTCACCATAAAATTCCTGTACTGTTCTTCGTCCTTGGATTAAACATGTCATTTGGTATTCGAAAGTGCTAAGGTCTCTTTTGTCTGCGTAGTGCATTGCAAGGCATCGGGATATTGCCTTCCAATTAAGAGGTGTGTTGTATGATTCCAACACGGCATCGGCACTACCTATGACTTTATTCCTTACTACATTAAGAATACCGAAGTATCTGGGGCTACCTATGGTTGGTTTATAGATTTTTAGAATCCTTTCAACGCTTTTTTTCCAGCTGCTAAACTCCGCCGGATTTCCGCTGAATTCTCGTAATGAACGGACGACATCCGGTATTTTGTCCAAGTCCGTTAGGTTATTTTGGTATCGTTCGTCTATTGTCTGGTCCGTCATCACTTGATGTGTATCTCTAAGAAGATTACGTCCTTCAGTCTTTAATATGTCCGTCATAATACTCCTAATTAAACTTGCAAACTCCGGGCTTGCGTTAGCAGTATTTTGCGACACTGAAGGTGCAGGGGGTGCTGATGGTGTCGGTACACTAGGATGTCCTAACAATGGAGGCCTAATTATGTTATTTTGCGCCATTTTTTAAGCTTTTTTATTAAAAATTTCCTAATATCTTATGTTTTAAAATATTTCGCAAATTCTTTACACAATTTTAATTAAAAGTTTGGTAATTTTATTTTTTTTTTTTTTTTTTTTTGTTATAGTTTAAATTTAAACAAAAGTGTTTATTCGTTTCAACTTTAATTTCATAAAATTCTTTTCTCTTTTAAACAATTTAACTCTTTACTAAAGTTTTAAGACAACTTTTACTATTTTCAATTCATAAATTTTTCGATTTATTATATAAACTTTTAAACTATTTTGGATTTATAAAATTTTCCTTATTTAAACTAACTTACAATAGCAGGATTTTCTTCATTCCGAACAGGTATCCTTGGAGAACTCCCTTTTATCCGTTTCTGCTGGTGACTCGGGATCCTTAGAAACACAAATCGTCCGGTCGCGTTTTTATTCGATAGAACTCTAACGCTTACACTGAATCTGCTCCACAGTGTTATTGGTGTGTTCGGGCTATGCGTGAATAATGTTTTGGAACTTCTTGAGGACACTACACTATATCACGCTGAGTAGTTTTTATGACACGATTTAATTAACGAACTACTTGATGACTTTTTTATAATTATCGCGATCACAACATTTACTAATTCTTTTTACCCGATTATCACGTTGGGCGCCAGTTAAATATCTTTTAGTTTAAAATCACTAAAAAAATATTTATTTTTCTGAGCTTAAGCTCTTTATTGTTTTGCAATCAAACTTAAACTAAACAATTACTTTTCTTAAACTACTTTTGCCACTGCCTCTGCCGACGTGCGCTGCACCCTTTATGTTATTGTTGTTGTTGTTGGATTACCAGCTACTTGCTGACTGTGGGAACGTTGCAACTGCATTTTGGCACCTACCGCTCTCATATTACGCGTCTGGAGCGGATGCGCGTGTAGAGTTATGGGAAAAATATGCTTGGCGTTAACTTGTATAATACCATCTTCGTTTTTTTAGCATCCTCATCTCCATAAGGAGTGTCAGTCTCTGTGAAAAATGATGCTTCAAACAATGTTTAATTTTTTCGCAGTTTAGCTTTTGAAAGTTAAGAAAGAACCTTTTAAAATTATTAACACAGTTAATGTTTTAATAAATTTTTTATTTCATTAAAAAACGTTTGCTTAACAAAGATATATTTTATATTAATCGGGATTCGAAAGAATGTCACCTAGGCCGTTGCTCGCCATCTTGGACCAAATTCCTTATCTTAGAAGGCCTATTTACCCCATCCATTGCTTGTATCATTTTTAGCTGCAACAAATACTACCAAAGTAATTAACCAAAATAAATTCATGGTGATTCTTTATAATTTTTAGAAAAGACTTGTATTTCTTTAATTTATCAAGAGATACTAATGAAAAAAGTAGACTTTAGCTCGCTTTTATACACATCTACGACAACTGTGTTTTACGTCATTTTATTGTTAATAGTCCTATATTTGTATACACGTACATTCTGCTTCTTATAAAAATATGAAGAATACGATTCCAGATGTTGGTAAATATAAAACTACGGCGGCAACCGTGTCTTTCTTCATTGTATTGTTATTTGTCCGATTGTTAGTTGAACATTTTGGGAAATGTGAATAAAAATTATTCTTAATTATTCGAAGCAGCAGTTAATAATTTCGTCAAACATCTAAAATATACGGTGAGAACGATTATTTGGGCACGTTAACTAAAACAAAAAAATTTAGATTCTGCCAACACGTTTCGTGATTTCAATTGTAGATTTTAAAAAATTTGTGACTTATAGGAAAATACTAGTTTATAGCAAAAGTTGAAGTGTCGATTTTGAACGAATTAATTTATTTTTGTTTTACAATATCCTGACAGTTATTTTCAACCGAAAAAAGAGAAAAATAATTTTTAAGTTATCTTATTCTTCTGTATGTGATCCTTAAAATAAAACAAAAAATTAAGTTGTAAATTGGCACATTGAAAACTGTTTTGTACTAGAAAATGTGGTGTTCTTTGACAGAAAAATATTAGAATTTTCCTTTAACCCACATGCAAAATAAATTTATTAATGAAAATCGGTTTATTATTTATCTCTCAATCTTGTACAAAAATAAGAAAGATGTTATAAAAGTTCACCTGCCATGTGCGCGCTTAGAAAAGTAGCTATACCTCCGAAAGACAATTGAGTTTTGAAATATCTTAAGGTGCCACTATTTTCAAGACATACATTTATAAAAACAAAAATTTAGGATCAGATCGGGACTTAGAACTGCCCCATAATCTGTTGATCTGCTTATCTGATCATCTGTCTTGTACTCGCCTACAAAAGTAGCTCTAACTCCAAAACTACTTTGAATTTTTAAATAGCTTTTCGTGACAATATTAGTCTATTGCTTTATATACAAACTTCGGGTCTTTACAAAATCGGGTTTTTACATTTACAAGGTCGATATAATTTTTACAGTATTCGAAAAAGCCTTCGACCGATTAAAGGCGCTTAAAAACAACTATAAAGTAGAGATGAGTGATATATCGCTACCGATGAGTTAATCACTGCGATTGAAAAGTCACTGATAACTGTGGTGGCCAAATTTTGTAACAAACAGTGATTAGTGTTTTCGTGATATTTGTTTTTTGTTCCTTTTGTACATATCACATATCATGTGCATAGCTGCGTTTCGTTTCTAGCTATTTCTGACTTCATATTCTTGCCTCTTTTTGCATGCAAAATTCAACAGCTCGCATTTGGTGTCTCTGTCTCATATTTTCGTCGTCCTTTTGTATATCTTAAGATGAAACTCAATGAGAAACGTCAGTATCTTAATGTCTCTTTTTTTTTTTAACTCCGCCAGGCATTGCTTGCGCCTGCCTGTCCCAAGCCAGGATAAATTAGGAGGGTTGTTTGTAGGATACGTCCTGCAAACGTAAAAACTGATAGGGCCAACCAAGAGCTCGGGGTGGCACCCATCTTGGTAGCAGGTCATATTCGGTATATCGATATGAAACAAGCCTGCGAAGGTATAGCAATTGACCTTAAATCTTGTTAGTACGGGGACAGTCTTTACCCGTCAGATGGGGTAGACCCTATCTATCCACCGCATGGAGAACTTAATTCGGCTGGAAATACTGGATGTGAAGTGTTGGCATGCGTGCGTCAAAGTGTCAACTCTTCGGCTTTCCGAAGTGTTGCGAAGGTACCGGTCATTCACAATAATTTCCCAGTTGAGTCGGCAACTGCAAGGTGTTAGAATAGCCTTTAAGTGCTCATTGAGCACAGTCATGCATAAGAATGCACTTTTTCATAATTGCATTTGTGTATACTTGGTCTTTTTGCGGGGATGTTGTGGATCCTCATCTGTCGGGATCGAGTTGCCCAGATGACTGTCGTGGGCTGGCCCTTCGGGGAGTCTCGTACTGGTTGTGGTTGTGTGAATGCTACACAGGCTTAGATTGACCGGCAGGGTCTCGCAATGGTACGACCGGGCTGGCATATCTGTCTTAATATGCAAGAGATTGGGTAGGTCTCGTGTCCACCAGTAGAGGGATGGAAGTACGTCGCTACGGAAGTCTAAACTGGTACTGCTATTACGGGCAGTATGTAATTATTCATAATGCTCCTAATCAGCAGGGCACTGGGTGATGCTTTGTGTTTGTGGAACAGCTTCCGTGTTCGTGTTGCCACACCGGATGCCCCGTATGTTTTACTTGTTAAAACATAAACGGGTCCGTGTTGTGGCTCAACACAAAGTTCATGGTTGTCTGTTTCATGAACTATTACCCTAGGTTTTGGATAACTTGTTAATCTTAAACTCAATTGTCACACGATTTTATACTTCTTATTTTGCTTACACAAGTAGAATAAGTTGGGTTTCCCCGAATGAGCGTAAAAAGAAATTTTTTATGTGTTTCTCTACATCAAGTTATTCGACAATTGAACTCTTAAATAAAATTTCAAGCAATTCATAATTTTTTTTGTAATTTTTTAATTTTTTAACTAAAAGTCCCTTAAAAATATAATCAATGATAAATTTACATATGAGATACACTTAAAGCACGATTTACAGCAACTTCAAAAATTACGGTATCCCTCATGTCTAAAAAGCGTGATCACGGTCGTCACTTAAAAGAATGGTGAATCAGAAATCACGTTCACTAAGAAATGCGTTCTAGAAAAATCACCGGATCGCTTTCCTTCTACTATAAAGTGATATTTACCAACATTTGAATCTGTTTTCTCGATATCTATATAAGAAACAAAATTCACGTGTATACAAATATAGGGCAACTAACAATAAGTTGACGTAAGCCACGGTGGTCGTAGATGTGTATAAAAGCGAGCCAAAGTCTACGTTTTTCATTAGTATCTCTTGATAAATTAAAGAAATACAAGTCTCTTTTAAAAATTATAAAGAATCAACATGAATTTATTTTGGTTAATTACTTTGGTAGTATTTGTTGCAGCTAAAAATGATACAAGCAATGGATGGGGTAAATAGGACTTCTAAGACGAGGAATTTGGTCCAAGATGATGAGCAAAGGCCTAAGTGACATCATTTTAAATCCAGATTTATATAAAATATATCGTTGTTAGGCAAATGTATTGAATGATATAAATAATTTATAAAAAAAAAGTATTGTTATTTATTTTAAATGGATATTTGTTAACTTTCAAAAACTTAACTTAGAAAAAATTAAACGCAGCTTAAAGCATCACTTTTCACAGAGAAAAACGCTCTTTGAGGAGGTCAGGATGCTTAGAAAAGAAATATCTCAATAATTGTTTAGGCAATTTTGAGAAGATTTTATCGAACAACACAAGCTTTCAATGCTTTCAATAATTAAGGTGATCTTATATATATTTACGGGTTTTAAGGTTTTTGGGCATTGGGCAAAACTCGTATTATTTTTATTAATATGAAAATTTTACTTCAGGTTCCAGCCATGCCAATCGTTTCGATTTCACATTTATGCCTAATTTAATTGAATTGGGCTAATAATTGAATCCATCATTTAAAAACCTCATAAATCACACAATTAGAGTTTTTCAGGAATCAATAAAAACTCTTTCATGCACAAGCAAACGAGTTTTAAAGGATTTTTATGCCGCGACCTCGGCGGCACACCTCCATCCGATGGTCCAAATTTTCGATGACGCTGAGGTATAAGTGAGGTTCTATGCCGTTAATGTGCCGAATTATCTCATCCTTTAGCTCTTGAATTGTTGCTGGCTTATCGACGTACACCTTTTCTTTCAAATAACCCCAAAGAAAGATGTCCAACGGTGTCAAATCACATGATCTTGGCGGCCAATTGACATCTTCGAAAATTGATCATCCGCTGTTGCCATTTCTTGCCACCATTCTGACCATTGACGACGCTTGAAATGGTCAAGAGGCTTTAGTTCTTGAGTCAATTGCATCTTGTAAGCGTGTAAATGCAAGTCTTTATGCGAAATGTTCATCAACGACGAGCGTGAGAGGTGCAATTGTTGGGCACGACGACGAGTTGAGGTGGACGGCTCTTCAGCCACACTATCGCAAACTGCATCAATATTTTTTGCAGTACGAGCTGTACGAGCATGCAATGGTGTTTTCACATCTCCTACAGACCCGGTTTGCTCAAACTTTTGCACATTTGGACGATTAAATTTACCGAAAAAATCACGAAGTGCACGATATGCATTTTGATTTGAACGCCCATTTTTATAAAAAACCTGAATAACTTTAACGCGTTGCTCGATTGTGTATCTTTCCATGGTTCAAATTGAGTTAGTTTGAAATTGAGAAATGTCAAATAAAATGCAGGAAAAAACTTGACGTTTAGGTGTGGTTCACATTCAACATCGGCCCTTAAAATTTTACCACCTTTTATATATATAAAAATGGATGTATGTATGTGGGTATGTGTGTATATCACGTATTGAGTCCAAAACCACTGAACCAAACTTTACGAAATTTTTAAGTAATTAGGGATACTGAAGCAACATTCTGAAAGTGTTCCTGTGAAGTTTAGTGTTGATTGGACAAGGGGGCGTGGTACCTCCCATACAACCCAAATTGGCTCTATCGCCCACAAACAAAACAAAAATGCTATATATCAGATAAAACTAAAATTTGGTAATTTTGTTCAGATGGTTACTTTCGGCTACTGTACAAAAAATGGGCGTTGTCACACTATATCTACGCCCACTTTTCAGCAATCATTTTAATTCCTGAGATGTGCAAGTTTTGATAGTGAATCTTGGTATGCAGGTGGTATGGATCCAAGTGGCAGTCACTATGTAAATATAAATGCTGTCACGCCCACTTTTACCGCCCACAAATCAGTAAAAATGCTTTATATCAGACGGCTTTTGCCGTAGAAGACTAAGATTTGATAATTTAGTTTATATGATTACTCTCGGCCAATGTACAAAACAAACGACAAGGATCACACCATTTCCCAAGTAGAAATGGGTAATAAATCTGCCGGAAAAACAAGTATTGAAGAACATCTAGTTGTTTTAACAGAGCCGTACTCAAAATACATATTCCATTTTGCTGCATCTTCTAGCACTGCTATTACAATAAAAAACCATTTACTTGATTTTCTGACAGGTAAAAAATTTGTCATAAATAATTTGAAAGTGATTGGATGCGACGGGACTCCTGTAAATACTGGAACCAAGGGAGGAATAATTCGTTTACTAGAAATGAAACTAAGGAATCCATTACAGTGGAGTATTTGCTCACTGCACTGTAATGAACTCCCATTACGTCATTTGTTTCTGGAACTATATGGAGGAACTAGTGGTCTAAAAGCCTTTTCAGTTGCAATTGGGAAGAAACTCTTAGGGTGCGAAACTCTTTCAATAGTTTCATTTGTTTCTATTCCATCGAATTTACCGGATGTAAGCCTTTCTGATTTAAGTACAGATTAAAAATATCTATACCGAATTGCTCTTGCAGTTTCTACTGGCAATACGCCTGCTTATTTAATAAATATAAATCCAGGTAACATATCACATTCGAGAGGGCTTACAATTTCCAATCGTATCCTTCGGCTTTATGTCTCCACCTTAAATCCTTCTAATAATTTGCAAACTTTGGCGAAATTCGTCGTACAAGCTTACACTCCAGTATGGTTTGAAATCAAAGCTAAACCATATATTCAGTATGGGAGTTTACACTTGTTCAGTATGATAGCAAAATCAAGACACTTTGAAAGTACGGAATTGAAAATAATAGATCCAGTTATTCAGCGTAAGGGATACTTTGCCCATTCTGAAAATTTGTTACTAGCAACGCTAATGGATGAAAGGAGACACATAGGGCAAATCGCTGTAAGAGGTATATTAAAAATTAAAAATAACTTTACAGTTCAGCAAGATGTTCGCACATTTTGCTGCTGAAGATTACTTCGATATAAATATTTGCCAAGACGAGAGTATCTCAATTCCACCGGTTTTGAATCATCTTTCTTGTGGTAGTTTCCAAAATATGATTCAAAATAATACGGAAATTGTAGATATTTAACATTTTCCATGCCATACTCAAGCGGTTGAACGTTCCGTAAAACTTGTCTCTGAAGCTTCAGCGAATGTTTGCGGTGAGAGGCAAGAGATGGATTTATTCGTGTACGGATCGGATAGCTATTCTGCCAACATTTGAAACAAAAGCAGATATTCAAAACAGCTTAAAATAAAATCAAATAAATTTACAAAACTTTTTTAATAAATACAAACAAAAATTTAATAAAGAACTATATTAAAAAAAAGGAATAAAAAAAACAAATAAAAAAACAAACCAAAAAAAGAAATTATATAAAGGATTTCGAATTCCAAATACCTACACGTGGTGAAATCTGGGTGATCACAGCGTGATCAAAGCGATATTGATTAGCGAAAATTTGAAAAAGCTAAATATTGCGAACGACAGCTATATAAAAATTTAAAATTAAAAGCGGAAAGATAATATCCGATTCTCCTGAAATCTTCAAAAATGTTGTATAGGACAAACTCACAACTTTTTAATACCCCCATTATTAAAAACTCAAAAACCAAATTTTCGATCCACCCTAATAATCATATTCTCTATCATTGGCATCTTGATTATCTTCAGCATTTGCAGTTGGACATATGCTATTATAAAATGGCATATGCTGTTCCAGGAGGCTATCCTGAACTTGCTTTAAATCGTCTACTTTTTACTATTGATGAGCATTTTGAATTCATAAGCCTTGGCTGACGGAAGTGAAACAGAAATTGTCCCATGCTAATCCACATGTAATTATACGGATGGTATTGACAATTGCCTGTCAATTCTACTTTTGCCAGTAGTGACAAAAGAGCTGTCACTCCTACCTGTATAATTGTACCATGACTACTCCCTCCCATCTAGTAGTGCGTGCAAAAATCTCTTAAATTGCTGACTAATGTTATTTCATGCAATGAACGTTTTTTACGCGGTATTATTTGAAGAGGAAGGAATGTATTGACTTACGTGACACACAATACGCATCAACCTTTAAGAAATCATTTTCAGCAAATAAAAGCATGTCGGAAAAAAATGTGACTTAAGAGGTTTTAAGGCATTAAGGAGCTTAAAGGAGGCTTCGTCTAGAGGGTCATCCGAGAAGTACCCAACCTGACGTAGAGATGGCGGTTGTTTGAAAAGACAACTGACTGAAATGAGAGAGTTTGCTCCAAGGAAGACGAACACAGTTCCATCTTGAGGCAAAGTTGTTGCGTGAGCTTTTGAAGTGAAACTTTTATAGTCGCGTATACAATAATACGGCGCGCTAGATGGGGCGTAAAACCAATGTAATGAATTGGTTCTTATGAAAACAACAACACAGCAATTCACCGCACATCTTGCATAAAAACGAAAAAATGGCGACTTCAAATTTTTTCATGTGCTTGGATAACCACTGGGCCACGGAGACATATTTACTTGAGTAGCTCATACTTATGTTAGGGCAACAATCAGTTCTTCTTTTCATTCTTTTATGATAGAATTGAGTCTTTCATTCAATACTCTGAACGTACAGTACGGTCTAAAAATGTATATCTGAACGTAGCTTTTTATCAGAACATTAGCATACTTTGAGGTGTTTCTCAAATTAAGTTGTGATCATGGTGGAATTATAATAAGGTGTTAGTGAGTTTTTGACTTTCATTCTGTCAAAAAATTATGAGCGAAAGAACGGAATTGTTGATAGTTGTCAAATTGTATTATTTGCTTGAGTTGCTAGATTATGATGTGTTATAGTGTTTATAGTTTATTATGTAAATTAAGTGTAAATAAATATTTAATGCAATTAATTGTGCCGTGCTGTGTTGGCAAAAAGTTGTTGCAGTTGTCTCCGAACATTTGCGCAGTTGCACTACCGCTACCGTCATGAAGCTTTGGCCAGCATGCAAATTGTTTTGCATTCACATTCTCTGCTTCAAGAACATATCGAATGTCATAAAAGAATGTTCAATGCCTCAACTGATAGTAGCTCGTCGTCCGCGGATTCATGTGCTCTACGTGCTAAAAACACATTTTGAGTAAATCGAAGCCAAAATTTGAATGTATTTTTTTAAAAAACTGTACTATGGAATTTTTTAAATGTCGCACCATAAATTTATGTAAAAATGACAATACCAAAAACCTATTTCCTAATCCTCGATCTCGAGTATAAAAGGACATTTTGTAACGGTAAGAAAAACCACTTTCCTCTTTACGCCATTTCAAACGTACCATATTTTGATGTGAACCCATAAACGTAGACCAAAGTAGCATTAATAAAAAATTTCACACTTTTGAAATTTTTGGTCAACAGCAATACATTCATTTACAAAAAAAAAAAAAAAAAATCATAAAAAGAATTTTCATTTACTGCGAACACGTGAAAATTTGTCATAATTATTTATTTATTATACACAAATAAATGAAATGAAATGAAATGAAATTATTTTCAAATTTGTATTAGTTAGTTGTCAAATTATTGCCGTCAACTAATTGCCGATAATGACGTAGGTGGCATAACAATTGCATGGCAAGAAACGACATTTGTTTGAAAATAAAAAATTATTTTGATTGTTTGATAACTGAAATGAAGAAATCATTATGAGAAAAAGAAAAATTAAAAAACAAATTTCTTTAATTTCTACTTTTCTTAATTTTTTTTTTTTGTCACTTTCTAAACCTACTCCTACTAAACCTTTGTCGCTTTCTAAACTAAACCTAGACTCTAAAGTGGGTTTATTAAAAAAATAAGTCAGAAGTTTTCAGGACTCCCGCCATTCCCGAAAACTTTTTCTCACTCTTAATATTTTCTTACACCTGATTTGCAAACTGCAAGCAATGCCAGCGTCGAAGCCAATCAACAAATGGCTGCTTGCAAGAAGTTGATGAAATTTTTCACTAAAATATAACTTTTGCGACAAAATTATTGATCCTAGATATATGTCACCTCTGAGTTTTTTGTTGGAATTGCGAAGATCTTTAATTTTTCCATACATCATATCGACATATATTTTATTGTTTAGACCTGATTTTGATAAAAATGTCCACTTACGCCAGATTATTAGCCGAAAACTTCTCAGCTATTTAAAATATCAAAATTCTGAGCTTACATGAACACTCTACAATAAATTATTGTAAGAATAGTAAAAATTTCACTAAAATCGATGCAGCAGTTCTTGAGCTTACTTCCAGCAACGCAAAAAAGCCAATTTTTCAAGTTTCATTGTTATATAATAATAATATAAGATAAGATATGACTTCTCTAAAAACAAAGCATACAATTTTTTTCGCATTAGTATTGTTTCCATTTCTATCAGAGAAGCCAAATCATAATTTAATTTCGAAGAATTAAAGCAGCTAAACAGCTTTTATTAAACTTCTCATCTATTAATCAGCAACTCAAGATTGATAAAATGTAATACTAAGCCTTAACGTGATTTCCTACTGCACATTACGTCGTAATATACCCGTGGCTTGAGCGAAGCTTACTTTGTTGTGATAGCAAAAGCAGGTGAATAAAAACCGGGTGCAGTCGTCAGGACTGCCGACGGATGTGTTAGCTTCTTAACATTATATGTAGAATTGAATAAAATATTGATTGATGGAATGAATAAGGCAATTCAAAAGGTTTTCTCCCTTATTAGAAAAGCGATTTTTTTGAAATTTTGGTGGTGTGTTTTGTTTATAGAAGTTGTATGATGTGTATAAAATTGGCGTGATCGGACCAGAAGTACTCCTACCTCCCATACAAAATTATTTTTTGTACCTCACATTATATGGGAGGTAGACGTACTTCCGGTTCGATTACGCCAATTTTATACACATCATTCAACAACTATAAACAAAACATACAACCAATATTTAAAAAGAATCGCTTTACTAAAAAGGGATAAAATGAGAAAACCTTTCACTTACAACAATACAACAAACAACTTTACAACACCTTGTGAATGGCCTAAATACTTTTAAGTTTAACAATTTTTAAAGTTTATTAATGGAATTGATAGCAAAAAAATTAAGAATTTAGGTGAAAGATAGTGAAGGACAAAAGTCTCGAATTTTTTAAAGTTAAGTATGCATTTAAGCATGTGCATAAAAACATTTGCTGGTAATGAAAAACTACCGTTCATAATCTCCAGGTACCGAAGCCAAAAATTGTTAGGACATTTTTTCGTAATTTTTGCCATTTCTGTGTCTTAGGTCTTTTTCCATAGTTTAAGGAATTTTTTGTGTCATATATTCTTTCATTTCAATGCTTTTAAAGGATATTAGTAATTTTTTTAAGTCAATTTTGGATGTTTTAAGGGCATCGAAATCCGCACTCTGGTTATCTCATATTAAACATTTCATTACGATTCATAAGTTTTGCCTAAATCAAAAATTTTTTGCAATTAATTTCATAAATAAGCTTGAAAAAAATTATAAACTTAAGTGTTCATTCCTTGAATCAATATTTATTCAATTTTACATTCAATGTTAAGAAGCTAACGCTTCCGTCGGCAGTCGTGACGACTGCACCCCGGTTTTGTTCTGTATTTTATCAGTCGAACATAACATTTATTTTGTGCATTTAATTTTTTCGGTCACAACAACGGCTGGCATGAACAAGGCTATGGAATAATTAGGTTGCGAGCATAGTAAACGCTTATTGTTGAGTCGAGCCGAAAAACACATTGGAGCAACAAAGAAACCAAATCGTGCATCTCTTTTGCTCCAATGTGTTTTTCGGCTCTGCTCACCTACCTACCACTTACCTACTTACTTAGGTGGCGCTTACAACCGTACGTCGGTTTTGGCCTGTGCGCTGTGTACAAATATTTTAAAAAACTTCTGAGTTGCTTATACGATTTTCATGAAAATTGGTATATAGGGGTTTTCTAATATGGTGACTGATATGGTGACTATATTGAACACCAGAGGGCGCTGTAGTAGAAATCTCTTAAGAAATCGTGAAAAAGTAGAAAGCCGCTCATCCGATTTGGATGAAAAATTTTACTAAAGGATTTTCATGCAAGGCAACTGTTTTGGCGTTATCTCTTTTGCTCTGTTTCGAAAACTAGAGGGCGCTGTTGTACAATTTGTACGTGTGCATGTTATTAAACTACACGCCTACAAGGCTGCACCGATTTTGAAGAAATTTTTTGTGAGTGTTTAAGTGGATCCGTGGATGGTTCAAATTCGCAATTGGACCCGGTAGGTGGCGCTGTGATCGGGCTCTACGAATTTTGTAATTATAGTTTATCTCCGAAACTATTCATCCGACTTACATGAAAATTTGTATTTAGGGGTTTTCGGGTACGGTGAGTTTTTATGACTTATCTATTTTGTTCTATATTGAACACCAGAGGGTACTGCAGTACAAATGTTTTAAGAATCTCGAAAAACTTCTAGCTGTGCATCCGATTTGCGCGAACATTTTTACGTAGAAGTTTTCGGATAAGGTGGGTATCTTGGACTTTTTTTTCTGCGCTTTCTTAAACACCAGATGGTGCTGTAGTACAAATCACTTAAGAAATCGTTAAACGCTCAAAAACCGCCCATCCGATTTAGATAAAAATTTGTATATCGGAAATATGGGATTTGGTTATCGAGTATGGAAAGGGCTTTGGCGTTATTTTTTATTCTACCTCGCAAACGAGAGGGCGCTGTTGTACAAATTCCGTAAGAAACTCAAAACAACTCATCCGATAAGTATGATTTCTATGAGTGGTTTTCGGGTGCGGTGAGTCTTTTGGCGCTATGTATTTTGCTATATCTTGAACCCCAGAGGGCGCTGTACTACAAAATACAGTAAGGCGTAGCAAAGCGCGAAGGATGATAAATATCTTATTTTCTTCTTTATGTGTGCTTGCCACTTTCTTTTTGCCACTTTCTCTTTGCCAAAAAAGGACAGCTGATGGCGAATTCTGTGGTATTTGAGTACGCATTAACACATGTGCAAGTCAGTTACGTCATAAGTTGGTGTTGTTTTGACATTTCAATTTCTATTTTCAATGCTTATTAAATTTTTGTCCAGTTTCCTCGCGAATTACTAAGAATTCATTTTTACTCTTATTTTTTTCAAAAATGTGCTATCTACCGAATACAATATAAAAGTTTAAAATATATGTTTGCAAGCGATCGGCGGCACGCACACACAAATCACGATTTCCCCAACTTTTTCTCATAATTTTCAGATGTTGAACCTACATTTTGTTCATTTCGCCACAGTTACTGGTTTGAAAAATGCACACAAAATTCCTTCTAAAGTTTGTGAAAAGTTTTTTCAAATTGACGAATGAAATCGAAAATTATTTATATCAACTCTTGAGTTAAGCCGGGTATTCATTCAGCTAGTAAGAAATAAAGAAATAATTTAATTTTTAGCTGCCACATAGAGTAATTTGTTAACAAAGTAAAATGCCGCACCCACTTTTCTAGTATAAAGATTCCACATTTTACCTTAGAATATATGTATGGGTTAGATAAACGGTTTGGGCGAAACTTGGGTACATACAGACCAGAGAACTGCACAAGCCTACTTGAAATTCAAGCTTTTTCAAGTACTTGAATTCAAGTATGTATCCAAACTGGAAAATGCAAGCTTTGGCCTGTTTATAAAAATACCAAACAATTACAAGTCATATCCAAGCTTTTTCGTTGGCTTGCTTGTTGAGGCTTACTATGTCGGGTAAGAAAGTTGAAAATCTTGAAACGTTCGGCAAAAGCTTGTAAGCTCGCAAGTATCCAATTAATTGAATTTAAAGCAAGTATCCGAAAAAATTCAATTAGCTTGTTTAGGAAAATCTTAAGCGTATTAAGACTTTTAAGGGTTCTGTGGACTCCGTGGGTGGCAGTTTTAGGGGTAGCTGATTTTGAAATTGATGTAAAAATTTAAAATTCAAGATGGCGAATAGAGTTGCCACCTTGATTTTTTTTTGTATTTTTGCGAATTCTTGTTATTTTGAATTTCTGACAACGGATTTGATTTCGAATCTAATATCACAGTTTTAAAATTGAAGATGGAAGATAGGCTTGCCACCTAAATTTTCACCATAGTGTTGCTGCCAAGTAAAATGTATTTTTAAGAGTTTTAAACACCATTTAAAAGTGTTAAGGGGTCGCTGACTTCGAATCTGATGTCAGAATTTTAAAATTTAACATGGTTAATAGTGTTGCCACCTAAAAATTTTTTATTTTTACGAATTTGGTGCTGGAGCGAACAATAGGTAAAAATGGCTCGCTGAGTCCGAATACGTTGCCAGAATTCCAAAATTGTGTAATTTTTTTTATAATAATGTTGCCACCTACCAAAATGTATTTTTAAGTGTTTTAAACATAATTTAAGGAGGGTAAATCTGGTAATTCAAGCTGTAACTTATTGATTAAGCATTGTCTTAATGAACAAAACTTTCTTTTTCGAAAAAATGCGGCTTTTTTTTCTTGATTTCATAACTAAAATGTTACAAAGAATTTGTATAATCACGCCATTGATTTTTTTCATCCTTCCTGAAGTTCAAAAAAACTCACGCCGTAACCTTGTCTCAATATGGAACTGTCTTCCTCTTCCTTGTAGCCAAGGTTGATTTATAAGGTTGTCGCAAGGGAGAGAGCGAGTGCCCATAATTGTCAAATGGAAGTTGACATCTCATAGAAAATCTGCAAGTGCTCTCTATTATCATCCGTTTTTCTTTCGTAGTCATTCGCAAAATTGGCTGGTTTTGACAATTATGGGTACTGAGAAGAGAGTGCGATCAGCCCTGCGACAACCTTATAAATCAACCTTGCTTGTAGCCAACTTTCTCATTTCAGTGCATTATCTTTTTTTCTGCATTTACTATAGAATCTCCTATGATCTCTTCGTTTTCTAAGCATTAACAATTATTATAACTACGTTTAATTTTTGGAGTTTACTCCTTTAGAATTTTATGGCGAGTGAAATCGAGCGTTATCTAATAAAAAATCAAGCGTTACGCAGTCAGCGTTGCACAGCAAAATACAAACAACGAAGAAATACCAACAAAAAACATACTCACAGCAGAGAGAGTTTCAATAAACTCGATGTTGCTCTCTACTTTTCTCTTTTTATGTTCAGCTAGCCACAGCACAACAAAAAAATTGTGTGTGTTTGAATATGTATGAATTTGCAACGTAGCCGTTGCTCATACGAGTAGGGGAAAGTGGGGAATAGTGGGTCATGGGGGAATAGTGGGTCACGGCTATTGCGCGATCATTAAACAAGTTTAAGAATTTCTAACAATTGGAATTGTTTGGTGTTCGTATAAAATAAGTTTTGATAAGCAATAGACTCGTCGACTTGCATCGCGATCTCTCTTGCAGCACCTTCTTGATAATTTATCAACAAAAGGTTTTATTTAATACTCATACTTTAGTTGTTTTTACAACATTTAAACGGAAATAAACGAAGGTAAATATGCAATTATCTCTCCTTTGCTATGAAAATTTTGATCCGCAAGTGGAATTTTTCATAAGCGCGCAGTTCCGCGCACAGGATAAGCTGAATTAAATAATTATCATATGGGGAAATGTGGGTCAGTTGTTTTGGGGAATAGTGGGTCACGTAAATTTTATTATTTAACAAGGTGAATTCCCATTAATCAAAGCTGAATCACATAATTAACAAAACACGGCAATATTTTGCTAAATTTAAAGTTCGGAAGATGAAGATGTAGACTTCTGCAAAATATGCAAAAAAGACATGCCAATGACATTGAACAATAATAATTCGGTCAATTGCAACAAGTGCGATCGAGCTGTGCATATAAACTGCTCGAAACTAACTACCGTCTTCTTCACATGCAGCAATTGTTATTCTGATTAAAATTGACTTTAATTATCTATTTTTATTAATTGAATTGCATTTTTTTGTTAGTTTCCACTGTTTAATAAACATTATGCGTTTCAATTCTTAATTTTTTTTGTGACCCACTATTCCCCACCATTTTTGAAAATGTCGAAAAAACATGTTTCCGGATGACATACCAAAACTTTTTAACTACTTACAATATTAACAAACAATAAATACAAAAAGTAAGGTAATGAAACGTACTATACTATACATTTTTAAATTTTGAAAAATGTCTATTTTTAAGCGAGTTATAGACCAATATAAAAACGTGACCCACTATTCCCCACTCTCCCCTACTTTATATTAAAGTGCGCTTTTATTATAATTGATAATAATATAAAAGCTTGGTTAATTATAAATCCAAGTTTTATTTCATTGAAATTAGTTAAAAATTCGTCGAGTTATTTAAATTTTAAGCATTACTCTTTTAAAACAGCACAATATCGTTGTTTTTCAAGCTGCTTTGCCTAAACTGAGTTTTTCGCAAATAAGATCAAAGCAAAACATAGTTATTTTAGTGATTTTGTAGTGAAGTTGAAATAAATACTTCAAATTGAATAAGTCGAGGAATTATCAACCGATTTCAATTAAATAAAACTTGCTGGATTTAGAATAAGCTAGAATATTTATTGCTATGACATAACGGGACATTTAATACAGAATATGTCCACAAATTGATCTTAAATAGAAAATTTAAGGAAATTTTTCATCATGCAGATGAAGGTTTGCGCTTGATACAATTTTTGAAAGAAGAAGTTAATTTAGATTTAGTTTCTGGAAGAACAATGGGAACGACTAGATATGGTATAACCATTGATGCTATGTTTTCACGATTACCACGAACCTAATATTACAGTATTTAATAATGACGTTACTATTAATGAAATTCAGCGATTTACCTCATAATGAATTTATGTAATAAACATATTTTAAATTTAAAAATTATACAATCCTTTTACTAATATAAGAGATGCCTTTATTCACCCCCTTTACCTTTAATATACATCTCAAATTCCAAGGTAATCGATCTTAAGGAGTAAACTCCAGTCGCGCGTCGGAGCTGACACGCAAACTTCATCCTTCCTGAAGTTCAAAAAAACTCACGCCATAAACTTGCCTCAATATGGAACTGTCTTCCTTTTCCTTGCAGCCAATTTTCTCAGTTCAGTGCATTATCTTTTTTTCTGCAGTTACTATAGAATCTCCTATGGTCTCTTTGTTTTCTAAGCATCCTGAACACTTCAAGGATCGTTATTCTCTGTGAAGAATTATTATAACTACGTTTCATTTCCTCGCAGTAAATATTTTTGAAATTAAGAAAGAACTTTTTAAAATAATAACACGTTTTTTTTTAACAAATTTTTTTATTTCATTCAATACATTTGCTTAACAAAGACATATTTTATATTAATCGGGATTCGAAAGAATGTCACCTAGGCCGTTGCTCACCATTTTGGACAAAATTCATCATCTTAGAGAGCCTATTTACCCCATCCACTGCTTGTATCATTTTTAGCTGCAACGAATACTACCAAAGTAATTAACCAAAATAAATTCATGTTGATTCTTTATAATTTTTAAAAGAGACTTGTATTTCTTTAATTTATCAAGAGATACTAATGAAAAACGTAGACTTTGTCTGGCTTTTATACACTTCTACGACAACCGTGACTTACGTCATTTTATTGTTAGTTGTTCTATATTTGTATACACATGGATTCTGTTGCTTGTACATATTATATGAAGAATACAAATTCAGATGTTGGTAAATATAAAACTCCACAACAACCGTGGCTTACGTTATTTTATTGTTAGTTGTCCCATTGCCAGTTGGACATTTTAGAAAATTATGAATAAAATATATTCTTAAATATTCGTAGTAGCATCATCTGAAAATATCTGAAATATACGGTGAGAACGATTATTTCGGCACGTTTATCTAAAACAAAAAAATTAGATTTTGTCAATATGTTTTGTGATTTTGCTTGAAGATTTTAGAAAATTTTTGAATTTTAACAAAATATTAGATGTTTTATGTTGAAGTATCAATTTTAAACCAGAAAATTAAGGTGAAAATCTACTGCCGCGAATTAAAAAATGAACGTTATTTAAAAAGATTGTAAAAAAAGAAATCTGTACATAATATATTTTTTTGAAATTCTTTTTGCGATGGACGTTTTGAATGACGCTGAGTCCAAAAATCGCATTTTTAAAATTTTTGTCTATCTATCTGTCAGTCTGTCTGTCTGTTAAAGCATCATGCGAAAACCACTGAATGGATTTAAATGAAACTTGGCATTTTATCCAGTTGAAAAGGTTGGACCCGGTAGGGGGCGCTGCGATCGGGTTCCAGGCATTCTTTTTTTTATCTTATCTGCGAAACCGTTCATCCGATTTGCATGAAAATTTGTATGTAGAGGTTCTCAGACATACTGAGTTTTTTGACTTATCTGCTCTGTTCTATCTCGAGCACCAGAGGGTGCTGTAGTACCAATATTTTGAAAAACGTCAAAAAACTCCTAAGTTGCTTATTTGATTTACATGACAGTTGGTATATAGAGGTTTTCGGAAATGGTGAGTTTTTATGACCTGGAAACTAGGTTCAATCTTGAACAGTAGAGGGCGCTGTAGTACAAATATTTTAAAAAACGTCGAAAAAGTCCAAAACGATTCATCCGATTTGCATGAAAATTTGTATGTAGAGATTCTTGGACACGCTGGGCTTTTTTGACTTATCTACTTTGTTCAAACTCGAACACCAGAGGGCGCTGTAGTACAAATATTTTGAAAAACCTCGAAAAACTCCTAAATCGTGCATCCGGATTGCATGAAAGTTGGAAAATAGGGGTTTTCTGATACTCACAAACGGTGAGTGTTTTGGACTTATCTTTTTTGTGCTATCTTGAACACCAGAGAACGCTTTAGTACAAATCTTAGGAAATCGTGAGAAACTTCAAAACTTTGAAGATTTTTAATTTGTAAATAGCGATTTTCGAGTACGGCATGGGCTCTTGTGCTATCTTTTTAGCTATTTCTCGAAACTAGAGGGCGCTGTTGTGCAATTTGTACGTGTGTATGTAATTAAACTGTTCCTTGTGTGTTCTTGAGTGGATCCCTGGATGGTTCAGATTCACAATTGGACCCGGTAGGTGGCGCTGCAATCGAGTATAAGGCATTTTGTTTTTATAGCTTATCTCCGAAAACTTTCATGCGATTTACATGAACATTTGTATGTAGAGGTTTTCGGATACGGTGAGATTTTATGACTTATCTATTTTGTTCTATATTGAACACCAGAGGGTACTGCAGTACAAATGTGTTAAGAATCTCGAAAAACTTCTAGCTGCGCATCCGATTTGGGTAAACATTTTTACATAGAAGTTTTCGGATAAGGTGGGTATCTTGGACTTTTTTTTCTGCGCTTTCTTAAACACCAGATGGTGCTGTAGTACAAATCTCTTAAGAAATCGTTAAACGCTCAAAAACCGCTCATCCGATTTAGATAAAAATTTGTATATCGGATATATAAGATTTGATTAGAGTATGGAAAGGGCTTTTGCGTTATAATTTTATTCTATCTCGAAAACCAGAGGGCGCTGTTGTACAAATAACGAGTCTTTTCGCCCTATGTATTTTGCTATATATTGAACCCTAGAGGGCGCTGTACTACAAAATACAGTAAGGCGTAGTAAAGCGCTAAGGGTGATAAATATCTTCTTTTCTTCTTTATGTGTATTTATTTTCCACTTATTTTTTCGCAAATCAGGACAGCTGATGCCGAATTCTGTGGTATTTGAGTACGCATCATCACATGCGCAAGTCAGTTGCGTCGTAAGTTGGCGTTGTTTTGACATTTCAATTCCTATTTTCAATGCTTATTTAATTTTTGTCCAGTTTCCTCGCGAATTGCCAAAAATTCGTTATTGCTCTGATTTTTTCAAAAATCTATCGAATACGATATAAAACTTGAAAATATATTTTTGGAATCGATCTGCGGCACGCACACACAAATCACGATTTCCCCAACTTTTTCTCATAATTTTCAATATTGAATCTACATTTTGCTCATTTCGCCAAAATTGCTCAACAGGCTTGAAAGATGCGCACAAAATTTCTTCTAAAGTTTGTGAAAAGGTTTTTCAAATCGACGAGTGCATCTCTTTTGCTCCAATGTGTTTTTCGGCTCGGCTCAACTACTTACTTAGGTGGCGCTTACAACCGTAAGTCGGTTTCCGCCTGTTGTAAGAATTTTCGTCAGTCATTTCTATTTTACGCTTGCCTGCGCCAGTTGGAAGCTCCAAGTTTCGTCAGGTTGTCCTCTACTTGGTCCTTTTAACGGAGATACGGTCGCCCTCTCCTCCGTTGACCGCAGCTGGGTACCGAATCGAATATTTTCTTCGCTAGGGCGTCATCTTCCATCCGCTCAACATGACCCAGCCAGCGAAGCCACTCGATTTTCGGCGTATAGCTCAAACAGCTTATCGTTCCATCGTATTCGGTACTCGCCATTGACGTAGATTTGTCCGTATATCTTGCAAAGGATCTTTCTCTCGAAAGCTTGCAAAGTCTTTTTATCAGAGCTGCTCAAAGTCCAGGATTGTGCTGCATATAACAGGACGGGCATGATTAGTGACTTATGGAGCGTGACTTTTCTTCGTCGAGAGAGGGCTCTGCTTCTGAATCGCCTACTGAGCCCAAAGTAACAGCGGTTGGTAAGAGTTATCCTTCGTTTTATCTCTCTACTAGTATCGTTGGTGGAGTTAATGCTGGATCCGAGGTAGACGGAAAGACAACCTCGAAGGAAGTGTTGTCAACAGTAACGTGGGTGCCAATACGCTGGGACTGTTTGTTTGTTGACACTAGATATTTCGTCTTATCTGCGTTTACTGCAAGACCCATGCGACTCGACTCTTTTTCTTATTTGGAGAATGCTGCACTGACTTCGCGTGTATTATGGCCAAAGATATCCATATCATCGGCATACACTAGCAGCATAACACTCTTATTGAATATTGTGCCGCTTTGTCTCAGATCAGCATCGGCTCAGCTACTACCATATAAATAACCAAAGAAAGATACATGCAAAAACAATTCTTATCAACCACACACAGTCGCGATGCTATCAACGTCAGCATCGTCGAGTGAGGGTTGTTTTTTATCCCGTTTGCATGCATTTGTTGTTGTTTAAGCGAACTGACGCTTATGTGAAGTTTTAAATTCACTCCTGTTAATACCTTCGCTAAAGAAGCTAATGCTTCAAATATATCAACCCATACTACAAAACAAACACATTCAGCAAAAATATTCGGCTATTTTTGGACTAAACCGAAGCCGAAGGTCGAAGGTTGAAAAATCGGCCGATTATGCCGAATATCAAAGCCGAAGTCGGACATTAACCCTAGAACACAAACCTTACGTTCACAATACGTTATAGACTCGTTAGGAGTGAGTAAATTTTACGTTGGTTAGTATTCTAGGGTTAATTGCTACCCTATTCATTATTATTCTTTCGTATAGATTTTTATGGTCATCACATAAAATGTGGCTGCGTAATAATAATATAGATGAACCGGTCACCATCATTAAGTGTTTGTATAATATTTCTTGTATTAAATTTATTTAATATTGTATGCAACAAATTCAAAAACCAATAATATTCCCAAGTTATTTTATAGCAACAATAAAAAAATTAGTTATATTCAAAATGTGTGTTTACCACGAGATTATTTTGAATAACTAGGCGGCTTCAGTCTTTTCACAGAACTGGGAGTCTTAGGGCTTCAGTCTTTTCACTGTGATAAAACTGTGATAAGCTCTTTGATAAAACTGTGTTTCATGGGTATATCTTAAAACAGAAACAAGTTCCAAAGCTTTCAGCTTTATCCCAGACAAAATTATAAAGCAAAAACAGTAGCATACTTCATAGAACTTTCATAGAATATTGAAAACTTTGAAGAAAAATTTCTCAAAACATAAAAGTCAGACTTAAAGAGTTTATGGCTGTTGCTGTTTATCGTAAACACAATAATGTATGTCTATTTCAGACATGTTTTGTTGCGCAATTTCATTTGAAAAATAAACACTGACTTAATTAATTTTTGTTTTTTAGATTTCTTTATAATATTTGATATCAAGTGTAAGAAGATAAAATTCCACATCTTTAAAATTTATTCTTTTTGTGAATAATTTTTACCGCTCCCACATCACGCGCTCAAAATTCATTTTTTTATTGTATAAAAAGTATGGAGTCATAAGAAGTTTTTAAATTGCTTTTTTTGGTTTCGTTAGTATATTTACCAAAAACTTTAATTTTCTATGAAATTAAAATGTTCAATGCCCGATAAGGACTACGAATATTGTCGGTAATATTTTGAAAATTTCTTTGCTGGTATTTCTAATATACTTTGGCAACACTTTTTAATATTGAAATGTGAGACCATAAATTTTTGTTTATAGCGGACTCCCGGAGCGGACTTCAAGTATATTCAAAGCTATAAAGGTTTTATAAATTTGATATCGCCACATTATGTGGAAGGTGGAATTTCTGCATCAGAATGTATTGATTCGAAATAGTTGTTTATATTCTCCCAATGGGGAATCAGCAGTTTTTCCATTATAATTGGATATTTATGTGTTTAATAGACACAGCAATTTGCCCCTTTAAGAAAAAAAGTTAAAGATGAAAACTACTATTTTATATTTGCTAACATCCGAATCTGCTTTCTTCACATTTATAGGACAACTAACAATAAGTTGACGTAAGCCACGGTTGTCGTAGATGTGTATAAAAGCGAGACAAAGTCTACGTTTTTCATTAGTATCTCTTGATAAATTAAAGAAATACAAGTCTCGTTTAAAAATTATAAAGAATCAACATGAATTTATTTTGGTTAATTACTTTGGTAGTATTCGTTGCAGCTAAAAATGATACCAGCAGTGGATGGGGCAAATAGGACCTCCAAGATGATGAATTTGGTCCAAGATGGTGAACTAAGGAACTAAGGTATACTAAGGTGAACTAAGTCCTTAGTGACATAATTTCGAATCCAGACTCATATTAAATATGTCTTTGTTAAGCCAATGTATTGAATGAAATAAAAAAATTTATTAAAAAAAAAATAACCTCCTTATTATTTTAAAAATTTCTGAGCCTTTCCTAACTTTCAGAAACCTAACTGCGAAAAAATTAAACGTAGTATTAAGCATAGTTTTTTCACAGCGAAAAACGCTCCTTGAAGAGTTCAGGATCCTTAGAAAAAGTAGTGTTTTTCGAAGTGCTCCTGTTCGGGAAATCAACTCGTTGTATTTGAACAAAAATTTAGGTGAGGCGTACAACCTCAGTTTCTTACAAATCGATTCCAGCCTATGGACCAATAACGAACATTTTTTGGGAGCTGAAGAAACCGTCAGAAATATTTCCGTCGTTAATGACTCTGCCGAGAGCACCATCAATCTCATTAACGGATTCAATGAGAAACTAACTACGTCGGAGGACGAAAAGCAAATCATTCTTCAAGTAGCAGAAGCTCATCAGAAGATATTCCCGTACAGAAGCTTTTCAAAAAAACACATTATTACAAATATATAACAGAAGTTGAAATATTCTTAATAATTTACGCAGATATACTAGTACAATGATATGACATATGATATAAAAAATCATATTTCTCTTATATATTGTTCAATTTGCAAAATTGGGAAAATTGTAAAGAGTGGGAAAAAGTCAACGATATTCGCGTTTGCTTGCTCCTGGTGGTCGCAAACATATTTTCATGCTAAATCTGAATGCGGAATCAGATGTAGCGACCAATTTTACAGTATACAAATTAATAAAATTCACAGTAACTCTGAGGGCCCGAAACACACGTTTTGCAGCAGTTTTTGAAAAGAGTGATCTTTTTTGGACGTTTAACTATTTCTATACAAGCACCTTTCATATGAGGGGGGAGGGGGGAAGGGGGGAACGGAGAGTCAGAAACACTTCACTAAAAGCCATATAAATGTGAATGTTTATTGATTTTGCATTGTCTTAAACAAAGCCTTATATTCCAGAAAATGCGGCTGTTTTTTCTTGATTTCATTACTAAAATGCTATAATAAATTCGAATAATACACGTCGTTGATTTTTTTCCATTCTGAAGTCAATCAATAGAACTTATCACGCTCATCCGAAAAACTCACGCCGTAACATTGCCTGAAGATGGAACTGTCTTCGTTTTCTTTGGAGCCAATTCCATCATTTCAGTCCATTGTCCTTTCAAACGATGTTGTTCGATGAGCAATCCTACATTTTGCCTCAACAATTATCAGGACGCTTGTGATTCATTTGCCCCATTTATATAGGAGATCCTCACATTTCGTCGAGGATGCGGAAATTTACTGCGGTACACAACTAAATGAAGCTTAAAACGCCAGACACTTACTTTCAATAGATAATAAAATTTATTAATGAATTGTCTTCGAATAAATTCAAACTTCTCTTTGTCTCTGCAGTTTCTATAGAATCTACGATTTCGTTTTATAAGCATCCTGACCTCTTCAAGCAGCGCTTTTCGCTGTGAAAAAACTTTGCTTAATACTACGCCCAATTTTTTCTCAGTTGGGTTTATGAAAGAACTCAGAACTTTTTAAAAAAATAAGACGGTTATTTTTTTTTTTTTAATAAACTTTTTTATTTCATTCAATACATTTGCTTACAAAGACATTTCTTATATTAATCTGGATTCGAAATTATGTCACTTAGGCCTTAGTTCACCATCTTGGACCAAATTCATCATCTTAGAGGTCCTATTTGCCCCATCCACTGCTTGTATCATTTTTAGCTGCAACGAATACTACCAAAGTAATTAACCAAAATAAATTCATGTTGATTCTTTAAAATTTTTAAAAGAGACTTGTATTTCTTTTATTTATCAAGAGATACTAATGAAAAACGTAGACTTTGGCTAGCTTTTATACACATCTACAACAGTCATTTAGTTTTAGTCATTTTATTGTTAATTGTGCTATATTTTTGTATGCACGTGGACTCTGTTTCTTTTATAAATAAGAAGAATACAGATTCAGATGTTGGTAAATATAAAACTCTGCGACAACCGTGGCTTATGTCATTTTATTGTTAGTTGTCCTATTGTAAGTTGAGCATTTTGGGAAATTATGAATAAAAAATATTCTTGAATATTTGTAGCAGCAGTTACTGATTTTGTCAAACATCTGAAATATACGATTATTTGGGCACGTTTATCTTAAATAAAAAAAATAGATTCTGTCAACACGTTTTGTGATTTTATTTAAAGATTTTAGGAAATTTTTGATTTTTAGCAAAATGGTAGGTGTTTTATATTGAAGTATCGATTATGAACTAATAAATTAAGGTAAAAATCTACTGCCGCGAATTTAAAAAATTTACGATTTTTAATTATTTTTCTCGGAGAATATACTCAAAAAAAAAAACTGACTGATTGATTGAATTCAATTGAAAATGCAATTGATTTTAAAACACTACTAACAAGCAATATGTTTTTGATTTAAGCGAAATGTTTCAAAGTCAAAGGGATTTTGTTTTTGGTTTAAGAGAAGCGCTCTTGAATCGAAAAAGACACATCTTCGATAGTATCATACTCCTAAGGGAAGGCGTAGAATTTTTTGATTGATATGTTTGGTGATGAATGTCTTGATCGTTTTTATTTTTATGTTAGTTAAACATAAATGTAATCGAACCTTATTTTTAATAAATGGAAATAAATATTTCGGAAAAATATGAGCATGCGAAACGAATTCGAAAGAATCCAAATAAGCGAATCCGAGAATTTTTCGTGTAGACAAAATTATTTATATAAAAAACAAACACTGAATAATATAATAGAGAAAAAATTTCAGAGTAAAATTTTTTATAGTAAAATTTATAAAAAAATAGAAGTCTTTTTTTCATACAAATTTTATAAAAAAAGAAATATTCGCTAAGCTGATGAATTAACAACAAAAAATTAATTAAAAATACATTTTTAAAAAAAAAATTCATATTAAAAAGTCGGTGAATGGTATACATTCGAATCTAATATATGTTATTTATTTAAAAAAGCCTACCCGAAAAATTCTCGTTATCGCTCATTTGGATTTTTGCGAACTCGTTTCGAATTCGTTTTGAATCCGCGATGGTGAATCCGAGATCCCGCATTCGTTTCGAATGTATAACGAAGCCGACTTGTAAATATGAATTTTTTTTAAAAGAAGTTTTTTTTTATACGCTGTTATTTATACGTCTTTAAGTTAACACTTGCTTTTTTTTAAAGTTTTATATGAAAAAAAGTTGGTCAAAAAATAATAAAAATAAAATAAATTTCGAACTTTAATAAAGTCGAATCTTTAAAAAAACCTAAATATCAAAATAAAAACAAAAAAAAAATTTTTTTTTGCCGAGTCGGGGTTCGAACCCACGTCCCCGAATGCTTGCTTGATCGCATTATGACTCAAATTAAGCCCCACATGTTTAACAACTGGAAAAGCCGAATGGGTAAAGTGCTGGACTGGCATTCAAATGACGTGGTTTCTATTCTTGACATGGTAAGATTAAAATTTATAATTTAACATGTAAAGTTTTTCCGTTAATATAATAATTTACAACTTCTCATTGGTTATTTAAAGCCTCGAAAATTAATATTTTGTTGGTTTTGTTTCAAAAACAGATTTTTTTTTTAACCCTTTTTTTTATTAAAACCTATTACTTTCAATTCTAAATTAGGTGGTTTTTAATTCAAAAACAATTGTTTTTGAAAGAATTACTCTACTCTTTAAAACATTTGCTTTTGATCTAAGTAAAAGCATTTTCTTCTGATTTAAGGGCACTTGTTTCTGGCGCCGTTTCATGTCGAAAATTTTTTGATTCGAATGTATTTTAATTTGATTAAATAGTATTTTTTTTCGGTGTATAAACTACAACATAAATTTCAGAACTTCTTTTTATATATTTTAAGATTTAAACAAAACTATTTTTACTTGATTTTGCCCTTATAAGACGCTAACAGCTGTTGTAGCATATAACGATCTTAAAGGTAGGTATTTTCAGTTTTACAGATATCAACAGTTCTTATCAGGTCAGAAGGAAGGGGTAGCACGCTTTGACTCGCGGCTCTTGCTCGTCGGTATTTAACCGACATTATATTAACCGATATTTTATTTAACATAAGTATCTTAACTCATAACTACAAAATTATAATTCATTATGTTATTATAACCAGTATTATTATTAACAGTATTATTATTAGCACTAATATATATTCTTTTATTGAATAAAAAAAAATGAAGCTTATAGAACAAATGCCTTAATTAAAGTCCAAAGGAATATAAAGGTAAGTAAGCGAGAACAATAAATTTAGTGATAACACAATGTAAAAAGGTTAGTAGCAAGAATTTAAAAACATCCCAAGTGGAAAGAAAACATTATTAAAAATATTTCATTAATTCAATGAATACCAAAAAAAGTATTTATTAAAACTTTTGATTTCCATTTTAATGCAAAGGTCAGCAAGAAAATAAACCAATTTTAGGTTATAGGAATTAAGAAAGAATCATCATCTAAAAATACTAATTCTAAGCTTTATTTAATCAAAAATCAAATTAAAAATTTTAATGTACATAAGAAAAAACAGCAAAAAAATTATTATAATATCCGCTAATCCGCTTACTTTTAAACAAAATGTAATCGATAAATTAGGGAAATTTCGCAAAAACGAGTAATTAGCATAAAATAGTTAAATAAATATAAGTGAGAGTGCAAGGGTTAAGCCTGCATTTAAGTTTAATTGAAATAGCAAAAACATAGAAAAACAGCTGTTTGCAATTTAAAGTAACTCAAGTTCAAGGTTACACTGACCTAGTTTCAAGGACGAGTTTAGTTCTAATTAGTCACTCTCACTCTCACACATATTATCGAGAAAAAATATATATAAATAAGAGAATATCATAAAGAAACTTACATGCTCTCCTTATTGAGTGTTTTTTTTTTACGAGGCTCCCACGAAGAAAGATCTTTCTACGCTGTGGACTCAAATGTTAATAATTAAATTGCATGATATATCTTTATGATATTATTAATAATCACTGGCGATATTTACTTAATTATAAATTACTTTTTTAGTTTTAAGCTATTGTCGGTATATTTAAGGTTAAGATCACTTGGAAAATTAAATTAAATTGTTATTAATCATTTTAATGCTTGGAAAGTCAAAAAAAAAGCTGAAAACAGGGTAATTATACATAGGAAGAAAACGTGTGAAAAAAAATATCTCATGAGAGAACCATTTTGCATATGGGCCAATATATGCAATTGTGTAAGTGTAAGAAAAATCTGAATTTTTGTATTTACTTTATTTTGCCGGAAAATAATGCAAGAATGCTATTATTTTAAACTAGCTGAATACCCGGCTTAACTCGGGAGTTTATATAAATAATTTTCGATTTCATTCGTCGATTTGAAAAAACTTTTCACAAACTTTAGAAGGAATTTTGTGAAATTTTGGCGAAATGAGCAAAATGTAGCTTCAACATCTGAAAATTATGAGAAAAAGTTAGGGAAATCGTGATTTGTGTGTGCGTGCCGCCGATCGCTTGCAAAAATATATTTTCAAGTTTTATATTGTATTCGACAGATATTCCACATTTTAAAAAAAAACTCAGAGCAAAAACGAATTTTTGCCAATTCGCGAGGAAACTGAACAAAAATTAAAGAAGCATTGAAAATAGAAATTGCAATGTCAAAACAACTCCATCTTATGACGTAACTGACTTGCGCATATTTTGATGCGTACTAATATACCACAGAATTCGGCATCAGCTGTCGTGATATGCGAAAAAAGAAGTTTGGATATAAGTACACATAAGGAAAAAAAAAGCAGGTGCGTCGTTGGTCACACGAGAGAAGCGAAGCTTTTTCGCAGTTACATAGATATGATAGCTTAGTAATTTGTTCTTTTTAATAAATTAACTTTTAAATTCAAAAAATAACATAAAATAAATTACATATATTCACAAAACATACTGCTTATATTTATATTGTTGAATGTCAAATTTCCACGCCAATTACATATACGGGCATATAATGCCAGCGACTCTCCATTTTAACTCTCCACACATGGTTGTGATCAGCGTACTACCCAGAGTCGCCAGATGAAATTACCACCAAAATTCTCTTTTTCTCACACTTAATTCTCATAAATTACCAAACTTGCAAAATACCTCAAAATACCACAAAATTTCCAAAAATTACCACAATACTTCAAATTACCACAAAATACCTTAAATTACCAAAAAATTCCACAATACCTCAAATTACCACAAATTCCCTCAAAATCCCTCATATTACCAAAATGTACTAAAATGCAGTGGTAACATAAAACTAATTTGATTCTGACAGCATCTTAACATAATTACCAAGATTTTACTATATTCAATAAAACGTATTGGCCCATAGTTATAAACAAAATAAAGGCGGCTTTAAATTAAGTATAAGAATTTTTGACAGTTTTTCAATAAAATTTGTTGTCAAATAGCTTGCACTAAATTTAGAGCTGTCTTTTATTTGTTTATGATTATGGGCCATTAATCTAAAAATTATTCAGTTCTTTTTCAGTTCTTTATTTATTAAAAACATAATAAGCATATTAGTTCAGTTCTTTTTCTTAAATATTAATGAAATAAAAATATATACACATAATAAATTAGTTAAAATTGATATGTACAGAAGTTAATTAAATGCATTTTTATACATATTACATTAACTAAAGAATGAGGAAGGCAAGATATTTGAGGTAATTTGAGGTATTGTGGTAGTTTGTGATAATTTGAGGTATTTTGTGGTATTTTGAGGTATTTTTTTCCCACGCGTGATAAATATCGCACATGTGGTATTTTTAATCCCACGCGAGAGATTTTTACCACAATATACCATGGGAATTACCACATCCCACAATCGTTGAAAAATACCATAAGTACTATTTATAGTGCTTTTCTGGCCCTTTGGTACTACCTAGCGAAAAAATCTGTCGAACATTTTTCAGATTTCACTCCCAGCAAATCACAGAACGAGGATAAAAATATATATTAAATGTATATTAAGGAACGCACACGAAACAAAATTTAACAAACATTTTAGATACCTCGCCGATGTCATGCATGCGTTTGTAAATTCCATATTTATTGATGTCATCTATTTTTTTGATACTTAAAAACGCACTTGTGGGCAATGCTAATTTTCTTCGTGCCAACAACACCACAAACGCATTCACAATACAAACACACCGATGCTATAGACACCTTGTGGGAAATTAAAGCAAATGTTTGGTAGTTGTAGCATAGCAAATACACAATCCTCTATCTATTGATAGATGGTGACGATCTACTGCAGCATAGCTTTTGTTATAATTAGTATTTAATTAACAACTGTTTTCATCAAGTCTTTGTAGCCTGGTGGGTAGTGTGTTGGACTGTCATTAAAGAGAACGTGGGTTCGATCCCCACGGGTGGGCCAAACAATATTTTAATATTAACTTTTCTTGTTGTAATAAGCGCTAGCAACAGAGAAACCATCAAATTTCCAAGAAAAAATCTGTCGAAAATTTTTCAGACATCACTCCAACCAAATCACAGAACGAGGAGTAAAAAGCTTCGCTTCAAAAAGAAGATATTTATCACCCATTGCGCTTTGCAGCGTCTTACCGTCTTTTGTAGTACAGCGCCCTCTGGTTTTCAAGATATAACAAAATACAAAGCGCCAAAAGACTCACCGCACCCGAAAAATCATACTTATCGGATGAGTTGTTTTGAGTTTTTTGCGGTATTTGTACAACAGCGCCCTCTGGTTTTCGAGATGAAATTAAAAAATAACGCCAAAGCCCTTTCCATACTCGATGTCAAATCCTATATATCCGTTATACAAATTTTTATCTTAATCGCATGAGTGGTTTTTGTTGAGTGTTTCACGATTTCTTAAGTGATTTGTACTACAGCACCATCTGGTGTTTAAGATAGCGCAGAAAAAAAAGTTAAAAATACCCACCGTATCCGAAAACTCCTATGAACAAATGTTCACGCAAATCGGATGTACAGCTAGAAGTTTTTCGAGATTTTTAAAACATTTGTACTGCAGCTCCCTCTGGTGTTCAAGATAAAATCTAGTTTATAAGTCATAAGAACTCACCGTTTCCGAAAGCCTCCATATACCAACTTTCATACAAAACGGATGAACGGCTTAGGAGTTTTTCGACGTTTTTCAAAATATTTGTACTACAGCGCCCTCTGGTGTTCAAGATAGCACAAAAACATTAAGTCCAAAACACTCACCGTATCAGAAAACCCCTAGATTCCAATTTTCATGCAAATCGGATGCACGGTGTATAAGTTTTTCGAGGTTTTTCAAAATATTTGTACTACAGCACCCTCTGGTGTTCGAGACAGAACAGAGTAAATAAGTTACAAAAAGTCACCGTATCCGAAAAACTCTACTTACAAATTTTCATGCAAATCGGATGAACGGTTTCGGAGATAATATAAAAAAAAGAATGCCTGGAACCCGATCGCAGCGCCCCCTACAGGGTCCAACCTTTTTTACTGAATATAAAGTAGCCTATGTTATACCGGGGATATAAGGAACCTAGATGCCAAATTTCATTTAAATCCCTCCAGTGGTTTTCGCGTGATGCTTTAACAGACAGACAGACAGACAGACAGACAAAAATTTTAAAAATGCGATTTTTGGATTCAGCGTCATCCAAAATGTCAAACGCAAAAAGAATTTCAAAAAAATATTTCATGTACAGATTTTTTTTTTACAATTTTATATATGTATACAAGATAATATTTTTCTAGGTAGAAATCTCGTTTTGGTAGTTTGTTGTAATTTGTGTTATTTTTTGGGATTTTTTTCTATCGCGTGGTATATAACGCACATGAGGTATAAATTTTCTCATATGACATTTTTCTCACATAAAGTGAAGATTTTTACCTTATACCAAAGCATCTCACAAGAGCAGAAAAAATACCAAAAGTACGATTTATCGTGCAAAACTGGCAACTCTGATTGGGACAAATGCAATGAAAACTAGTAAGGAATGGAGCATCGGCAGGGTACCGCAGCTAAAATACCTCCCCCCCCGCGGCCATATTGAAGTATATTCGAAGTCTTAGCCACGACCTACACGATGATATTCAGTTTTATATATTAACGAAAGTTTTCCTATTTTGATGACGTCACTTTGTATGGGAGGTAGGCGCGGTTTTGATCCGAGTTTGCCATATATCATAGGGATGGTTCATATTATATATCAAAGCTAATGTGCAAAATTTCAAGACATTTCATTAATTTTAGTGGATTTTTAAGAGATTCTACGTTTAAAATAAAGCCACTTTGTATGGAAAGTGGGCGTGGTTTTCATCTTATTTTGCCATATATCATGCAGATGGTTTATATTAAATATCAAAGCTTATGGGCAAAATTTTAAAACTTTTCTTTAATTTTTGCAGATTTTGAAGAGATTTTACGTTTAAAATAAAGCCAATTTGTATCGGAGGTAGGCGTGGTTTCCATCCGAATTTTATAGCCAGGATTAAGACTGACGAGCAAAGCTTACATGCCAAATTTCAAGGCATTTCTTTAATTTTTGTGGATTTTAAAGACATTTTACTGTTAATATAAAATCACTTTGTATGGGAGGTAGGCGTGGTTTTGATCCGACTTGGCCCATTCTCGAACTTGATCTTCCTTTTTTAAAATTAAACTTATATTTTGAATGTCATCGCGAAAGCTTTAAAATTGCGTCTGTAATGAAATTGCGTCTGTGTCGACAGACTGACAGACGGACACACGAAAATCGACTCAGAAGATGATGCTGATCAAAAATATATATATTTTGCTATACCTGTCACGCCTCCTTCTTGGCGTTACAAACGGAATGACAAAGTCAATATACCCCCGAAGCCCGTATGATACTTAATTAAATTGATCATTGAAAATTATAACTAGAGCAGGTCAAATAGCACGAATCCATGCATTCGTAGTTTTCATTTTCAATGACAAAAATTGAGCAAAAAAAATCAAGTATCATACAGGCTTTACGCAGTACGCGTTGGGGTATAAATATAAATTCATCAAAGAAGAAGAACAATTTGCTTACGTTTTTTTTTCTTTTATAACATACACTAACAACATTTAGCTAATTTTTGCAAAAAATGATTTTAACACCATTTTTAAATAAAGTTGGACAAAATATTGTATGTTCCTGAAAGGACACATACAATGGCATATGCAAAAATTAAAGGTTACACTCGTGGACATTTTTTTAATTGACTGCTGAAAACAGCAAATTTTTCAATACTACTTACTTAGGTGGCGCCTACAACCGTCGGTTTTCGCCTGGTGTAGGAAATTGCGCAAGCCATTCTATCAATTCAATGGAATAGTGTAAAAGTGTGCTTACAGCATTTTTTTTCTTTGGATGAAGCGCAAAATCGAAAAGTTCACAAAATGATTTTTAGACCACTTTTGAAAACGCGATAACTCAAAAAGTGGTTAAAAGTTGGACAAAATATTTTATATTCCTGAAAGATAAATAGACATACAATGGCATTTGTAAAAATTCAAGGTGACACTAGTCGACATTTTTTAATTGACTGCTTAAAACAGCAAATTCTTTCAATATATTTTCAAATTTTTTTTAAAATTTTAATTTATTTTTGTATTACTTTTTCCAATTTTCTTGCAAATATAAATAAAACTTATTTTAATTCGTTATAATTCGTAAAAAATGTGCTACAGCTTCTTTTTCTTTGGATGAAGCGCAAAATTGAAATGTTCACGACAATAAAAATGCATGAAAAGCGTTGACTTTAATGAGATATAGTTCACACTAATCTAATTATTTTGCATTGATAGTTTGGATTCTTGTTAGTGAAGGTATTATCTGACTTATGATATACATTTTGTTAGGTTTTGTTACACAAAAATTTTGGATTTTTCCCCACTGGTTAAAATACTGTGCGGCAGTATAAAAACGAGAAAATTGTTATAAAAATATTCTTGTTCCTAGCGATATTTAAACTCAGTACTACTCGTTCTTCAGTTGGATGTTCCACCCACCGGTCCACGTAAAGATTATAATCAAAGTTGCTCATACCCATCTTAAATTAAGAATAAGTTTCTCTTTTCTTCCAAATCTGATGATCTTAGATTGTGGTTTGGCTATACATATTAATAGTAATCCACAAATAGTACTGCCACACTCAGAAAAATATACTTCCCGGATCGAAAGGAACCATAGCTTCAATTCATGGGCATGGATTTTTCTACATTTTGTAGAGATTTCTCTTTAAAAAACGGAATTTTTACATGGTTTCACTAAGCGAGGTCTTGATTTCGAGAAGCAGCTTCTTTGTTTTGCAGACAAGTTTACTTCATTCGTTTCATATGTACTTAATTTTTAGAAAATCAGCCATGGCGCTAAATGAAGCCCAATTTTGTAACTAAATAAGGTGATATATATCTAGATATTCTGGAAATTTGTTTCTGACTGCAGATGTCAGTGAAAAAAGTATGTGTGTGGCGGTCGCCACCAACGGTACAAGTGAAACTTCAACCCAAAAAAGGAATTTCTGTGAGTATTGCTAATTTATTTCATTAACATTCCCTCTTGCAGTGGAACGAAATAGTTTAAAAGTAGCCTGCGTACATACCAGTACTTTTTCAAGATCTGTCTGTTTTTTATAAAACCAATTGATACTTTTAACATTTTTATATACGTCATTTTTATATTTTCATGACGTCACTTTTTATTGGAATTTCCACTTTTTAGTGGAATTTTTGCATTAGAATGAGTTGATTCGAGGATTGCTGTTTTTCTTCTTCACATTCTCCCTATGAGGAATCAGCAATAGTTTATTTTATAACTGATTTGAATTTAAGATCATGATTCCAGTATTTACCTACTTTTACATAGCCTCTTAGCCCTGTTAGACCCTTGAAAGGACTTTGGCCGAGCTTCTTATGATCAATTTGTGTTGTGAAATGTTTGAACCCAAATGATCGAGAACTGGACCTTCATGTTGTATGCTAACTCTGAACGGCTTTTTCATGGCAGTTTTTACTCTCTGAGGTTTGCCATTGTCTGCAGAGAGGTGACGGCAAGCTTTTTTAAAATACAATACACCTCTGACTTCTTTTGCGCTAGTCTAGCGCCAGTTTTATTTTGCTGGCATGGTAAATACGCCTCGCAGGCGGATTCTTTCACACGAAAACTTTAAAAGCTTAGTTATAATCAGGGGAAATAACTTAAATTAGAAGTTTCTTCTTAAATTTGACAAATATTTTAATTTTGCTTGTTACATTGAACTATTTTTGTTAAAGTTTAGATGGATTCCATTCAATAAAAAATCGTTCCCAATCCCAATTCCCAAATCCCATAATGCTTTTTAGTGATATTGCAATAATAGTGCATTATTCGTAAATGATAGTTAAATATTAATGCATTGCTTTGATAAAAAATTAGTGTAGTGTAAAAATTAGTGCACTAAATCTGTTATATTTAATGGTAATTGAATTGGCATTATCATTGATTTGATTTAATTACGGAAAAATCATCAATGCTGTTACGCGAAAGACTTCTTGCGTTGAGACAAATTTTAAGAGCTGTCGTTTTTATTTAACATTAAATTCAGTTTATTTAGTTTTAAATATTCAAATTAACAATTTTTAATTTATATAAAAAAGAAAACGACGTGCTTTAAAATTCTTTGTCTGCTACCGCCAGTACTTTGTTCTAAACTGTACAGAGTGAATAAATTAGTTATACAAAATACCTAAGAGACCAACTTCGGCCCGTTATAACTTCTGAATTAAAGTAACTGGCTTCTTTGTGTGAATATAAATGTATACATAGCTTACACATACTATAACAATATGCACGTCATACATATGAATACATAAAAAGTGAAATATTTACAGCCTGCTTCTTAAATAATAATACTTCGCATTCAGCTTTAAATTGGCGGTAACATTCCCTCACCCGTAAGCGAGTCCGAAGCCGAAAGCTTACCTACAGAAGTACCAACATCCAATGCTGCCACCTTAGCTACTGGTCGTTGAAGTATTGCAGACTTTGTTTTTACCGTCACTCTTCTAACTTGGCCGTCCTTGGCAACAACTCTGTCGATTATTCTACCCTTTGGCCAACAATTTCTTGGAAGCTCTTGATCCACGATAACCACAATGTCGTCGACATTCAATGGAGGCTGCTTACAAAACCATTTGCTTCTTCTTGATATTATAGGAACATACTCTTGTAACCATCGGCGCCAAAATTGATCCGCAAACATTTGAGTTTTGTGCCAACGCTGACGTAGGTCCATATTGTCGTTTGTAATAGGCTTATAGCCATCTGATGACCCAATTAGTAAATGATTCGGGGTAATAGCGTCGTCATCATTGGTTTCGAGTGAGACAAAAGTAAGTAGGCGAGAATTTATTATAAATTCAATTTCCCATAAAGCACTCCTAACGCTCTCGTCAGTGAATTTCATGGACGGGCATATGCTGTAGAGAACAGTTTTTACTGACCTCACGAGTCTCTCCCAGATGCCATCCATATGTGGTGCCGCTGGCGGGTTAAAAGGGTAACCTCATTTAATGCAATAAGCCCAGGTCTGCCTAATAGTGACGTCATTATTAAATACTGTAATATTACGTTTAATGTAATTGTGAAGTGAAAACATCGCATCAATAGTTGTACCATATCTAGTCGTTCCCAGTGTTCTACCAGTACCTAAATCTAAATTAATGTCTTCTTTAAAAAATTGCATTATGTCCAATCCTTCATCTGTATGATGAAACAATTGAAAAATTGCTTAAATTTTTCATATCTTTCGCTTCAAGATCAATTTGTGAACATATTTTGTATTTAATGTCCCGTTATGTCGTAGCAATAAATCCAGCTAATTGTAAATCCAGAAAGTTTTATTCAATTGAAATCGGCTGAAAATTCGTCGAGTTATTCTATTTAAAGTATTTCTACTTCACTTCAAAATCACCAAAATAACTACGTTTTATTGTTCTTACTTGCGACAAACTCAGTTCAGGCAAAACAGCATGAAAAACAACGATTTTCTGCTGTTTTTTACGGATTAATGCTTACAATTTAATATTAAATAACACGACAACTTTTAAACTAATTTCGATGAAATAAAACTTTCTGGATTTATAATTAAAAGCTCACTTCAATACAAACTACTCGTATTAGCAACGCCTACGCACAAACCCACACAATTTTTTGTTGTGCTGTGGCTAGCTGAACATAAAAAGAGAAGATAGAGAGCAACAACATAGAGTTTATTGAAACTCTCTCAAGCACAAGCTGGTTAAAAGAAAACGAGCAAGCAATGCGTGGCATCGGGGATAATTTCTAACAAATCTTTATATTTTAATTATATATAATAAACACATAGTATTGAAATTTAAAACGAAAATACCCAAATACTGTGCTGTAGCACAACTATGATATTTTAAAACTTATTTCATAAAAATCGGCCCAGTACTTTTTGAGTTTTACAAAAATTTGCAATTCAATTTTATCCAATAGCAGATTGCTGCTGTATGTTGGTATTTTGCTTTGCGACGCTGACTGCGTAACGCTTGATTTTTTAGATAACGCTCGATTTCACTCGCCATAAAATTTTCATACCGCGGGCAATATATGAAATCTAAAGGAGTAAACTCCAAAAATTAGTTATATTCAAAATGTGTTGGATACCGCAATTTTTGACCAATTTTATTCTAATTACCGCAAAATTATTTGGAATAACAAGGAGGCTTAAGTCTTTAGAAATAACTGGGCTTTTATTTTAACTGTGTTCCATGGATATTTCTTAAAATAAAAACCAGTTCCAGAACTACCAGCTATATTCCAGCCAAAATTATAGTGCAAAAACAGTAGAATCCTATATGAAACTTTCATAGAATGTTGAAAACTTTGAAGAAAGATTCCTCAAAACAAAAAATCAGACTTAAACTATTTATCGTTGTTGCTATTTATCACAAACACAATAATTTGGGTTTTGCTGTTTGTCTTTTTCAGACCTTTATTTGTTGCGCAATTTCATTTGAAAAATAAACATTGAAAAGTCTTTTTGATAGCTGAAGCCTTGTTGAAAGACAAATTAATGCGAGGTTTGTTCACTAACTTAATTAATTTTTGGTTTTTAGATTTCTTTATAATATTTGATATTATTAGTGTAAGAAGATAAAATTCAACAACTCGAAAATTTATTCTTTTTGTGAATCATGTTTAAATTCATTTTTTTACAGTATGGAGTCATAAGAAGCTACGTTTTTAAATTGCTTTTTTTTGGTTCTGTTAGTATATTAACCAAAAAATATAATTTTCTATGAAATAAAAATGTTCAATGCCCGATAAGGACAACGAATATTGTCGGTAATATTTTGAAAATTTCTTTGCTGGTATTTCTAATATACTTTGGCAACACTTTTTAATATTGAAATTTTTGTTTATAGCGGACCCCCGGAGCGGACTTTAAGTATATTCAAAGCTATAAAGGTTTTATAAATTTGATATCGTCACATTATGCGGAAGGTGGAATATCTGCGTCAGAATGTGTTGATTCGAGATACTTGTTTATATTCTCCAAATGGGGAATCAACAGTTTTTCCATTATAATTTGATATTTATGTGTTTAATAGACACAGCAATTTGCCCCTTTAAGAAAAAAAGTTAAAGTTGAAAACTACTATAAAGTTTATATTTGCTAACATCTGAATCTGCTTTCTTCACATTTATACAAGAAACAGAATTCACGTGTATGCAAATATAGGACAACTAACAATAAGTTGACGTAAGCCACGGTTGTCGTAGATGTGTATAAAAGCGAGCCAAAGTCTACGTTTTTCATTAGTATCTCTTGATAAATTAAAGAAATACAAGTCTCTTTTAAAAATTATAAAGAATCAACATGAATTTATTTTGGTTAATTACTTTGGTAGTATTCGTTGCAGCTAAAAATGATACAAGCAGTGGATGGGGCAAATAGGACCTCTAAGATGATGAATTTGGTCCAAGATGGTGAACTAAGTCCTTAGTGACATAATTTCGAATCCAGACTAACATTAAATATGTCTTTGTTAAGCCAATGTATTGAATGAAATAAAAAAATTTATTAAAAAAAAAAATAACCCCCTTATTATTTTAAAAATTTGTCGCATTTCAAAAATCTGTTACGAATTTGTCGATGGTCTCACTGCGGTGAAGTAGGAGCAAGACGGCATCGCGACTAACATTAAATATGTCTTTGTTAAGCCAATGTATTGAATGAAATAAAAAAATTTATTAAAAAAAAAAATAACCCCCTTATTATTTTAAAAATTTGTCGCATTTCAAAAATCTGTTACGAATTTGTCGATGGTCTCACTGCGGTGAAGTAGGAGCAAGACGGCATCGCGAATGTTTTGTTTTTGTTGATCATATAAGGCTTTCTCGAATATTGAAATTTGTTGCCCGTGGCGGGGTGACACTGCGCACGAAAGGTACTCCAGTAGGCCAAAGGCCCTGGTTCTATATACCATTCTGTCCAATCGACAAAAATATTGTATTCCGAGGTCTACTTGGGGTTTCTCATGGTTTTCCTATGTCCAAACAAATCCCTTATCCCACGGGACTGAACGCACTTTATTCCGGGACTATTTTTACGAACATGACCAGAACAGTTATTGTGAATAAAATGTCAAAATCGCTTGGTTTATTCACAATGGGAGTTGCCAGTGTGGGCTGAAAAGTGTGGAGGTTGCCACACCAATACTAACGCAGATGCCGCCAAAATTGTGTAAACATTTGGTGGGTAGGAAGGTTTATTTAAATTTACTCAAAAAAAGCACCAAAAATTCCTTGATGAATTTTATAAATAGGTGTGAGTAAAGCCTTCCGTTCTGAATACTGGTTTTTTTGAAACCGCATCTGCGTTAGTAAAAGATGGCGGTGCTTATGTTCCAATAATGTGGAACCTAAATCCCTCCAATCGAAGATAGGGATTGGCAAGTCAGTTCAGTCTGAACAGTGTCTGAGTGCGAGTGTGAAAAAAAGAAAAAAAAAAAAAACTAAGTGACTTTGTGACCAAAAAAAAAAAAAAAAGGAAGAGAACGAAAAAATTTATAAAAAAAAAAACCATCGTGCTGCCGTTGTGTGGTGACCCAAAAGGAAGACGTGGGATTTTGGAGCCAGGATTGAGGAATAACCGAGGTGCCGCAGGATCTGGACTGTGGGGATTTGACTGGATTTCAAAAGGGAGTATTTTTTTGTGTTAGTGTGGTCCAACCACGGGTAGTTTAGACGGTCGTAGTACCCCGTCAGTTAATTTGTTTGGTTTGTAGAGTCGTTTGTCGAGTGTAATTGTCGTGGTTAAATATTCGCTGTTGTAGTTTTGCTCCACCGAAGCCATTTTGTTTTTTTGTGTGTTATGCCCTGCACTCGAGCCGAGTTCGGACAAGGACCGGTGAATTAATTGATTCTACCAGGTAGAATCGTGTGAGGGTTCAAGTAATCTCCTTGAACCCGCAACTAGAGTGCGCACCAAAAACTTTGTTCTTTGTTTTCCGATTTTGTGGTAGTTTATTTTAGTGTGTGTAGTACTTTCCACAGGTGAACATTTTTTGCTTCTTTATCTTATTTAATTTAATTTTATTTAGTTTTATTTATTTGAATTTATGCCTCTTCCATCCCACTGTTTGATAGCACTATGATAGAAAGTTTTATCGAACCCACCTGTGAATTAGTTGCCTTTTTTCCGACACCTTGTTGGTATAAGACCCACCCCCGTCGCGACTGAGGAGCTGGCAACTCTATATCGCCGGTAGTTGTTGACAGCTCTATCGTGATTTCCAGCTGTTGTCTGTTTTAGTTAATTTGCGTTTCGGAAAAAAGATAAAATTAACTTCGCGAGTGCTTTCTCTATTATTTGCATTGAAATAAATAGTGAACGTAGAAATCGGTGATAAATTTCTGAGCCTTTCCTAACTTTCAAAAACCTAGCTGCGAAAAAATTAAACGTAGTATTAAGCATAGTTTTTTCACAGCGAAAAACGCTCCCTGAAGAGGTCAGGATCCTTAGAAAAAGTGTGTTTTTCGAAGTGCTCCTGTTCGGGAAATCAACTCGTTGTATTTGGACAAAAATTTAGGTGAGGCGTACAACCTCAGTTTCTTGCAAATCGATTCCAGCCTATGGACCAATAACGAAAATTTTTTGGGAGCTGAAGAAACCGTCAGAAATATTTCCGTCGTTAATGACTCTGCCGAGAGCACCATCAATCTCATTAACGGATTCAATGAGAAACTAACTACGCTGGAGGACGAAAAGCAAATCATTCTTCAAGTAGTAGAAGCTCATCAGAAGATATTCCCGTACAGAAGCTTTTCAAAAAAACACATTATTACAAATATATAACAGAAGTTGAAATATTCTTAATAATTTACGCAGATATACTAGTACAATGATATGACATATGATATAAAAAATCATATTTCTCTTAAATATTGTTCAATTTGCAAAATTGGGAAAATTGTAAAGAGTGGGAAAAAGTCAACGATATTCGCGTTTGCTTGCTCCTGGTGGTCGCAAACATATTTTCATGCTAAATCTGAATGCGGAATCAGATGAAGCAACCAATTTTACAGTATAAAAATTAATAAAATTCACAGTAACTCTGAGGGCCCGAAACACACGTTTTGCAGCTCACTCAGTTTTTGAAAAGAGTGATCTTTTTTGGACGTTTAACTATTTCTATACAAGCACCTTTCATATGAGGGGGGAAGGGGGGAACGGAGAGTCAGAAACACTTCACTAAAAGCCATATAAATGTGAATGTTTATTGATTTTGCATTGTCTTAAACAAAGCCTTATATTCCAGAAAATGCGGCTGTTTTTCCTTGATTTCATTACTAAAATGCTATAATAAATTCGAATAATACACGTCGTTGATTTTTTTCCGTTCTGAAGTCAATCAATAGAACTTATCCCACGCTCATCCGAAAAACTCACGCCATAACATTGCCTGAAGATGGAACTGTCTTCGTTGTCTTTGGAGCCAATTCTATCATTTCAGTCCATTGTCCTTTCAAACGATGTTGTTCGATGAGCTATCCTACATTTTGCCTCAACAATTATCAGGACGCTTGTGATTCATTTGCCCCATTTGTATAGGAGATCCGCACATTTCGTCGAGGATGCGGAAATTTACTGCGGTACACAACTAAATGAAGCTTAAAACGCCAGACACTTACTTGCAATAGATAATACAATTTATTAATGAATTGTCTTCGAATAAAGTCAAACTTCTCTTTGTCTCTGCAGTTTCTATAGAATCTACGATTTCGTTTTCTAAGCATACTGACCTCTTCAAGCAGCGCTTTTCGCTGTGAATAAACTAAGCTTAATACTACGTTTAATTTTTTCGCAGTTAGGTTTTTTAAAGATAGGAAAGGCTCAGAACTTTTTAAAATAATATGACGGTTATTTTTTTTTTTTAATAAATTTTTTTATTTCATTCAATACATTTGCTTAACAAAGACATATTTTATATTAATCGGGATTCGAAAGAATGTCACCTAGGCCGTTGCTCACTATTTTGGACAAAATTCATCATCTTAGAGAGCCTATTTACCCCATCCACTGCTTGTATCATTTTTAGCTGCAACGAATACTACCAAAGTAATTAACCAAAATAAATTCATGTTGATTCTTTATAATTTTTAAAAGAGACTTGTATTTCTTTAATTTATCAAGAGATACTAATGAAAAACGTAGACTTTGGCTCGCTTTTATACACATCTACGACAACCGTGGCTTACGTCAACTTATTGTTAGTTGTCCTATATTTGCATACACGTGAATTCTGTTTCTTGTATAAATGTGAAGAAAGCAGATTCAGATGTTAGCAAATATAAACTTTATAGTAGTTTTCAACTTTAACTTTTTTTCTTAAAGGGGCAAATTGCTGTGTCTATTAAACACATAAATATCCAATTATAATGGAAAAACTGCTGATTCCCCATTGGGAAAATATAAACAACTATTTCGAATCAATACATTCTGATGCAGAAATTCCAAATCACACATAATGTGGCGATATCAAATTTATAAAACCTTTATAGCTTTGAATATACTTAAAGTCCGCTCCGGGAGTCCGCTATAAACAAAAATTTATGGTTTCACATTTCAATATTAAAAAGTGTTGCCAAAGTATATTAGAAATACCAGCAAAGAAATTTTCAAAATATTACCGACAATATTCCTCGTCCTTATCGGGCATTGAACGTTTTAAGTTCAAAAAAAATTATATTTTTTGGTTAATATACTAACGGAACCAAAAAAAGCAATTTGAAAACGTAGCTTCTTATGACTCCATACTTTTTTTACAATAAAAAAGTGAATTTTGAGCGCGTGATGTGGGAGCGGTAAAAATGATTCACAAAAAGAATAAATTTTCGAGATGTGGAACTTTATCTTGTTACACTTGATATCAAATATTATAAAGAAATCTAAAAACCAAAAATTAATAAAGTAAGTGAACAAACCTCGCATTAATTTGTCTTTTAAAAGGCTACAAGTATCAAAAAGACTTTTCAATGTTTATTTTTCTAATGAAATTGCACAACAAAAAATGTCTGAAAAAGACATACAGAAAAACCCAATTTATTCCGTATACGATATACAGCAACAGCCATAAACTCTTTAAGTCTGACTTTTATGTTTTGAGAAATTTTTCTTCAAAGTTTTCAATATTCTATGAAAGTTCTATGAAGTATTCTACTGTTTTTGCGTTATAATTTTGTCTTGGATAAAGCTGGAAGCTCTGGAACTTGTTTCTGCTTAAGATATACCCATGAAACACAGTTTTATCAAAAACCCAGTTCTGTGAAAAGACTGCAGCCGCCTAGTTATTTCAAATAATTTCGCGGTAATTATTACAAAATTGGTCAAAAATTGCGGTACCAAACACATTTTGATATAATTAATTTTTTTATTGTTGCTATAAAATAACTTTGGAATATTATTGGTTTTTGAATATGTTGCATGCAATTTTGAATAAATTTAATACAAGAAATATTATACAAACACTTAATGATGGTGACCGGTTCATCTATATTATAAACACATTTTATGTGATGACCATAAAAATCTATACGAAAGAATAATAATGAATAGGGTAGCAATTAACCCTAGAATACTAACCAACGTAAAATTTACTCACTCCTAACGAGTCTATAACGTATTGTGAACGTAAGGTTTGTATTCTGGGGTTAATTTCCGACTTCGGCTTTGATATTCGGCCGATTTTTCAACCTTCGGCTTCGGTTTCGTCTAAAAATAGCAGAATATTTTTGCTGAATGTGTTTGTTTTGTAATATGGGTTGATATATTTGAAGCATTAGCTTTTTTAGCGAATTTAGCTTTTTTAGCGAGGTGTGAATTTAAAACTTTACAAAAGCGTCAGTTCGCTTAAACAACAACAAATGCATGCAAGCGGGATAAAAAACAACCCTCACTCGACGATGCTGACGTTGATAGCATCGCGACTGTGTGTGGTTGATAAGAATTGTTTATGCATGTATCTTCTTTGGTGGACTAGAACTTTAGCGAAGTTATTTATATGGTAGTAGCTGAGCCGAGGCTGATCTGAGATAAAGCGGCACAATATTCAATAAGAGTGTTATGCAGCTAGTGTATGCCGATGATATGGATATCTTTGGCCATAATACACGCGAAGTCAGTGCAGCATTCTCCAAATAAGAAAAAGAGTCGAGTCGCATGGGTCTTGCAGTAAACGCAGATAAGACGAAATATCTAGTGTCAACAAACAAACAGTCCCAGCGTATTGGCACCCACGTTACTGTTGACAACACTTCCTTCGAGGTTGTGAAGGAATTCGTCTACCTCGGATCCAGCATTAACTCCACCAACGATACTAGTAGAGAGATAAAACGAAGGATAACTCTTACCAACCGGTGTTACTTTGGGCTCAGTAGGCGATTCAGAAGCAGAGCCCTCTCTCGACGAAGAAAAGTCACGCTCCATAAGTCACTAATCATGCCCGTCCTGTTATATGCAGCACAATCCTGGACTTTGAGCAGCTCTGATAAAAAGACTTTGCGAGCTTTCGAGAGAAAGATCCTTTGCAAGATATACGGACAAATCTACGTCAATGGCGAGTACCGAATACGATGGAACGATAAGCTGTTTGAGCTATTCGCCGAAAATCGAGTGGCTTCGCTGGCTGGGTCATTTTGAGCGGATGGAAGATGACGCCCTAGCGAAGAAAATATTCGATTCGGTATCCAGCGGCGGTCAACGGAGGAGAGGGCGACCGTATCTCCGTTGAAAGGACCAAGTAGAGGACAACCTGACGAAACTTGGAGCTTCCAACTGGCGCCGGCAAGCGAAAATAGAAATGACTGACGAAAATTCTTACAACAGGCGGAAACCAACTTACGGTTGTAAGCGCCACCAAAGGATTAAACTGTAAGTAGCTGAGCCGAGCCGAAAAACACATTGGAGCAAAAGAGATGCACTCGTCGATTTGAAAAACCTTTTCACAAACTTTAGAAGAAATTTTGTGCGCATCTTTCAAGCCTGTTGAGCAACTTTGGCGAAATGAGCAAAATGTAGATTCAATATTGAAAATTATGAGAAAAAGTTGGGGAAATCGTGATTTGTGTGTGCGTGCCGCCGATCGATTCCAAAAATATATTTTCAAGTTTTATATCGTATTCGATAGATTTTTGAAAAAATCAGAGCAATACAGAATTTTTGGCAATTCGCGAGGAAACTGGACAAAAATTAAATAAGCATTGAAAATAGGAATTGAAATGTCAAAACAACGCCAACTTACGACGCAACTGACTTGCGCATGTGATGATGCGTACTCAAATACCACAGAATTCGGCATCAGCTGTCCTGATTTGCGAAAAAAGAAAAAGGAATATAAATACACATAAAGAAGAAAAGAAGATATTTATCACCCTTCGCGCTTTGCTACGCCTTACTGTATTTTGTAGTACAGCGCCCTCTAGGGTTCAATATATAGCAAAATACATAGGGCGAAAAGACTCGTTATTTGTACAACAGCGCCCTCTGGTTTTCGAGATAGAATAAAATCATAACGCAAAAGCCCTTTCCATACTCTAATCAAATCTTATATATCCGATATACAAATTTTTATCTAAATCGGATGAGCGGTTTTTGAGCGTTTAACGATTTCTTAAGTGATTTGTACTACAGCACCATCTGGTGTTTAAGAAAGCGCAGAAAAAAAAGTCCAAGATACCCACCTTATCCGAAAACTTCTATGTAAAAATGTTTACGCAAATCGGATGCACAGCTAAAAGTTTTTCGAGATTCTTAAAACATTTGTACTGCAGTACCCTCTGGTGTTCCATATAGAACAAAATTGATAAGTCATAAAATCTCACCGTATCCGAAAACCTCTACATAAAATGTTCATGTAAATCGCATGAACGTTTTCGGAGATAAGCTATAAAAACAAAATGCCTTATACTCGATTGCAGCGCCACCTACCGGGTCCAATTGTGAATCTGAACCATCCAGGGATCCACTCAAGAACACACAAGGAAAAGTTTAATTACATACACACGTACAAATTGTACAACAGCGCCCTCTAGTTTCGAGAAATAGCTAAAAAGATAGCACAAGAGCCCATGCCGTACTCGAAAATAGCTATTTACAAATTTTCATCCAAATCGGATGAGCAGTTTTGAAGTTTCTCGCGATTTCCTAAGATTTGTACTAAAGTGTTCTCTGGTGTTCAAGATAGCACAAAAAAGATAAGTCCAAAACACTCACCGTTTGTGAGTATCAGAAAACCCCTATTTTCCAACTTTCATGCAATCCGGATGCACGATTTAGGAGTTTTTCGAGGTTTTTCAAAATATTTGTACTACAGCGCCCTCTGGTGTTCGAGTTTGAACAAAGTAGATAAGTCAAAAAAGCCCAGCGTGTCCAAGAATCTCTACATACAAATTTTCATGCAAATCGGATGAATCGTTTTGGACTTTTTCGACGTTTTTTAAAATATTTGTACTACAGCGCCCTCTACTGTTCAAGATTGAACCTAGTTTCCAGGTCATAAAAACTCACCATTTCCGAAAACCTCTATATACCAACTGTCATGTAAATCAAATAAGCAACTTAGGAGTTTTTTGACGTTTTTCAAAATATTGGTACTACAGCACCCTCTGGTGCTCGAGATAGAACAGAGCAGATAAGTCAAAAAACTCAGTATGTCTGAGAACCTCTACATACAAATTTTCATGCAAATCGGATGAACGGTTTCGCAGATAAGATAAAAAAAAGAATGCCTGGAACCCGATCGCAGCGCCCCCTACCGGGTCCAACCTTTTCAACTGGATAAAATGCCAAGTTTCATTTAAATCCATTCAGTGGTTTTCGCATGATGCTTTAACAGACAGACAGACTGACAGATAGATAGACAAAAATTTTAAAAATGCGATTTTTGGACTCAGCGTCATTCAAAACGTCCATCGCAAAAAGAATTTCAAAAAAATATATTATGTACAGATTTCTTTTTTTACAATCTTTTTAAATAACGTTCATTTTTTAATTCGCGGCAGTAGATTTTCACCTTAATTTTCTGGTTTAAAATTGATACTTCAACATAAAACATCTAATATTTTGTTAAAATTCAAAAATTTTCTAAAATCTTCAAGCAAAATCACAAAACATATTGACAAAATCTAATTTTTTTTGTTTTAGATAAACGTGCCGAAATAATCGTTCTCACCGTATATTTCAGATATTTTCAGATGATGCTACTACGAATATTTAGGAATATATTTTATTCATAATTTTCTAAAATGTCCAACTGGCAATGGGACAACTAACAATAAAATAACGTAAGCCACGGTTGTTGTAGAGTTTTATATTTACCAACATCTGAATTTGTATTCTTCATATAATACTCGTATGTACAAGCAACAGAATCCACGTGTATACAAATATAGAACAACTAACAATAAAATGACGTAAGTCACGGTTGTCGTAGAAGTGTATAAAAGCCAGACAAAGTCTACGTTTTTCATTAGTATCTCTTGATAAATTAAAGAAATACAAGTCTCTTTTAAAAATTATAAAGAATCAACATGAATTTATTTTGGTTAATTACTTTGGTAGTATTCGTTGCAGCTAAAAATGATACAAGCAGTGGATGGGGTAAATAGGCTCTCTAAGATGATGAATTTTGTCCAAAATGGTGAGCAACGGCCTAGGTGACATTCTTTCGAATCCCGATTAATATAAAATATGTCTTTGTTAAGCAAATGTATTGAATGAAATAAAAAAATTTGTTAAAAAAAAACGTGTTATTATTTTAAAAAGTTCTTTCTTAATTTCAAAAATATTTACTGCGAGGAAATGAAACGTAGTTATAATAATTCTTCACAGAGAATAACGATCCTTGAAGTGTTCAGGATGCTTAGAAAACAAAGAGACCATAGGAGATTCTATAGTAACTGCAGAAAAAAAGATAATGCACTGAACTGAGAAAATTGGCTGCAAGGAAAAGGAAGACAGTTCCATATTGAGGCAAGTTTATGGCGTGAGTTTTTTTGAACTTCAGGAAGGATGAAGTTTGCGTGTCAGCTCCGACGCGCGACTGGAGTTTACTCCTTAAGATCGATTACCTTGGAATTTGAGATGTATATTAAAGGTAAAGGGGGTGAATAAAGGCATCTCTTATATTAGTAAAAGGATTGTATAATTTTTAAATTTAAAATATGTTTATTACATAAATTCATTATGAGGTAAATCGCTGAATTTCATTAATAGTAACGTCATTATTAAATACTGTAATATTAGGTTCGTGGTAATCGTGAAAACATAGCATCAATGGTTATACCATATCTAGTCGTTCCCATTGTTCTTCCAGAAACTAAATCTAAATTAACTTCTTCTTTCAAAAATTGTATCAAGCGCAAACCTTCATCTGCATGATGAAAAATTTCCTTAAATTTTCTATTTAAGATCAATTTGTGGACATATTCTGTATTAAATGTCCCGTTATGTCATAGCAATAAATATTCTAGCTTATTCTAAATCCAGCAAGTTTTATTTAATTGAAATCGGTTGATAATTCCTCGACTTATTCAATTTGAAGTATTTATTTCAACTTCACTACAAAATCACTAAAATAACTATGTTTTGCTTTGATCTTATTTGCGAAAAACTCAGTTTAGGCAAAGCAGCTTGAAAAACAACGATATTGTGCTGTTTTAAAAGATTAATGCTTAAAATTTAAATAACTCGACGAATTTCTAACTAATTTCAATGAAATAAAACTTGGATTTATAATTAACCAAGCTTTTATATTATTATCAATTATAATAAAAGCGCACTTTAATATAAAGTACTCGTATGAGCAACGGCTACGTTGCAAATGCATACATATTCAAACACACACAATTTTTTTGTTGTGCTGTGGCTAGCTGAACATAAAAAGAGAAAAGTAGAGAGCAACATCGAGTTTATTGAAACTCTCTCTGCTGTGAGTATGTTTTTTGTTGGTATTTCTTCGTTGTTTGTATTTTGCTGTGCATCGCTGACTGCGTAACGCTTGATTTTTTATTAGATAACGCTCGATTTCACTCGCCATAAAATTTTCATACCGCGCGCAATATATGAAATCAATTCTAAAGGAGTAAACTCCAAAAATTAAACGTAGTTATAATCAAGGTTGATTTATAAGGTTGTCGCAAGGGTGAGAGTGAGTACCCATTATTGTCAAATCCATGGTTTAATAAGATAAGGTTGTGTTAGTTGCTAAAATTCTCTCTTGTGCTGGGTACCGCACCTGTCAAAATCAGCTGTTTACGATTAAAAGCAAAACAAATAACAAAACTTGCCAATTAGAATTGTGTTGTTTTTTACAAGTTCTTAAAGTGATAAACTGAATTAGGTCTTTAAAGTGATTTCATAATGCCCCGAAGTTGTGCATTATGTAGAATGCACTTCCAATTTGTAGAAAGTTCCAATAGTAGAAAGCCTTTTCAGAAAGAAAATGGCTCATCTTTTCGTGTGACTCTTAATGAAGAAAGACGAAATCGCTGGAACGTTGCTTGTTCCACAACATTTTCGCAATCAGCGCGGGTCTGCAAAAGACATTTCTGTTTTTTTTCTGTTTTATGCTCTTCTTATGTTTGACAGCTACGGTACGCGGCACTCCGAGACGACACAACCTTGTCTTATTAAACCATCGAAGTCATGGCAGAATTATAAGGTAAGGTCATCACGGAGAGGAATGGGTTAGAAAGCAGAATAAAGCTATGTACATTGATGTCAAAATCAGCTGTTCATAGCGAATTTCTTTATGCTTACGTTTCGCAGTTGTTTTTAGGTTAAAACTGTTACAGGTTTTTTTTTGCAATTTTAAGACTTCTTTCACATTTTATAGTTTTTATTACACTTTTTATATAATATTTTCACTCAAATTAGCACAAATTTAATACCCGCGACCGCACTGTTTGCAACTTGGAATCATAAAATATTTTCTTCATTTGCAATTTCTACGAAATTCGTCGTTTTGACATTAATGTTGCTTCTCATTATCCACTCTTCGTTGACGCGTGAGAGCACTTAGTATCATGGGCCTACCTTATCATTGTATCATGATCGAAGTTGACAGCTCATAGAAAATCTGCAAGTGCTCTCTATTATCATCAGTTTTTCTTTCGTAGTCATTCGCAAAATTGGCTGGTTTTGACAATTATGGGTACTAAGAAGAGAGTGCGATCAGCCCTGCGACAACCTTATAAATCAACCTTGGTTATAATAATTGTTAATGCTTAGAAAACGAAGAGATCATAGGAGATTCTATAGTAAATGCAGAAAAAAAGATAATGCACTGAAATGAGAAAGTTGGCTACAAGGAAGAGGAAGACAGTTCCATATTGAGACAAGGTTACGGCGTGAGTTTTTTTGAACTTCAGGAAGGATGAAAAAAATCAATGGCGTGATTATACAAATTCTTTGCAACATTTTAGTTATGAAAGAAAAAAAAAGCCGCATTTTTTCGAAAAAGAAAGTTTTGTTCATTAAGACAATGCTTAATCAACAAGTTACAGCTGGAATTACCAGATTTAGCCTCCTGTGATTATTTTATGTTTCCAAACAAAAAAAAAAACAGGTTCGATTGTAGAAGATTTGCCAAGAATGAAGAGAATTTCTGGTGAAGTGAACGCACAAATAAGTTTTCAAAACGAGTTTCTTTGTAGCATAGAAGTGAGTGGTTTTCTGCGACATAAAGAAACGCAGAAAAGGATGTCATTGTCATGCTTCAGGAAAATGATTCATATACTGCAAATGGACTAATCAATAGGACCTTATTGCATAGCATTAATCTTGATAACACTTTTCTCGAATTGTTTTAGCAACCTAAAATTTTTTATCACGTTCTTGTGTTTTTTTAAAAAAAAGCTGATATGAGTTTGTGCATTAAATATTTTATAAAGAATATATTGATAAGTTATTTTTTTAAATTTATAATACGTTTCATTTCATATTTGTTTGAGCTTGCTCAACCGTAATATATATTTGTAATATTTTTCGTAAATAAATAAATAAATTGTAAATAAATGAAATAAAATAAAATAAAATTATGTTCAGCCCATAGGCAACATCTTTTCCCATCTAAATCGTAGTAATTAAAATTTTAGATATCTAATTTAATTGGTGGAAGTCGAACAAAATTTGTTAAAATATATCAATTGAAATTAAAGTGCTACGCTCCTGTCTAATCCCGTCCACTTTTCTGGACTACGAACTGCTTATATTCCAAAAAATATATGTGGTGAATTTGATTGAAGTTGGACAAACCCTTTTATATTTCGTGTGAAATTAAAGTGCCACGCCCCTGTCTAATACCGACATTTTTATAGACTACATACAACTACAGCATGTCACAGAATGAATTTTCTGTGCATACTTTCTGGCAGAACATTTTTCAGGACAGTACATGTTGGGAAGAAACTGTATTAATCGCAAAAAATAATTACAGTTTGAGCGATATTAGGTGCAGAGCATTGTGCTTGCCTTTTATATCTGACTATCTTCTATCTAAAGGGTGGTTAAATTTTAAGGGCCGATGTTGAGTTTGAATAAAACACAAATTATTTAGGAAATTATTGTCATTTAATTTTATTATGATAATATTGGTATGGTTCAATTATGTTTGAAACAAAATATCGGCCAAATGGCCGCCGCGACCTCGGCCGCACACCTCCATCCGATGGTCCAAATTTTCTATGACGCTGAGGTATAAGTGAGGATCTATGCCGTTAATGTGCCGAATTATCTCATCCTTTAGCTCTTGAATTGTTGCTGGCTTATCGACGTACACCTTTTCTTTCAAATAACCCCAAAGAAAGATGTCCAACGGTGTCAAATCACATGATCTTGGCGGCCAATTGACATCTTCGAAAATTGATCATCCGCTGTTGCCATTTCTTGCCACCATTCTGACCATTGACGACGCTTGAAATGGTCAAGAGGCTTTAGTTCTTGAGTCAATTGCATCTTGTAAGCGTGTAAATGCAAGTCTTTATGCGAAATGTTCATCAACGACGAGCGTGAGAGGTGCAATTGTTGGGCACGACGACGAGTTGAGGTGGACGGCTCTTCAGCCACACTATCGCAAACTGCATCAATATTTTCTGCAGTACGAGCTGTACGAGCATGCACTGGTGTTTTCACATCTCCTACAGACCCGGTTTGCTCAAAATTTTGCACATTTGGACGATTAAATTTACCGAAAAAATCACGAAGTGCACGATATTCAGTTAGTTTGAAATTGAGAAATGTCAAATGAAATGCAGGAAAAAACTTGACGTTTAGGTGTGGTTCACATTCAACATCGGCCCTTAAAATTTTACCACCTTTTATATATATAAAAATGGATGTATGTATGTGGGTATGTGTGTATATCACGTATTGAGTCCAAAACCACTGAACCAAACTTTACGAAATTTTTAAGTAATTAGGGATACTGAAGCAACATTCTGAAAGTGTTCCTGTGAAGTTTAGTGTTGATTGGACAAGGGGGCGTGGTACCTCCCATACAACCCAAATTGGCTCTATCGCCCACAAACCAAAAAAAATGCTATATATCAGATAAAACTAAAATTTTGTAATTTTGTTCAGATGGTTACTTTCGGCGACTGTACAAAAAATGGGCGTTGTCACACTATATCTACGCCCACTTTTCAGCAATCATTTTAATTCCTGAGATGTGCAAGTTTTGATAGTGAATCTTGGTATGCAGGTGGTATGGATCCAAGTGGCAGTCACTATGTAAATATAAATGCTGTCACGCCCACTTTTACAGCCCACAAATCAGTAAAAATGCTTTATATCAGACGGCTTTTGCCGTAGAAGACTAAGATTTGATAATTTAGTTTATATGATTACTCTCGGCCAATGTACAAAACAAACGACAAGGATCACACCATTTCCCAAGTAGAAATGGGTAATAAATCTGCCAGAAAAACAAGTATTGAAGAACATCTAGTTGTTTTAACAGAGCCGTACTCAAAATACATATTCCATTTTGCTGCATCTTCTAGCACTGCTATTACAATAAAAAACCATTTACTTGATTTTCTGACAGGTAAAAAATTTGTCATAAATAATTTGAAATTGATTGGATGCGACGGGACTCCTGTAAATACTGGAACCAAGGGACGAATAATTCGTTTACTAGAAATGGAACTAAGGAATCCATTACAATGGAGTATTTGCTCACTGCACTGTAATAAGCTCCCATTACGTCGCTTGTTTCTCGAACTATATGGAGGAACTAGTGGTCTAAAAGCCTTTTCAGTTGCAATTGGGAAGAAACTCTTAGGGTGCGAAAATCTTTCAATAGTTTCATTTGTTTCTATTCCATCGAATTTACCGGATGTAAGCCTTTCTGATTTAAGTACAGATTAAAAATATCTATACCGAATTGCTCTTGCAGTTTCTACTGGCAATACGCCTGCTTATTTAATAAATATAAATCCAGGTAACATATCACATTCGAGAGGGCTTACAATTTCCAATCGTATCCTTCGGCTTTATGTCTCCACCTTAAATCCTTCTAATAATTTGCAAACTTTGGCGAAATTCGTCGTACAAGTTTACACTCCAGTATGGTTTGAAATCAAAGCTAAACCATATATTCAGTATGGGAGTTTACACTTGTTCAGTATGATAGCAAAATCAAGACACTTTGAAAGTACGGAATTGAAAATAATAGATCCAGTTATTCAGAGTAAGGGATACTTTGCCCATTCTGAAAATTTGTTACTAGCAACGCTAATGGATGAAAGGAGACACATAGGGCAAATCGCTGTAAGAGGTATATTAAAAATTAAAAATAACTTTACAGTTCAGCAAGATGTTCGCACATTAAAAATACCTACATAAAATTTTGCTGCTGAAGATTACTTCGATATAAATATTTGCCAAGACGAGAGTATCTCAATTCCACCGGTTTTGAATCATCTTTCTTGTGGTAGTTTCCAAAATATGATTCAAAATAATACGGAAATTGTAGATATTTAACATTTTCCATGCCATACTCAAGCGGTTGAACGTTCCGTAAAACTTGTCTCTGAAGCTTCAGCGAATGTTTGCGGTGAGAGGCAAGAGATGGATTTATTCGTGTACGGATCGGATAGCTATTCTGCCAACATTTGAAACAAAAGCAGATATTCAAAACAGCTTAAAATAAAATCAAATAAATTTACAAAACTTTTTTAATAAATACAAACAAAAATTTAATAAAGAACTATATTAAAAAAAAGGAATAAAAAAAAACAACTAAAAAAACAAACCAAAAAAAAGAAATTATATAAAGGATTTCGAATTCCAAATACCTACACGTGGTGAAATCTGGGTGATCACAGCGTGATCAAAGCGAAATTGATTAGCGAAAATTTGAAAAAGCTAAATATTGCGAACGACAGCTATATAAAAATTTAAAATTAAAAGCGGAAAGATAATATCCGATTCTCCTGAAATCTTCAAAAATGTTGTATAGGACAAACTCACAACTTTTTAATACCCCCATTATTAAAAACTCAAAAACCAAATTTTCGATCCACCCTAATAATCATATTCTCTATCATTGGCATCTTGATTATCTTCAGCATTTGCAGTTGGACATATGCTATTATAAAATCGCATATGCTGTTCCAGGAGGCTATCCTGAACTTGCTTTAAATCGTCTACTTTTTACTATTGATGAGCATTTTGAATTCATAAGCCTTGGCTGACGGAAGTGAAACAGAAATTGTCCCATGCTAATCCACATGTAATTATACGGATGGTATTGACAATTGCCTGTCAATTCTACTTTTGCCAGTAGTGACAAAAGAGCTGTCACTCCTACCTGTATAATTGTACCATGACTACTCCCTCCCATCTAGTAGTGCGTGCAAAAATCTCTTAAATTGCTGACTAATGTTATTTCATGCAATGAACGTTTTTTACGCGGTATTATTTGAAGAGGAAGGAATGTATTGACTTACGTGACACACAATACGCATCAACCTTTAAGAAATCATTTTCAGCAAATAAAAGCATGTCGGAAAAAAATGTGACTTAAGAGGTTTTAAGGCATTAAGGAGCTTAAAGGAGGCTTCGTCTAGAGGGTCATCCGAGAAGTACCCAACCTGACGTAGAGATGGCGGTTGTTTGAAAAGACAACTGACTGAAATGAGAGAGTTTGCTCCAAGGAAGACGAACACAGTTCCATCTTGAGGCAAAGTTGTTGCGTGAGCTTTTGAAGTGAAACTTTTATAGTCGCGTATACAACAATACGGCGCGCTAGATGGGGCGTAAAACCAATGTAATGAATTGGTTCTTATGAAAACAACAATACAGCAATTCACCGCACATCTTGCATAAAAACGAAAAAATGGCGACTTAAAATTTTTTCATGTGCTTGGATAACCACTGGGCCACGGAGACATATTTATTTGAGTAGCTCATACTTATGTTAGGTCAACAATCAGTTCTTCTTTTCATTCTTTTATGATAGAATTGAGTCTTTCATTCAATACTCTGAACGTACAGTACGGTCTAAAAATGTATATCTGAACGTAGCTTTTTATCAGAACATTAGCACACTTTGAGGTGTTTCTCAAATTAAGTTGTGATCATGGTGGAATTATAATAAGGTGTTAGTGAGTTTTTGACTTTCATTCTGTCAAAAAATTATGAGCGAAAGAACGGAATTGTTGATAGTTGTCAAAAAAGATTATGATGTGTTATAGTGTTTATAGTTTATTATGTGAATTAAGTGTAAATAAATATTTAATGCAATTAATTGTGCCGTGCTGTGTTGGCAAAAAGTTGTTGCAGTTGTCTCCGAACATTTGCGCAGTTGCACCACCGCTACCGTCATGAAGCTTTGGCCAGCATGCAAATTGTTTTGCATTCACATTCTCTGCTTCAAGAACATATCGAATGTCATAAAAGAATGTTCAATGCCTCAACTGATAGTAGCTCGTCGTCCGCGGATTCATGTGCTCTACGTGCTAAAAACACATTTTGAGTAAATCGAAGCCAAAATTTGAATGTATTTTTTTAAAAAACTGTACTATGGAATTTTTTAAATGTCGCACCATAAATTTATGTAAAAATGACAATACCAAAAACCTATTTCCTAATCCTCGATCTCGAGTATAAAAGGACATTTTGTAACGGTAAGAAAAACCACTTTCCTCTTTACGCCATTTCAAACGTACCATATTTTGATGTGAACCCATAAACGTAGACCAAAGTAGCATTAATAAAAAATTTCACACTTTTGAAATTTTTGGTCAACAGCAATACATTCATTTACAAAAAAAAAAAAAAAAAATCATAAAAAGAATTTTCATTTACTGCGAACACGTGAAAATTTGTCATAATTATTTATTTATTATACACAAATAAATGAAATGAAATGAAATTATTTTCAAATTTGTATTAGTTAGTTGTCAAATTATTGCCGTCAACTAATTGCCGATAATGACGTAGGTGGCATAACAATTGCATGGCAAGAAACGACATTTGTTTGAAAATAAAAAATTATTTTGATTGTTTGATAACTGAAATGAAGAAATCATTATGAGAAAAAGAAAAATTAAAAAACAAATTTCTTTAATTTCTACTTTTCTTAATTTTTTTTTTTTTGTCACTTTCTAAACCTACTCCTACTAAACCTTTGTCGCTTTCTAAACTAAACCTAGACTCTAAAGTGGGTTTATTAAAAAAATAAGTCAGAAGTTTTCAGGACTCCCGCCATTCCCGAAAACTTTTTCTCACTCTTAATATTTTCTTACACCTGATTTGCAAACTGCAAGCAATGCCAGCGTCGAAGCCAATCAACAAATGGCTGCTTGCAAGAAGTTGATGAAATTTTTCACTAAAATATAACTTTTGCGACAAAATTATTGATCCTAGATATATGTCACCTCTGAGTTTTTTGTTGGAATTGCGAAGATCTTTAATTTTTCCATACATCATATCGACATATATTTTATTGTTTAGACCTGATTTTGATAAAAATGTCCACTTACGCCAGATTATTAGCCGAAAACTTCTCAGCTATTTAAAATATCAAAATTCTGAGCTTACATGAACACTCTACAATAAATTATTGTAAGAATAGTAAAAATTTCACTAAAATCGATGCAGCAGTTCTTGAGCTTACTTCCAGCAACGCAAAAAAGCCAATTTTTCAAGTTTCATTGTTATATAATAATAATATAAGATAAGATATGACTTCTCTAAAAACAAAGCATACAATTTTTTTCGCATTAGTATTGTTTCCATTTCTATCAGAGAAGCCAAATCATAATTTAATTTCGAAGAATTAAAGCAGCTAAACAGCTTTTATTAAACTTCTCATCTATTAATCAGCAACTCAAGATTGATAAAATGTAATACTAAGCCTTAACGTGATTTCCTACTGCACATTACGTCGTAATATACCCGTGGCTTGAGCGAAGCTTACTTTGTTGTGATAGCAAAAGCAGGTGAATAAAAACCGGGTGCAGTCGTCAGGACTGCCGACGGATGTGTTAGCTTCTTAACATTATATGTAGAATTGAATAAAATATTGATTGATGGAATGAATAAGGCAATTCAAAAGGTTTTCTCCCTTATTAGAAAAGCGATTTTTTTGAAATTTTGGTGGTGTGTTTTGTTTATAGAAGTTGTATGATGTGTATAAAATTGGCGTGATCGGACCAGAAGTACTCCTACCTCCCATACAAAATTATTTTTTGTACCTCACATTATATGGGAGGTAGACGTACTTCCGGTTCGATTACGCCAATTTTATACACATCATTCAACAACTATAAACAAAACATACAACCAATATTTAAAAAGAATCGCTTTACTAAAAAGGGATAAAATGAGAAAACCTTTCACTTACAACAATACAACAAACAACTTTACAACACCTTGTGAATGGCCTAAATACTTTTAAGTTTAACAATTTTTAAAGTTTATTAATGGAATTGATAGCAAAAAAATTAAGAATTTAGGTGAAAGATAGTGAAGGACAAAAGTCTCGAATTTTTTAAAGTTAAGTATGCATTTAAGCATGTGCATAAAAACATTTGCTGGTAATGAAAAACTACCGTTCATAATCTCCAGGTACCGAAGCCAAAAATTGTTAGGACATTTTTTCGTAATTTTTGCCATTTCTGTGTCTTAGGTCTTTTTCCATAGTTTAAGGAATTTTTTGTGTCATATATTCTTTCATTTCAATGCTTTTAAAGGATATTAGTAATTTTTTTAAGTCAATTTTGGATGTTTTAAGGGCATCGAAATCCGCACTCTGGTTATCTCATATTAAACATTTCATTACGATTCATAAGTTTTGCCTAAATCAAAAATTTTTTGCAATTAATTTCATAAATAAGCTTGAAAAAAATTATAAACTTAAGTGTTCATTCCTTGAATCAATATTTATTCAATTTTACATCTAATGTTAAGAAGCTAACGCTTCCGTCGGCAGTCGTGACGACTGCACCCCGGTTTTGTTCTGTATTTTATCAGTCGAACATAACATTTATTTTGTGCATTTAATTTTTTCGGTCACAACAACGGCTGGCATGAACAAGGCTATGGAATAATTAGGTTGCGAGCATAGTAAACGCTTATTGTTGAGTCGAGCCGAAAAACACATTGGAGCAACAAAGAAACCAAATCGTGCATCTCTTTTGCTCCAATGTGTTTTTCGGCTCTGCTCACCTACCTACCACTTACCTACTTACTTAGGTGGCGCTTACAACCGTACGTCGGTTTTGGCCTGTGCGCTGTGTACAAATATTTTAAAAAACTTCTGAGTTGCTTATACGATTTTCATGAAAATTGGTATATAGGGGTTTTCTAATATGGTGACTGATATGGTGACTATATTGAACACCAGAGGGCGCTGTAGTAGAAATCTCTTAAGAAATCGTGAAAAAGTAGAAAGCCGCTCATCCGATTTGGATGAAAAATTTTACTAAAGGATTTTCATGTAAGGCAACTGTTTTGGCGTTATCTCTTTTGCTCTGTTTCGAAAACTAGAGGGCGCTGTTGTACAATTTGTACGTGTGCATGTTATTAACCGTTGTGTCAACAGCTGTTGGGTTTTATCCACATCGACAGTAGATGTACCCGGGTACTTCATACGTTTTGTATGGCAGATAGTTGCTTTTGATATACAAATATTAACTACTACCTGGATTCTTGTAATTTTCTGGTTTTTTTTTTTTTTATTTATTGGAAATATTGTCTAGTTAACAAAACTTTTATCATAATTTGGGAAAAAAAAAATTTGGTACCTAAATAATCCATTTTTACCAAAAATGGGAATTGCCAAAATCCATAAAAATTTAACAATTTCCAAATTCTTTTTTAATCCTTGTAATTTGATCCCTTTTTACCAAGAAAAATAATTAACATTGAATTTTCATTCGCAAAATTCCGTTATATTTGAACTGAAAATCAACCCCTCTTGCTCATAGTGCTATTTTTAGTACCTGCGCAGAATAATTATAACTCATAAAATATTTGTTCAATGTAAACATTTTTTTTTTGGAATGTGTAGGAAAACACGTCTACTAACAGGAACAAAAGGGTATTTGGGAATATCTTGCCTACCTACCCTTGCACAACCAGTTTTGCAGGCAGAAACATGATTTTTTGCGCAGGTTTCGTTTTGAGTAGTTTTGTATGCATAAGTCAGTTTATGTGCGATTTTTGAAGTGTAAAGACCTAAAAATTTATTTTGTGCGGCAAATATATAAAAAGTGAAAATAAAATGGCAGATGGTGAGTGGCTAGCTCCGCGTCGATTGAATGCACTACCGTATGAGGAGCAGCGTGACTATATACGCACATTTGTTGAGGCTTCTGACTCTGAAGAGAGTGACCACGAACAAGCGGTAGATCAAGAAGACTTAGAAGGAAATATTGATGACATTGGTGGTGAATCATCTGACGCTGAACAAGTCCAGGAAATTGTGTATCACCTAGAGGACGAGAGGGATTCAGACGAGGAGTATGAAGAACCGCCACTTGAAACTGGTGATTATTATACGGCAAGAGATGGCAATGTATGGTCGTCAATACCACCAATACCTGGACGAATACGTGCGCACAACGTTCTAAGAAGTCGCAATCCTGGACCAGTGCCATCGACAAATGGCTTGACAATGGCAGAAACCTTCAATCTTATGATGTCAAATGAAATATGTGATGTAATTATTCGAGAATCAAATAGAAAGGCAAGGCAAACTTTTGATGCGTACAATGAGCAGCATCCAGATGCGGAACCACGAATATGGGTGCCTATAACTGAAGTAGAATTTCGTGCATATTTGGGTGTGCTTTTGATGGCTGGCGTATGTCATTCCGTTTATGTTCATACCACTGACCTGTGGAAAACAACTTCACATCCATTATTTCGTGCATCAATGAGCTTACGCAGATTTTGGGCAATCAGCCGCTTCATACGCTTTGATAATGGAAACACTCGGAATGCACGCAAACAAAATGATAAGGCAGCTGCAATTACAGACGTATTCCTGATGCTAAATGCCACTCTGCGCAAGTATTATATATGTGGCACAAACGTTACCGTAGATGAGCAATTATACCCATATCGTGGTGGAACTGGCTTCACACAGTACATTCCATCCAAACCATCCAAATATGGAATAAAAGTGTGGTGGGTCTGCGACGCCATTTCATCATATCCCGTGCAGGTAAATCAGTGTTCATACATTCATTTTATTATATCAACTTGTTGCAAATAAACTAAATGACTAATTCAAATTTCATTTTTCAATTTTTATTTTTTCAATACAGGGTCAAATTTATACTGGAATGGCAGCGTCCGGCGAACGTGAAAGAAACGTTGGTGAGCGTGTTGTGAAGGACTTAGTTGTCAACAATTTTGGTGGAAGTGGGCGAACAGTGGTATGCGACAATTTCTTTACAACATATAACTTAGCAAAAACTTTGATGGTGGACAACAGTTTGGCTTTGTTGGGCACTTGCAACAAAAGGCGTATGTTCGTGCCAGCATCATTTGCCAATCCTAAAGGACGTGAAGCAGAGTCTACGCTATTTGGATTCTGTAACAACATGACGATGTGCTCATACGTCCCAAAAAAAAATAAGGCTGTTGTGATGCTGTCTACTTGCCACGACACTACAGAAACTGCAGGTCCAAAACGGAAACCATTGCTCATACTTGATTATAACAAACATAAAGGCGGCGTGGATAATATGGATAAGTGCTTGACTGAATATTCAACCAAACGGCGCACAAATAGATGGCCTTTAGCATTTTTTTATAATATGCTTGACGTAGCTGCGTATGCTGCGTATGTTATATATATGGAAAACAACCCCCATCTAAAACCATCTACCAACCGCCGTAGGATATTTCTGCAGCAGCTCAGCGATCAGTTATGCAGACCACAAATCGATATAAGAGCGGACAATAGCCATATTACGCGCATATTTTCTACTAGACACGCTATGGAAGCCATATATGGTATGCCCTTGAAGATGAATGTTGGTGCACAAGAGGAAGAGGAACGTGACAGTTCTGGCCGCATAAAAAGAAAAGGAAACTGCTATATTTGCATTGCAAAACGCCAAACGAGAAAAGTATGTGCAATTTGTAATAAGCCTGTGTGCGCAGAGCACTCGAAGGATCATCCACAATGCCTCAGATGCTGCTAAAATTCATAAAATATATTTTTTACTTTCATTATAATGATTTTCTATAAATAAATAAACAAATTTCCATAAAATAAACTAAATATTTCCATTTATTTCTATATATTTGTATGAATTTTCATAGAAGTACCTGGGTACATCAGCTGTTGACGCTAGGTCATTTTCTAGTAACTGGGTTATATTTTCCAAACGGTTGGTCCAATTGACCTGAAATTTCACACCAATATCAATTACATATTTCCAAGCTATGATACGAAGTTTCATCAAGATTGGACCAGCCGCTTGGAAGATATAGCAATATAAAGTGAACTTTGCCATTTATTTCTATATATTTGTATGAATTTTCATACAAGTACCCGGGTACATCAGCAGTCGACGCCATTCCACTAACTTGAATTTGGGCTGTATCGACTGAACTGCTGCTCCAATCTTGATGAAACTTTTCCACATGATGCAAAAGTGTATGGTTGAGGATATCATGAAATTTCAGGTCAATCGGACTAACCGTTTGGAAGATACAGGAAAATTAAAGTTGCAAATGTACCCGTGGGCTCTACGATCGACACAACGGTTAAACTACACGCCTACACGGCTGCACCGATTTTGATGAAATGGTTCAAATTCGCAATTGGACCCGGTAGGTGGCGCTGTGATCGGGCTCTACGAATTTTGTTATTATAGTTTATCTCCAAAACTATTCATCCGACTTACATGAAAATTTGTATTTAGGGGTTTTCGGATACGGTGAGTTTTTATGACTTATCTATTTTGTTCTATATTGAACACCAGAGGGTACTGCAGTACAAATGTTTTAAGAATCTCGAAAAACTTCTAGCTGTGCATCCGATTTGCGCGAACATTTTTACGTAGAAGTTTTCGGATAAGGTGGGTATCTTGGACTTTTTTTTCTGCGCTTTCTTAAACACCAGATGGTGCTGTAGTACAAATCACTAAGGAAATCGTTAAACGCTCAAAAACCGCCCATCCGATTTAGATAAAAATTTGTATATCGGAAATATGGGATTTGATTATCGAGTATGGAAAGGGCTTTGGCGTTATTGATTTATAATACCTCGAAAACCAGAGGGTGCTGTTGTACAAATTCCGTAAGAAACTCAAAACAACTTATCCGATAAGTATGATTTTTATGAGTGGTTTTCGGGTGCGGTGAGTCTTTTAGCGCTATGTATTTTGCTATATCTTGAACCCCAGAGGGCGCTGTACTACAAAATACAGTAAGGCGTAGTCTGTGGTATTTGAGTACGCATTAACACATGTGCAAGTCAGTTACGTCATAAGTTGGTGTTGTTTTGACATTTCAATTTCTATTTTCAATGCTTATTAAATTTTTGTCCAGTTTCCTCGCGAATTACTAAGAATTCACTTTTACTCTGATTTTTTTCAAAAATGTGCTATCTACCGAATACAATATAAAAGTTTAAAATATATGTTTGCAAGCGATCGGCGGCACGCACACACAAATCACGATTTCCCCAACTTTTTCTCATAATTTTCAGATGTTGAACCTACATTTTGTTCATTTCGCCATATTTACTGGTTTGAAAAATGCACACAAAATTCCTTCTAAAGTTTGTGAAAAGTTTTTTCAAATTGACGAATGAAATCGAAAATTATTTATATCAAATCTTGAGTTAAGCCGGGTATTCAGCTAGTAAGAAATAAAGAAATAACTTAATTTTACCCTTAGCTGCCACATATAGTAATTTGTTAACAAAGTAAAATGCCGCACCCACTTTTCTAGTATAAAGATTCCACATTTTCCCTTAGAATATATGTATGGGTTAGATAAACGGTTTGGGCGAAGCTTGGGTACATACAGACCAGAGAACTGCACAAGCCTACTTGAAATTCAAGCTTTTTCAAGTACTTGAATTCAAGTATGTATCCAAACTTGAAAATGCAAGCTTTGGCCTGTTTATAAAAATACCAAACAATTACAAGTCATATCCAAGCTTTTTCGTTGGCTTGCTTGTTGAGGCTTACTATGTCGGGTAAGAAAGTTGAAAATCTTGAAACGATCGGCAAAAGCTTGTAAGCTCGCAAGTATCCAATTAATTGAATTTAAAGCAAGTATCCGAAAAAATTCAATTAGCTTGTTTAGGAAAATCTTAAGCGTATTAAGACTTTTAAGGGTTCTGTGGACTCCGTGGTTGGCAGTTTTAGGGGGTAGCTGATTTTGAAATTGATGTAAAAATTTAAAATTCAAGATGGCGAATAGAGTTGCCACCTTGATTTTTTTTTTGTATTTTTGCGAATTCTTGTTATTTTGAATTTCTGACAACGGATTTGATTTCGAATCTAATATCACAGTTTTAAAATTGAAGATGGAAGATAGGCTTGCCACCTAAATTTTCACCATAGTGTTGCTGCCAAGTAAAATGTATTTTTAAGAGTTTTAAACACCATTTAAAAGTGTTAAGGGGTCGCTGACTTCGAATCTGATGTCAGAATTTTAAAATTTAACATGGTTAATAGTGTTGCCACCTAAAAATTTTTTATTTTTACGAATTTGGTGCTGGAGCGAACAATAGGTAAAAATGGCTCGCTGAGTCCGAATACGTTGCCAGAATTCCAAAATTGTGTAATTTTTTTTATAATAATGTTGCCACCTACCAAAATGTATTTTTAAGAGTTTTAAACATAATTTAAGGAGGGTAAATCTGGTAATTCAAGCTGTAACTTATTGATTAAGCATTGTCTTAATGAACAAAACTTTCTTTTTCGAAAAAATGCGGCTTTTTTTTCTTGATTTCATAACTAAAATGTTACAAAGAATTTGTATAATCACGCCATTGATTTTTTTCATCCTTCCTGAAGTTCAAAAAAACTCACGCCGTAACCTTGTCTCAATATGGAACTGTCTTCCTCTTCCTTGTAGCCAAGGTTGATTTATAAGGTTGTCGCAAGGGAGAGAGCGAGTGCCCATAATTGTCAAATGGAAGTTGACATCTCATAGAAAATCTGCAAGTGCTCTCTATTATCATCCGTTTTTCTTTCGTAGTCATTCGCAAAATTGGCTGGTTTTGACAATTATGGGTACTGAGAAGAGAGTGCGATCAGCCCTGCGACAACCTTATAAATCAACCTTGCTTGTAGCCAACTTTCTCATTTCAGTGCATTATCTTTTTTTCTGCATTTACTATAGAATCTCCTATGATCTCTTCGTTTTCTAAGCATTAACAATTATTATAACTACGTTTAATTTTTGGAGTTTACTCCTTTAGAATTTTATTGCGAGTGAAATCGAGCGTTATCTAAAAAATCAAGCGTTACGCAGTCAGCGTTGCACAGCAAAATACAAACAACGAAGAAATACCAACAAAAAACATACTCACAGCAGAGAGAGTTTCAATAAACTCGATGTTGCTCTCTACTTTTCTCTTTTTATGTTCAGCTAGCCACAGCACAACAAAAAAATTGTGTGTGTTTGAATATGTATGCATTTGCAACGTAGCCGTTGCTCATACGAGTACTTTATATTAAAGTGCGCTTTTATTATAATTGATAATAATATAAAAGCTTGGTTAATTATAAATCCAAGTTTTATTTCATTGAAATTAGTTAGAAATTCGTCGAGTTATTTAAATTTTAAGCATTAATCTTTTAAAACAGCACAATATCGTTGTTTTTCAAGCTGCTTTGCCTAAACTGAGTTTTTCGCAAATAAGATCAAAGCAAAACATAGTTATTTTAGTGATTTTGTAGTGAAGTTGAAATAAATACTTCAAATTGAATAAGTCGAGGAATTATCAACCGATTTCAATTAAATAAAACTTGCTGGATTTAGAATAAGCTAGAATATTTATTGCTATGACATAACGGGACATTTAATACAGAATATGTCCACAAATTGATCTTAAATAGAAAATTTAAGGAAATTTTTCATCATGCAGATGAAGGTTTGCGCTTGATACAATTTTTGAAAGAAGAAGTTAATTTAGATTTAGTTTCTGGAAGAACAATGGGAACGACTAGATATGGTACAACCATTGATGCTATGTTTTCACGATTACCACGAACCTAATATTACAGTATTTAATAATGACGTTACTATTAATGAAATTCAGCAATTTACCTCATAATGAATTTATGTAATAAACATATTTTAAATTTAAAAATTATACAATCCTTTTACTAATATAAGAGATGCCTTTATTCACCCCCTTTACCTTTAATATACATCTCAAATTCCAAGGTAATCGATCTTAAGGAGTAAACTCCAGTCGCGCGTCGGAGATGACACGCACACTTCTTTTTCATCCTTCCTGAAGTTCAAAAAAACTCACGCCATAAACTTGCCTCAATATGGAATTGTCTTCCTTTTCCTTGCAGCCAATTTTCTCAGTTAAGTGCATTATCTTTTTTTCTGCAGTTACTATAGAATCTCCTATGGTCTCTTTGTTTTCTAAGCATCCTGAACACTTCAAGGAGCGTTATTCTCTGTGAAGAATTATTATAACTACGTTTCATTTCCTCGCAGTAAATATTTTTGAAATTAAGAAAGAACTTTTTAAAATAATAACACGTTTTTTTTTAACAAATTTTTTTATTTCATTCAATACATTTGCTTAACAAAGACATATTTTATATTAATCGGGATTCGAAAGAATGTCACCTAGGCCGTTGCTCACCATTTTGGACAAAATTCATCATCTTAGAGAGCCTATTTACCCCATCCACTGCTTGTATCATTTTTAGCTGCAACGAATACTACCAAAGTAATTAACCAAAATAAATTCATGTTGATTCTTTATAATTTTTAAAAGAGACTTGTATTTCTTTAATTTATCAAGAGATACTAATGAAAAACGTAGACTTTGTCTGGCTTTTATACACTTCTACGACAACCGTGACTTACGTCATTTTATTGTTAGTTGTTCTATATTTGTATACACATGGATTCTGTTGCTTGTACATATTATATGAAGAATACAAATTCAGATGTTGGTAAATATAAAACTCCACAACAACCGTGGCTTACGTTATTTTATTGTTAGTTGTCCCATTGCCAGTTGGACATTTTAGAAAATTATGAATAAAATATATTCTTAAATATTCGTAGTAGCATCATCTGAAAATATCTGAAATATACGGTGAGAACGATTATTTCGGCACGTTTATCTAAAACAAAAAAATTAGATTTTGTCAATATGTTTTGTGATTTTGCTTGAAGATTTTAGAAAATTTTTGAATTTTAACAAAATATTAGATGTTTTATGTTGAAGTATCAATTTTAAACCAGAAAATTAAGGTGAAAATCTACTGCCGCGAATTAAAAAATGAACGTTATTTAAAAAGATTGTAAAAAAGAAATCTGTACATAATATATTTTTTTGAAATTCTTTTTGCGATGGACGTTTTGAATGACGCTGAGTCCAAAAATCGCATTTTTAAAATTTTTGTCTATCTATCTGTCAGTCTGTCTGTCTGTTAAAGCATCATGCGAAAACCACTGAATGGATTTAAATGAAACTTGGCATTTTATCCAGTTGAAAAGGTTGGACCCGGTAGGGGGCGCTGCGATCGGGTTCCAGGCATTCTTTTTTTATCTTATCTGCGAAACCGTTCATCCGATTTGCATGAAAATTTGTATGTAGAGGTTCTCAGACATACTGAGTTTTTTGACTTATCTGCTCTGTTCTATCTCGAGCACCAGAGGGTGCTGTAGTACCAATATTTTGAAAAACGTCAAAAAACTCCTAAGTTGCTTATTTGATTTACATGACAGTTGGTATATAGAGGTTTTCGGAAATGGTGAGTTTTTATGACCTGGAAACTAGGTTCAATCTTGAACAGTAGAGGGCGCTGTAGTACAAATATTTTAAAAAACGTCGAAAAAGTCCAAAACGATTCATCCGATTTGCATGAAAATTTGTATGTAGAGATTCTTGGACACGCTGGGCTTTTTTGACTTATCTACTTTGTTCAAACTCGAACACCAGAGGGCGCTGTAGTACAAATATTTTGAAAAACCTCGAAAAACTCCTAAATCGTGCATCCGGATTGCATGAAAGTTGGAAAATAGGGGTTTTCTGATACTCACAAACGGTGAGTGTTTTGGACTTATCTTTTTTGTGCTATCTTGAACACCAGAGAACGCTTTAGTACAAATCTTAGGAAATCGTGAGAAACTTCAAAACTTTGAAGATTTTTAATTTGTAAATAGCGATTTTCGAGTACGGCATGGGCTCTTGTGCTATCTTTTTAGCTATTTCTCGAAACTAGAGGGCGCTGTTGTGCAATTTGTACGTGTGTATGTAATTAAACTGTTCCTTGTGTGTTCTTGAGTGGATCCCTGGATGGTTCAGATTCACAATTGGACCCGGTAGGTGGCGCTGCAATCGAGTATAAGGCATTTTGTTTTTATAGCTTATCTCCGAAAACTTTCATGCGATTTACATGAACATTTGTATGTAGAGGTTTTCGGATACGGTGAGATTTTATGACTTATCTATTTTGTTCTATATTGATCACCAGATATCGTTGGTGGAGTTAATGCTGGATCCGAGGTAGACGGAAAGACAACCTCGAAGGAAGTGTTGTCAACAGTGACGTGGGTGCCAATACGCTGGGACTGTTTGTTTGTTGACACTAGATATTTCGTCTTATCTGCGTTTACTGCAAGACCCATGCGACTCGACTCTTTTTTTATGTAGAGAATGCTGCACTGACTTCGTGTGTATTATGGCCAAGGATATCGATATCATCAGCATACACTAGCAGCATAACACTCTTATTGAATATTGTGCCGCTTTGTCTCAGATCAGCCTCGGCTCAGCTACTACCATATAAATAACTTCGCTAAAGTTCTAGTCCACCAAAGAAAGATACATGCATAAACAATTCTTATCAACCACACACAGTCGCGATGCTATCAACGTCAGCATCGTCGAGTGAGGGTTGTTTTTTATCCCGTTTGCATGCATTTGTTGTTGTTTAAGCGAACTGACGCTTATGTGAAGTTTTAAATTCACTCCTGTTAATACCTTCGCTAAAGAAGCTAATGCTTCAAATATATCAACCCATACTACAAAACAAACACATTCAGCAAAAATATTCGGCTATTTTTGGACTAAACCGAAGCCGAAGGTCGAAGGTTGAAAAATCGGCCGATTATGCCGAATATCAAAGCCGAAGTCGGACATTAACCCTAGAACACAAACCTTACGTTCACAATACGTTATAGACTCGTTAGGAGTGAGTAAATTTTACGTTGGTTAGTATTCTAGGGTTAATTGCTACCCTATTCATTATTATTCTTTCGTATAGATTTTTCGTCACATAAAATGTGTTAATAATATAGATGAACCGGTCACCATCATTAAGTGTTTGTATAATATTTCTTGTATTAAATTTATTCAAAATTGCATGCAACATATTCAAAAACCAATAATATTCCAAAGTTATTTTATAGCAACAATAAAAAAATTAGTTATATTCAAAATGTGTGTTTACCACGAGATTATTTTGAATAACTAGGCGGCTTCAGTCTTTTCACAGAACTGGGAGTCTCAGGGCTTCAGTCTTTTTACTGTGATAAAACTTTGATAAACTCTTTGATAAAACTGTGTTTCATGGGTATATCTTAAAACAGAAACAAGTTCCAAAGCTTTCAGATTTATCCCAGACAAAATTATAAAGCAAAACCAGTAGAATCCTTCATAGAATTTTCATAGAATGTTGAAAACTTTGAAGAAAGATTTCTCAAAACATAAAAGTCAGACTTAAAGAGTTTATGGCTGTTGCTGTATATCGTAAACGGAATAAATTGGGTTTTTCTGTATGTCTTTTTCAGACATTTTTTGTTGTGGAATTTCATTAGAAAAATAAACATTGAAAAGTCTTTTTGATACTTGAAGCCTTTTAAAGACAAATTAATGCGAGGTTTGTTCACTGACTTAATTAATTTTTGTTTTTTAGATTTCTTTATTATATTTGATATCAAGTGTAAGAAGATAAAATCCCACATCTTTAAAATTTATTCTTTTTGTGAATAATTTTTACCGCTCCCACATCACGCGCTCAAAATTCATTTTTTTATTGTATAAAAAGTATGGAGTCATAAGAAGTTTTTAAATTGCTTTTTTTGGTTTCGTTAGTATATTTACCAAAAACTTTAATTTTCTATGAAATTAAAATGTTCAATGCCCGATAAGGACTACGAATATTGTCGGTAATATTTTGAAAATTTCTTTGCTGGTATTTCTAATATACTTTGGCAACACTTTTTAATATTGAAATGTGAAACCATAAATTTTTGTTTATAGCGGACTCCCGGAGCGGACTTTAAGTATATTCAAAGCTATAAAGGTTTTATAAATTTGATATCGCCACATTATGTGGAAGGTGGAATTTCTGCATCAGAATGTATTGATTCGAAATAGTTGTTTATATTCTCCCAATGGGGAATCAGCAGTTTTTCCATTATAATTGGATATTTATGTGTTTAATAGACACAGCAATTTGCCCTTTAAGGGGGTCTTCTCGTTGAGCAACTTTTTTTTTTCAACTTTTCTTTTTTGCATTTATTTATAGCTTGGGTAGTTGTGAATATGCCCCTAAAAGGATTTTTAGAAATTCGAAATACTTTAGAAGATACAGCCTTTTTTGTGAAGCAAGGTCTGATGGACAAGAAGGTGATGGAGGTAATAAAACCAGCTTACGAAGCGCTCTCGGCAGATAATTTGCTTGAAAGATGCCTTGGATCTGAAACTCAGAATTCCAATGAGTCCTAAAGTTTGTGAAAAGGTTTTTCAAATCGACGAGTGCATCTCTTTTGCTCCAATGTGTTTTTCGGCTCGGCTCAACTACTTACTTAGGTGGCGCTTACAACCGTAAGTCGGTTTCCGCCTGTTGTAAGAATTTTCGTCAGTCATTTCTATTTTCGCTTGCCGGCGCCAGTTGGAAGCTCCAAGTTTCGTCAGGTTGTCCTCTACTTGGTCCTTTCAACGGAGATACGGTCGCCCTCTCCTCCGTTGACCGCCGCTGGATACCGAATCGAATATTTTCTTCGCTAGGGCGTCATCTTCCATCCGCTCAAAATGACCCAGCCAGCGAAGCCACTCGATTTTCGGCGAATAGCTCAAACAGCTTATCGTTCCATCGTATTCGGTACTCGCCATTGACGTAGATTTGTCCGCATATCTTGCAAAGGATCTTTCTCTCTAAAGCTCGCAAAGTCTTTTTATCAGAGCTGCTCAAAGTCCAGGATTGTGCTGCATATAACAGGACGGGCATGATTAGTGACTTATGGAGCGTGACTTTTCTTCGTCGAGAGAGGGCTCTGCTTCTAAATCGCCTACTGAGTCCAAAGTAACACCGGTTGCTAAGAGTTATCCTTCGTTTTATCTCTCTACTAGTATCGTTGGAGGAGTTAATGCTGGATCCGAGGTAGACGAAGTCCTTCACAACCTCGAAGGAAGTGTTGTCAACAGTGACGTGGGTGCCAATACGCTGGGACTGTTTGTTTGTTGACACTAGATATTTCGTCTTATCTGCGTTTACTGCAAGACCCATGCGACTCGACTCTTTTTTTATGTAGAGAATGCTGCACTGACTTCGTGTGTATTATGGCCAAGGATATCGATATCATCAGCATACACTAGCAGCATAACACTCTTATTGAATATTGTGCCGCTTTGTCTCAGATCAGCCTCGGCTCAGCTACTACCATATAAATAACTTCGCTAAAGTTCTAGTCCACCAAAGAAAGATACATGCATAAACAATTCTTATCAACCACACACAGTCGCGATGCTATCAACGTCAGCATCGTCGAGTGAGGGTTGTTTTTTATCCCGTTTGCATGCATTTGTTGTTGTTTAAGCGAACTGACGCTTTTGTAAAGTTTTAAATTCACACCTGTTAATACCTTCGCTAAAGAAGCTAATGCTTCAAATATATCAACCCATATTACAAAACAAACACATTCAGCAAAAATATTCGGCTATTTTTGGACGAAACCGAAGCCGAAGGTTGAAAAATCGGCCGAATATCAAAGCCGAAGTCGGACATTAACCCCAGAATACAAACCTTACGTTCACTATACGTTATATGACTCGTTAAGAGTGAGTAAATTTTACGTAGGTTAGTATTCTAGGGTTAATTGCTACCCTATTCATTATTATTCTTTCGTATAGATTTTTCGTCACATAAAATGTGTTAATAATATAGATGAACCGGTCACCATCATTAAGTGTTTGTATAATATTTCTTGTATTAAATTTATTCAAAATTGCATGCAACATATTCAAAAACCAATAATATTCCAAAGTTATTTTATAGCAACAATAAAAAAATTAGTTATATCAAAATGTGTTTGGTACCGCAATTTTTGACCAATTTTGTAATAATTACCGCCAAATTATTTGAAATAACTATGCGGCTGCAGTCTTTTCACAGAACTGGGTTTTTGATAAAACTGTGTTTCATGGGTATATCTTAAGCAGAAACAAGTTCCAGAGCTTCCAGCTTTATCCAAGACAAAATTATAACGCAAAAACAGTAGAATACTTCATAGAACTTTCATAGAATATTGAAAACTTTGAAGAAAAATTTCTCAAAACATAAAAGTCAGACTTAAAGAGTTTATGGCTGTTGCTGTTTATCGTAAACACAATAATGTATGTCTATTTCAGACATTTTTTGTTGCGCAATTTCATTTGAAAAATAAACACTGACTTAATTAATTTTTGTTTTTTAGATTTCTTTATAATATTTGATATCAAGTGTAAGAAGATAAAATTCCACATCTTTAAAATTTATTCTTTTTGTGAATAATTTTTACCGCTCCCACATCACGCGCTCAAAATTCATTTTTTTATTGTATAAAAAGTATGGAGTCATAAGAAGTTTTTAAATTGCTTTTTTTGGTTTCGTTAGTATATTTACCAAAAACTTTAATTTTCTATGAAATTAAAATGTTCAATGCCCGATAAGGACTACGAATATTGTCGGTAATATTTTGAAAATTTCTTTGCGGGTATTTCTAATATACTTTGGCAACATTTTTTAATATTGAAATGTGAGACTATAAATTTGTATTTATAGCGGATAATTTATAATTTATAATTTTGATATCGTCACATTGTATGGAAGGCTGAATTTCTGCGTCAGAATGTGCTGATTCGAGATACTTGTTTATATTCTCCAAATGGGGAATCAACAGTTTTTCCATTATAATTGGATATTTAGGTGTTTAATAGACACAGCAATTTGCCCCTTTAAGAAAAAAAGTTAAAGTTGAAAACTACTATAAAGTTTATATTTGCTAACATCTGAATCTGCTTTCTTCACATTTATACAAGAAACAGAATTCACGTGTATGCAAATATAGGACAACTAACAATAAGTTGACGTAAGCCACGGTTGTCGTAGATGTGTATAAAAGCGAGCCAAAGTCTACGTTTTTCATTAGTATCTCTTGATAAATTAAAGAAATACAAGTCTCTTTTAAAAATTATAAAGAATCAACATGAATTTATTTTGGTTAATTACTTTGGTAGTATTCGTTGCAGCTAAAAATGATACAAGCAGTGGATGGGGCAAATAGGACCTCCAAGATGATGAATTTGGTCCAAGATGGTGAACAAAGTCCTTAGTGGCAGAATTTCGAATTCAGACTAATATTAAATATGTCTTTGTTAAGCCAATGTATTGAATGAAATAAAAAAATTTATTAAAAAAAAAATAACCTCCTTATTATTTTAAAAATTTCTGAGCCTTTCCTAACTTTCAGAAACCTAACTGCGAAAAAATGAAACGTAGTATTAAGCATAGTTTTTTCACAGCGAAAAACGCTCCTTGAAGAGGTCAGGATCCTTAGAAAAAGTAGTGTTTTTCGAAGTGCTCCTGTTCGGGAAATCAACTCGTTGTATTTGAACAAAAATTTAGGTGAGGCGTACAACCTCAGTTTCTTACAAATCGATTCCAGCCTATGGACCAATAACGAACATTTTTTGGGAGCTGAAGAAACCGTCAGAAATATTTCCGTCGTTAATGACTCTGCCGAGAGCACCATCAATCTCATTAACGGATTCAATGAGAAACTAACTACGCTGGAGGACGAAAAGCAAATCATTCTTTAAGTAGTAGAAGCTCATCAGAAGATATTCCCGTACAGAAGCTTTTCAAAAAACACATTATTACAAATATATAACAGAAGTTGAAATATTCTTAATAATTTACGCAGATATACTAATACAACAAATTCATATTTATCAAAAAAGTACATTCATATAATAAATCATATTTCGCTTAAATATTGTTCAATTTGCAAAATTGGGAAAATTGTAAAGAGTGGGAAAAAGTCAACGATATTCGCGTTTGCTTGCTCCTGGTGGTCGCAAACATATTTTCATGCTAAATCTGAATGCGGAATCAGATGAAGCAACCAATTTTACAGTATAAAAATTAATAAAATTCACAGTAACTCTGAGGGCCCGAAACACACGTTTTGCAGCTCACTCAGTTTTTGAAAAGAGTGATCTTTTTTGGACGTTTAACTATTTCTATACAAGCACCTTTCATATGAGGGGGGAAGGGGGGAACGGAGAGTCAGAAACACTTCACTAAAAGCCATATAAATGTGAATGTTTATTGATTTTGCATTGTCTTAAACAAAGCCTTATATTCCAGAAAATGCGGCTGTTTTTCCTTGATTTCATTACTAAAATGCTATAATAAATTCGAATAATACACGTCGTTGATTTTTTTCCGTTCTGAAGTCAATCAATAGAACTTATCCCACGCTCATCCGAAAAACTCACGCCATAACATTGCCTGAAGATGGAACTGTCTTCGTTTTCTTTGGAGCCAATTCTATCATTTCAGTCCATTGTCCTTTCAAACAATCGCCATCTATACATCATGTATGGTACTTATCGGACTACCAGAAGTTGTTCGATGAGCTATCCTACATTTTGCCTCAACAATTATCAGGACGCTTGTGATTCATTTGCCCCATTTGTATAGGAGATCCGCACATTTCGTCGAGGATGCGGAAATTTACTGCGGTACACAACTAAATGAAGCTTAAAACGCCAGACACTTACTTTCAATAGATAATAAAATTTATTAATGAATTGTCTTCGAATAAATTCAAACTTCTCTTTGTCTCTGCAGTTTCTATAGAATCTACGATTTCGTTTTCTAAGCATACTGACCTCTTCAAGCAGCGCTTTTCGCTGTGAAAAAACTATGCTTAATACTACGTTCAATTTTTTCGCAGTAATTTTTTTTAAAGATAGGACAGGCTCAGAAATTTTTAAAATAATATGACGGTTATTTTTTTTTTTAATAAATTTTTTTATTTCATTCAATACATTGGCTTTACAAAGACATATTTAATATTAGTCTGGATTCGAAATTATGTCACTAAGGCTTAGTTCACCATCTTGGACGAAATTCATCATCTTAGAGGTCCTATTTGCCCCATCCACTGCTTGTATCATTTTTAGCTGCAACGAATACTACCAAAGTAATTATCCAAAATAAATTCATGTTGATTCTTTATAATTTTTAAAAGAGACTTGTATTTCTTTAATTTATCAAGAGATACTAATGAAAAACGTAGACTTTGGCTCGCTTTTATACACATCTACGACAACCGTGGCTTACGTCAACTTATTGTTAGTTGTCCTATATTTGCATACACGTGAATTCTGTTTCTTGTATAAATGTGAAGAAAGCAGATTCAGATGTTAGCAAATATAAACTTTATAGTAGTTTTCTTTTTTTCTTAAAGGGGCAAATTGATGTGTCTATTAAACACCTAAATATCCAATTATAATGGAAAAACTGTTGACGCAGATATTCCACCTTCCGCATAATGTGACAATATCAAATTTATAAAACCTTTATAGCTTTGAATATACTTAAAGTCCGCTCCGGGGGTCCGCTATAAACAAAAATGTATAGTCTCACATTTCAATATTAAAAAATGTTGCCAAAGTATATTAGAAATACCCGCAAAGAAATTTTCAAAATATTACCGACAATATTCGTAGTCCTTATCGGGCATTGAACATTTTTATTTCATAGAAAATTATATTTTTTGGTTAATATACTAACGGAACCAAAAAAAAGCAATTTAAAAACGTAGCTTCTTATGACTCCATACTGTTTTTACGATAAAAAATTAATTTAAACATGATTCACAAAAAGAATAAATTTTCGAGTTGTTGAATTTTATCTTCTTACACTTATAATATCAAATAATATAGAGATTCTAAAAAACAAAAATTAATTAAGTTAGTGAACAAACCTCTCATTAATTTGTCTTTCAACAAGGCTTCAACTATCAAAAAGACTTCTCAATGTTTATTTTTCAAATGAAATTGCGCAACAAATAAAGGTCTGAAAAAGACAAACAGCAAAACCCAAATTATTGTGTTTGTGATAAATAGCAACAACGATAAATAGTTTAAGTCTGATTTTTATGTTTTGAGGAATCTTTCTTCAAAGTTTTCAACATTCTATGAAAGTTTCATATAGGATTCTACTGTTTTTGCACTATAATTTTGGCTGGAATATAGCTGGTAGTTCTGGAACTGGTTTTTATTTTAAGAAATATCCATGGAACACAGTTAAAATAAAAGCCCAGTTATTTCTAAAGACTTAAGCCTCCTTGTTATTCCAAATAATTTTGCGGTAATTAGAATAAAATTGGTCAAAAATTGCGGTATCCAACACATTTTGAATATAACTAATTTTTGGAGTTTACTCCTTTAGATTTCATATATTGCCCGCGGTATGAAAATTTTATGGCGAGTGAAATCGAGCGTTATCTAAAAAATCAAGCGTTACGCAGTCAGCGTCGCAAAGCAAAATACCAACATACAGCAGCAATCTGCTATTGGATAAAATTGAATTGCAAATTTTTGTAAAACTCAAAAAGTACTGGGCCGATTTTTATGAAATAAGTTTTAAAATATCATAGTTGTGCTACAGCACAGTATTTGGGTATTTTCGTTTTAAATTTCAATACTATGTGTATTTAATTAAAATATAAAGATTTGTTAGAAATTATCCCCGATGCCACGCATTGCATGCTCGTTTTCTATTAACCAGCTTGTGCTTGAGAGAGTTTCAATAAACTCTATGTTGCTCTCTATCTTCTCTTTTTATGTTCAGCTAGCCACAGCACAACAAAAAATTGTGTGGGTTTGTGCGTAGGCGTTGCTGATACGAGTAGTTTGTATTGAAGTGAGCTTTTAATTATAAATCCAGAAAGTTTGATTTCATCGAAATTAGTTTAAAAGTTGTCGTGTTATTTAATATTAAATTGTAAGCATTAATCCGTAAAAAACAGCAGAAAATCGTTGTTTTTCATGCTGTTTTGCCTGAACTGAGTTTGTCGCAAGTAAGAACAATAAAACGTAGTTATTTTGGTGATTTTGAAGTGAAGTAGAAATACTTTAAATAGAATAACTCGACGAATTTTCAGCCGATTTCAATTGAATAAAACTTTCTGGATTTACAATTAGCTGGATTTATTGCTACGACATAACGGGACATTAAATACAAAATATGTTCACAAATTGATCTTGAAGCGAAAGATATGAAAAATTTAAGCAATTTTTCAATTGTTTCATCATACAGATGAAGGATTGGACATAATGCAATTTTTTAAAGAAGACATTAATTTAGATTTAGGTACTGGTAGAACATTGGGAACGACTAGATATGGTACAACTATTGATGCGATGTTTTCACTTCACAATTACATTAAACGTAATATTACAGTATTTAATAATGACGTCACTATTAGGCAGACCTGGGCCTATTGCATTAAATGAGGTAACCCTTTTAACCCGCCAGCGGCACCACATATGGATGGCATCTGGGAGAGACTCGTGAGGTCAGTAAAAACTGTTCTATACAGCATATGCCCGTCCATGAAATTCACTGACGAGAGCGTTAGGAGTGCTTTATGGGAAATTGAATTTATAATAAATTCTCGCCTACTTACTTTTGTCTCACTCGAAACCAATGATGACGACGGTATTACCCCGAATCATTTACTAATTGGGTCATCAGATGGCTATAAACCTATTACAAACGACAATATGGACCTACGTCAGCGTTGGCACAAAACTCAAATGTTTGCGGATCAATTTTGGCGCCGATGGTTACAAGAGTATGTTCCTATAATATCAAGAAGAAGCAAATGGTTTTGTAAGCAGCCTCCATTGAATATCGACGACATTGTGGTTATCGTGGATCAAGAGCTTCCAAGAAATTGTTGGCCAAAGGGTAGAATAATCGACAGAGTTGTTGCCAAGGACGGCCAAGTTAGAAGAGTGACGGTAAAAACAAAGTCTGCAATACTTCAACGACCAGTAGCTAAGGTGGCAGCATTGGATGTTGGTACTTCTGTAGGTAAGCTTTCGGCTTCGGACTCGCTTACGGGTGAGGGAATGTTACCGCCAATTTAAAGCTGAATGCGAAGTATTATTATTTAAGAAGCAGGCTGTAAATATTTCAATTTTTATGTATTCATATGTATGACGTGCATATTGTTATAGTATGTGTAAGCTATGTATACATTTATATTCACACAAAGAAGCCAGTTACTTTAATTCAGAAGTTATAACGGGCCGAAGTTGGTCTCTTAGGTATTTTGTATAACTAATTTATTCACTCTGTACAGTTTAGAACAAAGTACTGGCGGTAGCAGACAAAGAATTTTAAAGCACGTCGTTTTCTTTTTTATATAAATTAAAAATTGTTAATTTGAATATTTAAAACTAAATAAACTGAATTTAATGTTAAATAAAAACGAGAGCTCTTAGAATTTGTCTCAACGCAAGAAGTCTTTCGCGTAACAGCATTGATGATTTTTCCGTAATTAAATCAAATCAATGATAATGCCAATTCAATTACCATTAAATATAACAGATTTAGTGCACTAATTTTTACACTACACTAATTTTTTATCAAAGCAATGCATTAATATTTAACTATCATTTACGAATAATGCACTATTATTGCAATATCACTAAAAAGCATTATGGGATTTGGGAATTGGGATTGGGAACGATTTTTTATTGAATGGAATCCATCTAAACTTTAACAAAAATAGTTCAATGTAACAAGCAAAATTAAAATATTTGTCAAATTTAAGAAGAAACTTCTAATTTAAGTTATTTCCCCTGATTATAACTAAGCTTTTAAAGTTTTCGTGTGAAAGACTCCGCCTGCGAGGCGTATTTACCATGCCAGCAAAATAAAACTGGCGCTAGACTAGCGCAGAAGAAGTCAGAGGCGTATTGTATTTAAAAAAGCCTGCCGAATTAGGGGAAATCCCTAAAAGCATCCGAATGATATATCGTTGTCATTCAAATACAGGAAATGAAATTAATAAGAAAACACAGGTGCGTCGTTGGACACACGAGAGAAGCGAAGCTTTTTCACAGTTTCATACACACAGAGGAAACATTTGAAATTATAAAATTTTCGGGTATAATTTGCCTAAGACCTTCGGCCAGAATGGGTTATCTAAGTATTTTTTTAATACAACAAAGGGAATTTAGGCAATCGCATTATTTTGCCATTAGGCAATTTATGCTAGGACTTGTTTGTTCTTTTGAAAGCCTTCTGCTAAAATGGGTTGCTGTAGATTTAAGGCAATATTAAAAAAGAAACTTGGGTATGTTATACTTATACTACTAGTGAAGATTTCCTAAGCCCTTTGCAACAAGCGCTTGCGTTGTTCTCTTAGGATTTGTTTTTTTTTTCAACTTTACAGCTTTGCTAAACACCTTTTTCAGTTTTTTATTTTTCATTTTTTAATCAACTTAATTGTTACTTCATATCAACTCATCACTAGTCTTGCTTGATTCCCGCTGTGGTACACTATTCAGCTTTATGTTCTACTTGCTTCGTCAGTGTGAGGAATAAATTGCTGCGAAATACATGCACGTTGGTACAAATGATAAGAAAAGGAAAGCAAATAATGACCGCGTATGACAGAAAGAGTAGCAATGAGAGAAAAGATTGTAAGAACCCCAATTTGCTTTTGCCCATTTATTACTTTTTGGCATTTAATACAATGTTGGCATGACCAAGTTGACAAAAAACTTATGAAATTTGCACAAATTTCTTAGGCTTCATACAAAAATAGTTACCCAAGTCGTTTTAGGCAAAACGCCCGCCGTAGGTATTTTTCTGTGTGTAGATTTGATAATTTAATGTTTTTTTTAAAGAACTTAAGTTCAAAATTTTAAAGCAACATTAAAAAACTTAAAAAACACACGTTAATATTCACACCAGTAAAATTTATTGGATTTCATTATTATTTGATATACTATATATTTTTTATTTTATTTACTTTATTACATGTTACAGTCATTGTTAAAACAAAAGCATGTACCAACAACAGCACAAGCGCATTTACATAAAAAAAAAACATATTACTTCGCCCTTCGCGAGGATCGATCTCATGACCCTCTGATTACAAAACCTACTCTCTTTCCTCCGAGCCAAGCAGCTCTGTCAAATTTTGGTGTTAATTTAATATTAAATATATAACTGCAGCTTTGTTAACAGTTGTTAACAGATGGCGTTACCAAATTGAGGATGATGACCAGTGTTGTCACTTGCAAATTTTAGATAGTGGTAGGTTGAGTCTAAAATGAGTGGTGAATTTTAAAAAACGTTGGAATATATTTTTCTGCTTAAGGAAAAATTCGAATGAAGTCCTACAGCAAAACAAATCATAAGAAGTATACCATAAAGCAAGTTTTTTCAGGCTGAATTAGTTTTACTGCAAATAATTCTCTTATAATGTTCTTAAAACAGCACTAATATATAAAATATTATATGCAATAATAAATTAAATATTTTATGAAATAAAATATCTAACATTTTAATTATAATGCAGTAATTTTTATATAAATATATTAGAAAGTGATAGATTTTAAAAAAATTAAAATAGTGGTGGAAACCAAAAAAGTGGTAGATTTACACAATTGTGGAAAAGTGGCAATACTGATGATTCTTGTAGCAAGTGGTTTAGCAGTTACCCAAGCCATAAAAATCATTTAATCAACTCTTGTAGCAAGTGACTTAGCAGCTACACAAACCACACAAATACATTAATATATTATTGGATGTGCAGCAACATAGCTTCAATTGCACTTAAAACTGAATCAATGCATTTGCATAAAAAAGGTGATTGGCTCAGTGGATAGGGTATAGAACTCCAGTCTGTGGTTGACTGGATTGTGGTTGTGGCTGTGGGCTCGAATCCCCACGGCAGGCGGAGAACTGTTTTTTTATATTTGATATATTAAATTGTCTTGTTGTAAAAAACACAGAAACAAAGAAACCATATAAAATTCTAAGAAAAAATCTGTCGAAAATTTTTCAGATTTCACTCTAAGCAAATCACAGAACGGGGCGTAAAAAGCTTCGCTTCAAAAAAATTATTTTTCTTTTTCTATGCGTTCTATGCACTCCTACCTTGCAATAATAATATCATGGCCTTTTTCAATTATTTGTAATCGATTATTTGCGATTATCGACCGCCTAATAGTGGTTATTTTTATATTTTATAGATACGTACGTATCTGAGAAAATAACTTGCTTCAAAATTGGTTGGGTAGTTTGTTAGTGATAATGCAATAATAGTGCATTATTCACAATGCGTTTTAATGATGGTGCATTGATAGTTAAATAGTTAAATATTAATGCACTACTTTGATAAGAAATTGTGTATGTAAATATTAGTGCACTAAATCTGTTATATTTAATGGTAATGTAAAAATTTTTACACTAAAATAAATTTTCGTCAATTGAATGGTAATGTAAAAGTAGTGCAAATTGCCCAGGTCTGCTATTAGGCTGGATTCACTAACCACGTTCAGCAAGTTTTTCGCGTTTTTTTTATACGAAGTTCTTGCGCTCTCTGCTCAGTGAGAGATAATTGCTGCACGCTCTTCAACTTGATTAACATTATTTTTTGAATTTTCGCAAAAACTTGCTGAAGGTGGTCAGTGTATCCAGCCTTAATGAAATTCACCAATTTACCTCATAATGGATTTATGTAATATATATTATAAATATATATTTTAAAATTAAAAAAGTATACAATCCTTTTAGTAATATAAGAGATGCCTTTATTCACCCCTTTTACCTTTTATATGCATCTCAAATTTCAAGGTAATCAATATAGAGGCGTAAGCTTCAGTCGCGCGTCGGAGCTGACAAGCACACTTTTTTTATTGTGGCGGCCTTGAAGCAGTGGGTAGAGTGTGTGGTCCATACGCCAGAGAGCCCTGGTTCGAAACCCACCTGGCACAGAAATTTTTTTCAAATGAATTAAAATTTCTGTCCGGCCGTCACCTCTCTGCAGACAATGGCAAACCTCAGAGAGTAAAAACTGCCATGAAAAAGCCGTTCGGAGTTAGCATAAAACATGAAGGTCCAGTTCTCGATCACTTGGGTTCAAACATTTCACAACACACACAACACAAATTGATCATAAGAAGCTCGGCCAAAGTCCTTTCAAGGGTCTAACAGGGCTAAGAAGCTATGTAAAAGTAGGTAAATACTGGAATCATGATCTTAAATTCAAATCAGTTATAAAATAAACTATTGCTGATTCCTCATTGGGAGAATGTGAAGAAGAAAAACAGCAATCCTCGAATCAACTCATTCTAATGCAAAAATTCCACTTCTCATAAAAAGTGACGTCATGAAAATATAAAAATGACGTATATAAAAATGTTAAAAGTATCAATTGGTTTTATAAAAAACAGACAGATCTTGAAAAAGTACTGGTATGTACGCAGGCTACTTTTAAACTATTTTGTTCCACTGCAAGAGGGAATGTTAATGAAATAAATTAGCAATACTCACAGAAATTCCATTTTTGGGTTGAAGTTTCACTTGTATCGTTGGTGGCGACCGCCACACACATACTTTTTTCACTGAAAACTGCAGTCAGAAACAAATTTCTAGAATATCTAGATATATATCACCTTATTTAGTTACAAAATTGGGCTTCATTTAGAGCCATGGCTGATTTTCTAAAAACTAAGTACATATGAAACAAATGAAGTAAACTTGTCTGCAAAACAAAGAAACTGCTTCTCGAAATCAAGACCTCGCTTAGTGAAACCATGTAAAAATTCCGTTTTTTAAAGAGAAATCTCTACAAAATGTAGAAAAATCCATGCCTATGAATTGAAGCTATGGTTCCTTTCGATCCGGGAAGTATATTTTTCTGAGTGTAGCAGTACTATTTGTGGATTACTATTAATATGTATAGCCAAACCACAATCTAAGATCATCAGATTAGGAAGAAAAGAGAAACTTATTCTTAATTTAAGATGGGTATGAGCAACTTTGATTATAATCTTTACGTGGACCGGTGGGTGGAACATCCAACTGAAGAACGAGTAGTACTGAGTTCAAATATCGCTAGGAACAAGAATATTTTTATAACAATTTTTTCGTTTTTATACTGCCACACAGTATTTTAACCAGTGGGAAAAAATCCAAAATTTTTGTGTAACAAAACCTAACAAAATGTATATCATAAGTCAGATAATACCTTCACTAAGAAGAATCCAAACTACCAATGCAAAATAATTAGATTAGTGTGAACTATATCTCATTAAAGTCAACGCTTTTCATGCATTTTTATTGTCGTGAACATTTCAATTTTGCGCTTCATCCAAAGAAAAAGAAGCTGTAGCACATTTTTTACAACATTCCATTGATTATATTTTTTTTTTTTTTTGAATTTTTTAAAAAATAACGAATTAAAATAAGTTTTATTTATATTTGCAAGAAAATTGAAAAAAGTAATACAAAAATAATTTAAAATTTTCAAAAAAATTTGAAACTATATTGAAAAAATTTGCTGTTTTAAGCAGTCAATTAAAAAATGTCGACTAGTGCCACCTTGAATTTTTACAAATGCCATTGTATGTCTATTTATCTTTCAGGAACATACAATATTTTGTCCAACTTTATTTAAAAATGGTGTTAAAATAATTTTTTGCAAAAATTAGCTAAATGTTGTTAGTGTATGTTATAAAAGAAAAAAAAACGTAAGCAAATTGTTCTTCTTCTTTGATGAATTTATATTTATACCCCAACGCGTACTGCGTAAAGCCTGTATGATACTTCATTTTTTTTTGCTCAATTTTTGTCATTGAAAATGAAAACTACGAATGCATGGATTCGTGCTATTTGACCTGCTCTAGTTATAATTTTCAATGATCAATTTAATTAAGTATAATACGGGCTTCGTATATTGACTTTGTCATTCCGTTTGTAACGCCAAGAAGGAGGCGTGACAGGTATAGCAAAATATATATATTTTTGATCAGCATCATCTCCTGAGTCGATTTTCGTGTGTTCGTCTGTCTGTCCGTCTGTCAGTCTGTCGACACAGACGCAATTTCATTACAGACGCAATTTTAAAGCTTTCGCGATGAAATTCAAAATATAAGTTTACTTTTAAAAAAGGAAGATCAAGTTCGAGAATGGGCCAAGTCGGATCAAAACCACGCCTACCTCCCATACAAAGTGATTTTATATTAACCGTAAAATGTCTTTAAAATCCACAAAAATTAAAGAAATGCCTTGAAATTTGGCATGTAAGCTTTGCTCGTCAGTCTTAATCCTGGCTGGAAACCACGCCTACCTCCGATACAAATTGGCTTTATTTTAAACGTAAAATCTCTTCAAAATCTGCAAAAATTAAAGAAAAGTTTTAAAATTTTGCCCATAAGCTTTGATATTTAATATAAGCCATCTGCATGATATATGGCAAAATAAGATGAAAACCACGCCCACTTTCCATACAAAGTGGCTTTATTTTAAACGTAGAATCTCTTAAAAATCCACTAAAATTAATGAAATGTCTTGAAATTTTGCACATTAGCTTTGATATATAATATGAACCATCCCATGATGTATGGCAAAATCGGATCAAAACCGCGCCTACCTCCCATACAAAGTGACGTCATCAAAATAGGAAAACTTTCGTTAATATATAAAACTGAATATCATCGTGTATGTCGTGGCTAAGACTTCGAATATACTTCAATATGGCCGCGGGGGGTATTTTAGCTGCGGTACCCTGCCGATGCTCCATTCCTTACTAGTTTTCATTGCATTTGTCCCAATCAGAGTTGCCAGTTTTGCACGATAAATCGTACTTTTGGTATTTTTTCTGCTCTTGTGAGATGCTTTGGTATAAGGTAAAAATCTTCACTTTATGTGAGAAAAATGTCATATGAGAAAATTTGTACCTCATGTGCGTTATTTACCACGCGAGAGAAAAAAATCCCAAAAAATAACACAAATTACAACAAACTACCAAAACGAGATTTCTACCTAGAAAAATATTATCTTGTATATATAAAATTGTAAGAAAAAAAATCTGTACATGAAATATTTTTTTGAAATTCTTTTTGCGTTTGACATTTTGGATGACGCTGAATCCAAAAATCGCATTTTTAAAATTTTTGTCTGTCTGTCTGTCTGTCTGTTAAAGCATTACGCGAAAACCACTGGAGGGATTTAAATGAAATTTGGCATCTAGGTTCCTTATATCCCCGGTATAACATAGGCTACTTTATATTCAGTAAAAAAGGTTGGACCCTGTAGGGGGCGCTGCGATCGGGTTCCAGACATTCTTTTTTTTATATTATCTCCGAAACCGTTCATCCGATTTGCATGAAAATTTGTAAGTAGAGTTTTTCGGATACGGTGACTTTTTGTAACTTATTTACTCTGTTCTGTATCGAACACCAGAGGGTGCTGCAGTACAAATATTTTTAAAAACCTCGAAAAACTAATACACCGTGCATCCGATTTGCATGAAAATTGGAATTTAGGGGTTTTCTGATACGGTGAGTGTTTTGGACTTAATGTTTTTGTGCTATCTTGAACACCAGAGGGCACTGTAGTACAAATATTTTGAAAAACGTCGAAAAACTCCTAAGCCGTTCATCCGATTTGCTTAAAGTTGGTATATGGAGGCTTTCGGAAACGGTGAGTTCTTATGACTTATAAACTAGATTTTATCTTGAACACCAGAGAGGGATGCAGTACAAATATTTTAAAAAACTTCAAAAAACTCCTAAGTCGCTAATCCGATTTGCTTGAAAGTTGGAATATAGAGATTTTCAGAAACGCTGAGTTTTTATGACTTATAAACTAGGTTTTATCTTGAACACCAGAGGGAGCTGCAGTACAAATGTTTTAAAAATCTCGAAAAAGTTCTAGCTGTACATCCGATTTGCGTGAACATTTGTTCATAGGAGTTTTCGGATACGGTGGGTATTTTGAACTTTTTTTTTCTGCGCTATCTTAAACACCAGATGGTGCTGTAGTACAAATCATTTAAGAAATCGTGAAGCACTCAACAAAAACCGCTCATGCGATTAAGATAAAAATTTGTAAAACGGATATATAGGATTTGATATCGAGTATGGAAAGGGCTTTGGCGTTCTTTTTTAATTCCATCTCGAAAACCAGAGGGCGCTGTTGTACAAATACCGCAAAAAACTCAAAACAACTCATCCGATAAGTATGATTTTTTTAAGTGGTTTTCGGGTGCGGTGAGTCTTTTGGCGCTTTGTATTTTGTTATATCTTGAAAACCAGAGGGCGCTGTACTACAAAAGACGGTAAGACGCGGCAAAGCGCAATGGGTGATATATATCTTCTTTTTTTCCTTATGTGTACTTATATCCAAACTTCTTTTTTCGCATATCACGACAGCTGATGCCAAATTCTGTGGTATTTAAGTACGCATCAAAATATGCGCACGTCAGTTACGTCATAAGATGGAGTTGTTTTGACATTGCAATTTCTATTTTCAATGCTTCTTTAATTTTTGTTCAGTTTCCTCGCGAATTGGCAAAAATTCGTTTTTGCTCTGATTTTTTTTTTAAAATGTGGAATCTGGCGAATACAATATAAAACTTGAAAATATATTTTTGCAAGCGATCGGCGGCACGCACACACAAATCACGATTTCCCTAACTTTTTCTCATAATTTTCAGATGTTGAAGCTACATTTTGCTCATTTCGCCAAAATTTCACAAAATTCCTTCTAAAGTTTGTGAAAAGTTTTTTCAAATCGACGAATGAAATCGAAAATTATTTATATAAACTCCCGAGTTAAGCCGGGTATTCAGCTAGTTTAAAATAATAGCATTCTTGCATTATTTTCCGGCAAAATAAAGTAAATACAAAAATTCAGATTTTTCTTACACTTACACAATTGCATATATTGGCCCATATGCAAAATGGTTCTCTCATGAGATATTTTTTTTCACACGTTTTCTTCCTATGTATAATTAGCATTTTTTAGGCTTTTTTTTTACTTTCCAAGCATTAAAATGATTAATAACAATTTTATTTCATTTTCCAAGTGATCTTAAACTTAAATATACCGACAATAGCTTAAAACTAAAAAAGTAATTTATAATTAAGTAAATATCGCCAGTGATTATTAATAATATCATAAAGATATATCATGCAATTTAATTATTAACATTTGAGTCCACAGCGTAGAAAGGATCTTTCTTCGTGGGAGCCTCGTAAAAAAAAAACACTCAATAAGGAGAGCATGTAAGTTTCTTTATGATTTTCTTTTATATATATTTGTTTTTCTCGATAATATGTGTGAGAGTAAGAGTGACTAATTAGAACTAAACTCGTCCTTGAAACTAGGTCAGTGTAACCTTGAACTTGAGTTACTTTAAATTGCAAACAGCTGCTTTTCTATGTTTTTGCTATTTCAATTAAACTTAAATGCAGGCTTAACCCTTGCACTCTCACTTATATTTATTTAACTATTTTATGCTAATTACTCGTTTTTGCGAAATTTCCTTAATTTATCGATTACATTTTGTTTAAAAGTAACCGGATTAGCGGATATTATAATTATTTTTTTTTGCTGTTTTTTCTTATGTACATTAAAATTTTTAATTTGATTTTTGATTAAATAAAGCTTAGAATTAGTATTTTTAGATGATGATTCTTTCTTAATTCCTATAACCTAAAATTGGTTTATTTTCTTGCTGACCTTTGCATTAAAATGGAAATCAAAAGTTTTAATAAATACTTTTTTTGGTATTCATTGAATTAATGAAATATTTTTAATAATGTTTTCTTTCCACTTGGGATGTTTTTAAATTCTTGCTACTAACCTTTTTACATTGTGTTATCACTAAATTTATTGTTTTCGCTTACTTACCTTTATATTCCTATGGACTTTAATTAAGGCATTTGTTCTATAAGCTTCATTTTTTTTTATTCAATAAAAGAATATATATAAGTGCTAAAAATTCTGTTAATAATAATACTGGTTATAATAACATAATGAATTATAATTTTGTAGTTATGAGTTAAGATACTTATGTTAAATAAAATATCGGTTAATATAATGTCGGTTAAATACCGACGAGCAAGAGCCGCGAGTCAAAGCGTGCTACCCCTTCCTTCTGACCTGATAAGAACTGTTGATATCTGTAAAACTGAAAATACCTACCTTTAAGATCGTTATATGCTACAACAGCTGTTAGCGTCTTATAAGGGCAAAATCAAGTAAAAATAGTTTTGTTTAAATCTTAAAATATATAAAAAGAAGTCCTGAAATTTATGTTGTAGTTTATACAGCGAAAAAAAAAATACTTTTGAATCAAATGAAAATGCATTCGAATCAAAAAATTTTCGACATGAAACGGCGCCAGAAACAAGTGCCCTTAAATCAGAAGAAAATGCTTTTAGATCAAAAGCAAATGTTTTAAAGAGTAGAGTAATTCTTTCAAAAACAATTGTTTTTGAATTAAAAACCACCTAATTTAGAATTGAAGGTAATAGGTTTTAATAAAAAAAAGGGTTTAAAAAAAAATCTGTTTTTGGAACAAAACCAACAAAATATTAATTTTCGTGGCTTTAAATAACCAATGAGAAGTTGTAAATTATTATATTAACGGAAAAACTTTACATGTTAAATTATAAATTTTAATCTTACCATGTCAAGAATAGAAACCACGTCATTTGAATGCCAGTCCAGCACTTTACCCATTCGGCTTTTCCAGTTGTTAAACATGTGGGGCTTAATTTGAGTCATAATGCGATCAAGCAAGCATTCGTGGACATGGGTTCGAACCCCGACTCGGCAAAAAAAAATTTTTTTTTTTTTGTTTTTATTTTGATATTTAGGTTTTTTTAAAGATTCGACTTTATTAAAGTTCGAAATTTATTTTATTTTTATTATTTTTTGACCAACTTTTTTTCATATAAAACTTTAAAAACTGTTAACTTAAAGACGTATAAATAACAGCGTATAAAAAAAATACTTTTTTTAAAAAAAATTCATATTTACAAGTCGGCTTCGTTATACATTCGAAACGAATGCGGGATCTCGGATTCACCATCGCGGATTCAAAACGAATTCGAAACGAGTTCGCAAAAATCCAAATGAGCGATAACGAGAATTTTTCGGGTAGGCTTTTTTAAATAAATAACATATATTAGTTTCGAATGTATACCATTCACCGACCTTTTAATATGAATTTTTTTTTTTTAAAATGTATTTTTAATTAATTTTTTGTTGTTAATTCATCAGCTTAGCGAATATTTCTTCTTTTTATAAAATTTGTATGAAAAAAAAGACTTCTATTTTTTTATAAATTTTACTATAAAAAATTTACTCTGAAATTTTTTCTCTTTTATATTATCTCTAAAATAAAAACGATCAAGACATTCATCACCAAACATATCAAACAAAAAATTCTACGCCTTCCCTTAGGAGTATGATACTATCGAAGCTGTGTCTTTTTCGATTCAAGAGCGCTTCTCTTAAACCAAAAACAAAATTCCTTTGAATTTGTAACATTTCGCTTAAATCAAAAACATATTGCTTGTTAGTAGTGTTTTAAAATCAATTGCATTTTCAATTGAATTCAATCAATCAGTCAGTTTTTTTTTTTGAGTATATTCTCCGAGAAAAATAATTAAAAATCGTCAATTTTTGAAATTCGCGGCAGTAGATTTTTACCTTAATTTATTAGTTCATAATCGATATTTCAATATAAAACACCTACCATTTTGCTAAAAATCAAAAATTTCCTAAAATCTTTAAATAAAATCACAAAACGTGTTGACAGAATCTATTTTTTTTTATTTAAGATAAACGTGCCCAAATAATCGTTTATTTCAGATTTTTGACAAAATCAGTAACTGCTGCTACAAATATTCAAGAATATTTTTTATTCATAATTTCCCAAAATGCTCAACTTACAATAGGACAACTAACAATAAAATGACATAAGCCACGGTTGTCGCAGAGTTTTATATTTACCAACATCTGAATCTGTATTCTTCTTATTTATAAAAGAAACAGAGTCCACGTGCATACAAAAATATAGCACAATTAACAATAAAATGACTAAATCAAGGTTGTTGTAGATGTGTATAAAAGCTAGCCAAAGTCTACGTTTTCATTAGTATCTCTTGATAAATTAAAGAAATACAATTCTCTTTTAAAAATTATAAAGAATCAACATGAATTTATTTTGGTTAATTACTTTGGTAGTATTCGTTGCAGCTAAAAATGATACAAGCAGTGGATGGGGCAAATAGGACCTCTAAGATGATGAATTTGGTCCAAGATGGTGAACTAAGGCCTAAGTGACAGTTTCGAATCCAGATTAATATAAAATATGTCTTTGTTAAGCAAATGTATTGAATGAAATAAAAAAATTTGTTAAAAAAAAAACGTGTTATTATTTTAAAAAGTTCTTTCTTAATTTCAAAAATATTTACTGCGAGGAAATGAAACGTAGTTATAATAATTCTTCACAGAGAATAACGCTCCTTGAAGTGTTCAGGATGCTAAGAAAACAAAGAGACCATAGGAGATTCTATAGTAACTGCAGAAAAAAAGATAATGCACTGAACTGAGAAAATTGGCTGCAAGGAAAAGGAAGACAGTTCCATATTGAGGCAAGTTTATGGCGTGAGTTTTTTTGAACTTCAGGAAGGATGAAAAAGAAGTGTGCGTGTCAGCTCCGACGCGCGACTGGAGTTTACTCCTTAAGATCGATTACCTTGGAATTTGAGATGTATATTAAAGGTAAAGGGGGTGAATAAAGGCATCTCTTATATTAGTAAAAGGATTGTATAATTTTTAAATTTAAAATATGTTTATTACATAAATTCATTATGAGGTAAATCGCTGAATTTCATTAATAGTAACGTCATTATTAAATACTGTAATATTAGGTTCGTGGTAATCGTGAAAACATAGCATCAATGGTTGTACCATATCTAGTCGTTCCCATTGTTCTTCCAGAAACTAAATCTAAATTAACTTCTTCTTTCAAAAATTGTATATTATTATCAATAATAATAAAAGCGCTTTTTAATATAAAGTACTCGTATGAGCAACGGCTACGTTGCAAATGCATACATATCAGGCATGATATTTGGGCCCTATTTTGATTTCATAGGCCCCGAAGCCCTTTCGATTCATTTTAGGCCCTTTAAAGAATTGTATTAAAAAAATATTTTTTAAATAGAATGCCATTGATGTAAAAATTTAAAATTTTTAAAATGATTTTAAACCAATCTCATTAAAATAAGTTCTTTTGAATTTTTTAATATCAGATACTCATTTTGGAATTATATCTTTGGAAACCAAAAATCCTCAATTTGTGTCAATTTTGTTTTATTCAAAGTATTAAAAACCTTTGCCTCCGGAAGTTTTTCGAAGATAAAAAACTCCTTTTTAAATAATTTGTTTTTTAAGATTTTATTTTATTTTAGACCAACATTTTCTTTCATTATTAAATCATAACTATTGAAGATTTATCCCTGAAATTTTGGTCCAAAAATATTCGTCGACAAGGTAGAGTAGAGCAAACCCGCGAAAGACCTTAAAATTTGCGGTGAGCAAGATATCTGTAGACGGGATCTAAGAAAAAAATGTTTCGGTTTATTTAAGAGTTCTTGTGCGTTTAATCGTTGCTTTTTGAAAAATATTAATTTTCAAATAAAATAAAGCTAAAATAAAATAAAATAACATAAAATAGTGTTTAAAAAAAAATTTTTTTTAAAATGATGTCTTTTTTTCCGGAGGCTCTTAATCTTCATAAGCCTATGCATGTACGTTTTTGGTTGGCTATAGAAATATACACTTGTAAAAATCTATTAATACTGAGGGAAATTTTAAAAAACTAATTTTCTTGTATTTTGTATTTATTAGTGTTATGTATCTTAACCAGTCCTTAATCCTGTATCTTAACACATCCTTTTTCGTGACATATATGGTCTGGAAAAAAATCAATATGGCCCAAATTTCAACTGAAAGTTTTTAAATTTTCAGAATGTTCTAACTTAAAAACTATGAGCTTTTTCAAAAAAATTTGGACTGCGGTAACTGCGACTGAAAACTGTTTGTCATTTTATTCGATGTGATTTAAGGCAGGGGTTAGGCAAACAATCGATCGAGTATCAATCGATCAAACGGAAGAAGCTGTTAAAACGCGTTATATTCGGTGTATGTGTGTATGTAAAAGTGAATGTGAGCATAGAATGTTTCTTAAACTCTACCTTGTAGAGAAAAAAAATTTAATTGTTACAGTTTTGTTTTTTGACCGCTTTGATGCTTTTGAAGTTTGAAGCTTTTTATGCGTTTTTCTCGAAACAGACTTTTTCAAAACGGCCCACACCAATGCAAGCAAATTAATCGACCTATTTTAATTTTTTTTTTTTCTTAATCTATTTGTAATGTTATTCTACACATCCTTCACCAAAATGAGCGTTTTTGGAAAATTTGTCTAGTTTTTACTCAACAGTATGGTCAAAAATTATGTAAATTTTCCGCCTTTTTTTTCTACTATTCATAATTTTCTTAATTTTCCATATTTTCATTCCATTTTGGTAAAAGATCTGCATTCAGGGGTATATTTTCGAAAGCAATTTTTTTTTTGTCAGACAATCTGTAGTCGCACTAGGATATGGGCCGATTTTCACCTTTTTTTTTTGAAGGACACCAACTTCAGCGCCGTCTTTATATATAAAAAATATATGTAAACAAACAAAAACATTTTTTTTTACTTAGACTAATGATGTTAAATTAACATGCAAATGGAATTTTTTGTATATATAATACACTTTTTAGAAAACATCTTCTAAAATTTGCCTTAATTTTAAATGCTTTTGCCTAAAACCTCCCTTAACTTAACTTTGTTGTTAGAAGGCTCTATATTCCAAAATTGTTGAATAGTTATGGATATTCTTTGTTAAATTCATTGGTAGGAGCGGATTTTCTTCCGCTATCATGTGTATTCCACCATACATCATTGATTCAAAAATTTTTGCTATTTTTGTGATAATCCAAAAGTTTCCCTGCCTCGGCTTAAACAGCGAAAGCGAAAGAAAACACTGGAGAGGTAAGAATTTTTTGAAATCCTGAAACTGTTAATTTGAATATTAATTTTTAACATTGCAAAAACATTTTTAATCAAAATGTGAATAACATTGTTGAGATTATTAAAACGTGTGCTATTTTTTTTTTTGTCATTATGGTTAAATATCTAAATAGAAAACCTTAAATTTTTTTTGAAAATGTTCTTAAAAGTAAAAGTGTTAATCATTAATTTTTTACCACTAAAGGCCCCATTCATGTCAAAAAGGCCCTATTTTTGTATGAATTTTGGCCCTTTTACTACTAAGCCAATATCATCCCTGATACATATTCAAACACACACAATTTTTTTGTTGTGCTGTGGCTAGCTGAACATAAAAAGAGAAAAGTAGAGAGCAACATCGAGTTTATTGAAACTCTCTCTGCTGTGAGTATGTATTTTGTTGGTATTTCTTCGTTGTTGGCATTTTGCTGTGCAACGCTGACTGCGTAACGCTTGATTTTTTATTAGATAACGCTCGATTTCACTCGCCATAAAATTTTCATACCGCGGGCAATATATGAAATCAATTCTAAAGGAGTAAACTCCAAAAATTAAACGTAGTTATAATAATTGTTAATGCTTAGAAAACGAAGAGATCATAGGAGATTCTATAGTAACTGCAGAAAAAAAGATAATGCACTGAAATGAGAAAGTTGGCTACAAGGAAGAGGAAGACAGTTCCATATTGAGACAAGGTTACGGCGTGAGTTTTTTTGAACTTCAGGAAGGATAAAAAATCAATGGCGTGATTATACAAATTCTTTGCAACAATTTAGTTATGAAATCAAGAAAAAAAAGCCGCATTTTTTCGAAAAAGAAAGTTTTGTTCATTAAGACAATGCTTAATCATTAAGTTACAGCTTGAATTACCAGATTTACCCTCCTTAAATTATGTTTAAAACTCTTAAAAATACATTTTGGTAAGTGGCAACATTATTATAAAAAAAATTACACAATTTTGAAATTCTGGCAACGTATTCGGACTCAGCGAGCCATTTTTACCTATTGTTCGCTCCAGCACCAAATTCGTAAAAATAAAAAATTTTTAAGTGGCAACACTATTAACCATCTTAAATTTTAAAATTCTGACATCAGATTCGAAGTCAGCGCCCCCTTAACACTTTTAAATGGTGTTTAAAACTCTTATAAATACATTTTACTTGGAAGCAACACTATGGTGAAAATTTAGGTGGCAAGCCTATCTTCCATCTTAAATTTTAAAACTGTGATATTAGATTCGAAATCAAATCCGTTGTCAGAAATTCAAAATAACAAGAATTCGCAAAAATACAAAAAAAAAAATCAAGGTGGCAACTCTATTCGCCATCTTGAATTTTAAATTTTTACATCAATTTCAAAATCAGCTACCCCCTAAAACTGCCAACCACGGAGTCCACAGAACCTTTAAAAGTCTTAATACGCTTAAGATTTTCCTAAACAAGCTAATTGAATTTTTTCGGATACTTGCTTTAAATTCAATTAATTGGATACTTGCGAGCTTACAAGCTTTTGCCGAACGTTTCAAGATTTTCAACATTCTTACCCGACATAGTAAGCCTCAACAAGCAAGCCAACGAAAAAGCTTGGATATGACTTGTAATTGTTTGGTATTTTTATAAACAGGCCAAAGCTTGCATTTTCAAGTACTTGAAAAAGCTTGAATTTCAAGTAGGCTTGTGCAGTTCTCTGGTCTGTATGTACCCAAGTTTCGCCCAAATCGTTTATCTCAGTGTGAAATTCTCAGTGTGAAGTGTGAAATTTTTTATTAATGCTACTTTGGTCTACGTTTATGGGTTCACATCAAAATATGGTACGTTTGAAATGGCGTAAAGAGGAAAGTGGTTTTTCTTACCGTTACAAAATGTCCTTTTATACTCGAGATCGAGGATTAGGAAATAGGTTTTTGGTATTGTCATTTTTACATAAATTTATGGTGCGACATTTAAAAAATTCCATAGTACAGTTTTTTAAAAAAATACATTCAAATTTTGGCTTCGATTTACTCAAAATGTGTTTTTAGCACGTAGAGCACATGAATCCGCGGACGACGAGCTACTATCAGTTGAGGCATTGAACATTCTTTTATGACATTCGATATGTTCTTGAAGCAGAGAATGTGAATGCAAAACAATTTGCATGCTGGCCAAAGCTTCATGACGGTAGCGGTGGTGCAACTGCGCAAATGTTCGGAGACAACTGCAACAACTTTTTGCCAACACAGCACGGCACAATTAATTGCATTAAATATTTATTTACACTTAATTCACATAATAAACTATAAACACTATAACACATCATAATCTTTTTTGACAACTATCAACAATTCCGTTCTTTCGCTCATAATTTTTTGACAGAATGAAAGTCAAAAACTCACTAACACCTTATTATAATTCCACCATGATCACAACTTAATTTGAGAAACACCTCAAAGTGTGCTAATGTTCTGATAAAAAGCTACGTTCAGATATACATTTTTAGACCGTACTGTACATTCAGAGTATTGAATGAAAGACTCAATTCTATCATAAAAGAATGAAAAGAAGAACTGATTGTTGACCTAACATAAGTATGAGCTACTCAAATAAATATGTCTCCGTGGCCCAGTGGTTATCCAGGTTATCCAAGCACATGAAAAAATTTTAAGTCGCCATTTTTTCGTTTTTATGCAAGATGTGCGGTGAATTGCTGTATTGTTGTTTTCATAAGAACCATTTCATTACATTGGTTTTACGCCCCATCTAGCGCGCCGTATTGTTGTATACGCGACTATAAAAGTTTCACTTCAAAAGCTCACGCAACAACTTTGCCTCAAGATGGAACTGTGTTCGTCTTCCTTGGAGCAAATTCTCTCATTTCAGTCAGTTGTCTTTTCAAACAACCGCCATCTCTACGTCAGGTTGGGTACTTCTCGGATGACCCTCTAGACGAAGCCTCCTTTAAGCTCCTTAATGCCTTAAAACCTCTTAAGTCACATTTTTTTCCGACATGCTTTTATTTGCTGAAAATGATTTCTTAAAGGTTGATGCGTATTGTGTGTCACGTAAGTCAATACATTCCTTCCTCTTCAAATAATACCGCGTAAAAAACGTTCATTGCATGAAATAACATTAGTCAGCAATTTAAGAGATTTTTGCACTCACTACTAGATGGGAGGGAGTAGTCATGGTACAATTATACAGGTAGGAGTGACAGCTCTTTTGTCACTACTGGCAAAAGTAGAATTGACAGGCAATTGTCAATACCATCCGTATAATTACATGTGGATTAGCATGGGACAATTTCTGTTTCACTTCCGTCAGCCAAGGCTTATGAATTCAAAATGCTCATCAATAGTAAAAAGTAGACGATTTAAAGCAAGTTCAGGATAGCCTCCTGGAACAGCATATGCCATTTTATAATAGCATATGTCCAACTGCAAATGCTGAAGATAATCAAGATGCCAATGATAGAGAATATGATTATTAGGGTGGATCGAAAATTTGTTTTTTGAGATTTTAATAATGGTGGTATTAAAAAGTTGTGAGATTGTCCTATACAACATTTTTGAAGATTTCAGGTGAATCGGATATTATCTTCAGTTTCCGCTTTTAATTTTAAATTTTTATATAGCTGTCGTTCGCAATATTTAGCTTTTTCAAATTTTCGCTAATCAATTTCGCTTTGATCACGCTGTGATCACCCAGATTTCACCACGTGTAGGTATTTGGAATTCGAAATCCTTTATATAATTTCTTTTTTTTTGTTTGTTTTTTTTTCATTTGTTTTTTTATTCCTTTTTTTTAATATAGTTCTTTATTAAATTTTTGTTTGTATTTATTAAAAAAGTTTTGTAAATTTATTTGATTTTATTTTAAGCTGTTTTGAATATCTGCTTTTGTTTCAAATGTTGGCAGAATAGCTATCCGATCCGTACACGAATAAATCCATCTCTTGCCTCTCACCGCAAACATTCGCTGAAGCTTCAGAGACAAGTTTTACGGAACGTTCAACCGCTTGAGTATGGCATGGAAAATGTTAAATATCTACAATTTCCGTATTATTTTGAATCATATTTTGGAAACTACCACAAGAAAGATGATTCAAAACCGGTGGAATTGAGATACTCTCGTCTTGGCAAATATTTATATCGAAGTAATCTTCAGCAGCAAAATGTGCGAACATCTTGCTGAACTGTAAAGTTATTTTTAATTTTTAATATACCTCTTACAGCGATTTGCCCTATGTGTCTCCTTTCATCCATTAGCGTTGCTAGTAACAAATTTTCAGAATGGGCAAAGTATCCCTTACGCTGAATAACTGGATCTATTATTTTCAATTCCGTACTTTCAAAGTGTCTTGATTTTGCTATCATACTGAACAAGTGTAAACTCCCATACTGAATATATGGTTTAGCTTTGATTTCAAACCATACTGGAGTGTAAGCTTGTACGACGAATTTCGCCAAAGTTTGCAAATTATTAGAAGGATTTAAGGTGGAGACATAAAGCCGAAGGATACGATTGGAAATTGTAAGCCCTCTCGAATGTGATATGTTACCTGGATTTATATTTATTAAATAAGCAGGCGTATTGCCAGTAGAAACTGCAAGAGCAATTCGGTATAGATATTTTTAATCTGTACTTAAATCAGAAAGGCTTACATCCGGTAAATTCGATGGAATAGAAACAAATGAAACTATTGAAAGAGTTTCGCACCCTAAGAGTTTCTTCCCAATTGCAACTGAAAAGGCTTTTAGACCACTAGTTCCTCCATATAGTTCGAGAAACAAGCGACGTAATGGGAGCTTATTACAGTGCAGTGAGCAAATACTCCACTGTAATGGATTCCTAAGTTCCATTTCTAGTAAACGAATTATTCGTCCCTTGGTTCCAGTATTTACAGGAGTCCCGTCGCATCCAATCAATTTCAAATTATTTATGACAAATTTTTTACCTGTCAGAAAATCAAGTAAATGGTTTTTTATTGTAATAGCAGTGCTAGAAGATGCAGCAAAATGGAATATGTATTTTGAGTACGGCTCTGTTAAAACAACTAGATGTTCTTCAATACTTGTTTTTCTGGCAGATTTATTACCCATTTCTACTTGGGAAATGGTGTGATCCTTGTCGTTTGTTTTGTACATTGGCCGAGAGTAATCTTATAAACTAAATTATCAAATCTTAGTCTTCTACGGCAAAAGCCGTCTGATATAAAGCATTTTTACTGATTTGTGGGCGGTAAAAGTGGGCGTGACAGCATTTATATTTACATAGTGACTGCCACTTGGATCCATACCACCTGCATACCAAGATTCACTATCAAAACTTGCACATCTCAGGAATTAAAATGATTGCTGAAAAGTGGGCGTAGATATAGTGTGACAACGCCCATTTTTTGTACAGTAGCCGAAAGTAACCATCTGAACAAAATTACCAAATTTTAGTTTTATCTGATATATAGCATTTTTTTTGGTTTGTGGGCGATAGAGCCAATTTGGGTTGTATGGGAGGTACCACGCCCCCTTGTCCAATCAACACCAAACTTCACAGGAACACTTTCAGAATGTTGCTTCAGTATCCCTAATTACTTAAAAATTTCGTAAAGTTTGGTTCAGTGGTTTTGGACTCAATACGTGATATACACACATACCCACATACATACATCCATTTTTATATATATAAAAGGTGGTAAAATTTTAAGGGCCGATGTTGAATGTGAACCACACCTAAACGTCAAGTTTTTTCCTGCATTTTATTTGACATTTCTCAATTTCAAACTAACTCAATTTGAACCATGGAAAGATACACAATCGAGCAACGCGTTAAAGTTATTCAGGTTTTTTATAAAAATGGGCGTTCAAATCAAAATGCATATCGTGCACTTCGTGATTTTTTCGGTAAATTTAATCGTCCAAATGTGCAAAAGTTTGAGCAGACCGGGTCTGTAGGAGATGTGAAAACACCAGTGCATGCTCGTACAGCTCGTACTGCAGAAAATATTGATGTAAATATATATAAGATCACCTTAATTATTGAAAGCATTGAAAGCTTGTGTTGTTCGATAAAATCTTCTCAAAATTGCCTAAACAATTATTGAGATATTTCTTTTCTAAGCATCCTGACCTCCTCAAAGAGCGTTTTTCTCTGTGAAAAGTGATGCTTTAAGCTGCGTTTAATTTTTTCTAAGTTAAGTTTTTGAAAGTTAACAAATATCCATTTAAAATAAATAACACAATACTTTTTTTTATAAATTGTTTATATCATTCAATACATTTGCCTAACAACGATATATTTTATATAAATCTGGATTTAAAATGATGTCACTTAGGCCTTTGCTCATCATCTTGGACCAAATTCCTCGTCTTAGAAGTCCTATTTACCCCATCCATTGCTTGTATCATTTTTAGCTGCAACAAATACTACCAAAGTAATTAACCAAAATAAATTCATGTTGATTCTTTATAATTTTTAAAAGAGACTTGTATTTCTTTAATTTATCAAGAGATACTAATGAAAAACGTAGACTTTGGCTCGCTTTTATACACATCTACGACCACCGTGGCTTACGTCAACTTATTGTTAGTTGCCCTATATTTGTATACACGTGAATTTTGTTTCTTATATAGATATCGAGAAAACAGATTCAAATGTTGGTAAATATCACTTTATAGTAGAAGGAAAGCGATCCGGTGATTTTTCTAGAACGCATTTCTTAGTGAACGTGATTTCTGATTCACCATTCTTTTAAGTGACGACCGTGATCACGCTTTTTAGATATGAGGGATACCGTAATTTTTGAAGTTGCTGTAAATCGTGCTTTAAATGTTTCTCATATGTAAATTTATCATTGATTATATTTTTAAGGGACTTTTAGTTAAAAAATTAAAAAATTACAAAAAAAATTATAAATTGCTTGAAATTTTATTTAAGAGTTCAATTGTCGAATAACTTGATATAGAGAAACACATAAAAAATTTCTTTTTACGCTCATTCGGGGAAACCCAACTTATTCTACTTGTGTAAGCAAAATAAGAAGTATAAAATCGTGTGACAATTGAGTTTAAGATTAACAAGTTATCCAAAACCTAGGGTAATAGTTCATGAAACAGACAACCATGAACTTTGTGTTGAACCACAACACGGACCCGTTTATGTTTTAACAAGTAAAACATACGGGGCATCCGGTGTGGCAACACGAACACGGAAGCTGTTCCACAAACACAAAGCATCACCCAGTGCCCTGCTGATTAGGAGCATTATGAATAATTACATAATGCCCGTAATAGCAGTACCAGTTTAGACTTCAGTAGCGACGTACTTCCATCCATCTACTGGTGGAGACGAGACCTACCCAATCTCTTGCATATTAAGACAGATATGCCAGCCCGGTCGTACCATTGCGAGACCCTGCCGGTCAATCTAAACCTGTGTAGCATTCACACAACCACAACCAGTACGAGACTCCCCGAAGGGCCAGCCCACGACAGTCATCTGGGCAACTCGATCCCGACAGATGAGGATCCACAACATCCCCGCAAAAAGACCAAGAATACACAAATGCAATTATGAAAAAGTGCATTCTTATGCATGACTGTGCTCAATGAGCACTGAAAGGCTATTCTAACACCTTGCAGTTGCCGACTCAACTGGGAAATTATTGTGAATGACCGGTACCTTCGCAACACTTCGGAAAGCCGAAGAGTTGACACTTTGACGCACGCATGCCAACACTTCACATCCAGTATTTCCAGCCGAATTAAGGTCTCCATGCGGTGGATAGATAGGGTCTACCCCATCTGACGGGTAAAGACTGTCCCCGTACTAACAAGATTTAAGGTCAATTGCTATACCTTCGCAGGCTTGTTTCATATCGATATACCGAATATGACCTGCTACCAAGATGGTTGCCACCCCGAGCTCTTGGTTGGCCCTATCAGTTTTTACGTTTGCAGGACGTATCCTACAAACAACCCTCCTCCTTTATCCTGGCTTGGGACAGGCAGGCGCAAGCCATGCCTGGCGGAGTTAAAAAAAAAAAAGAGACATTAAGATACTGACGTTTCTCATTGAGTTTCATCATAAGAGATACAAAAGGAAGACGAAGATATGAGACAGAGACGCCAAATGCGAGCTGTTGAATTTTGCATGCAAAAAGAGGCAAGAATATGAAGTCAGAAATAGCTAGAAACGAAACGCAGCTATATGTACAAAAAGAACAAAAAAAAAATATCACGAAAACACTAATCACTGTTTGTTACAAAATTTGGCCACCACAGTTATCAGTGACTTCTCAATCGCAGTGATTAACTCATCGGTAGCGATATATCACTCATCTCTACTTTATAGTTGTTTTTAAGCGCCTTTAATCGGTCGAAGGCTTTTTCGAATACTGTAAAAATTATATCGACCTTGTAAATGTAAAAACCCGAATTTTGTAAAGACCCGAAGTTTGTATATAAAGCAAGAGACTAATATTGTCACGAAAAGCTATTTAAAAATTCAAAGTAGTTTTGGAGTTAGAGCTACTTTTGTAGGCGAGTACAAGACAGATGATCAGATAAGCAGATCAACAGATTATGGGGCAGTTCTAAGTCCCGATCTGATCCTAAATTTTTGTTTTTATAAATGTATGTCTTGAAAATAGTGGCACCTTAAGATATTTCAAAACTCAATCTTCTTTCGTAGCTATAGCTACTTTTCTAAGCGCGCACATGGCAGGTGAACTTTTATAACATCTTTCTTATTTTTGTACAAGATTGAGAGATAAATAATAAACCGATTTTCATTAATAAATTTATTTTGCATGTGGGTTAAAGGAAAATTCTAATATTTTTCTGTCAAAGAACACCACATTTTCTAGTACAAAACAGTTTTCAATGTGCCAATTTACAACTTAATTTTTTGTTTTATTTTAAGGATCACATACAGAAGAATAAGATAACTTAAAAATTATTTTTCTCTTTTTTGGGTTGAAAATAACTGTCAGGATATTGTAAAACAAAAATAAATTAATTCGTTCAAAATCGACACTTCAACTTTTGCTATAAACTAGTACTATTTATACATTTTCCTATAAGTCACAAATTTTTTAAAATCTACAATTGAAATCACGAAACGTGTTGGCAGAATCTAAATTTTTTTGTTTTAGTTAACGTGCCCAAATAATCGTTCTCACCGTATATTTTAGATGTTTGACGAAATTATTAACTGATGCTTCGAATAATCAAGAATAATTTTTATTCACATTTCCCAAAATGTTCAACTAACAATCGGACAAATAACAATACAATGAAGAAAGACACGGTTGCCGCCGTAGTTTTATATTTACCAACGTCTGGAATCGTATTCTTCATATTTTTATAAGAAGCAGAATGCACGTGTATACAAATATAGGACTATTAACAATAAAATGACGTAAAACACAGTTGTCGTAGATGTGTATAAAAGCGAGCTAAAGTCTACTTTTTTCATTAGTATCTCTTGATAAATTAAAGAAATACAAGTCTTTACTAAAAATTATAAAGAATCAACATGAATTTATTTTGGTTAATAACTTTGGTAGTATTTGTTGCAGCTAAAAATGATACAAGCAATGGATGGGGTAAATAGGCCTTCTAAGATAAGGAATTTGGTCCAAGATGGCGAGCAACGGCCTAGGTGACATTCTTTCGAATCCCGATTTATATAAAATATATCTTTGTTAAGCAAACGTTTTTTAATGAAATAAAAAATTTATTAAAACATTAACTGTGTTAATAATTTTAAAAGGTTCTTTCTTAACTTTCAAAAGCTAAACTGCGAAAAAATTAAACGTTGTTTGAAGCATCATTTTTCACAGAGACTGACACTCCTTATGGAGATGAGGATGCTAAAAAAACGAAGATCTCAATAGTTGTTAAGATAATTGTTAAGACAGGTTGTAGAAGATTTCATTGAACAGCACAAGCTTTTAATACTGTTAGTAATTGAGGTGGTATTATACAAGTTAACGCCAAGCATATTTTTCCCATAACTCTACACGCGCATCCGCTCCAGACGCGTAATATGAGAGCGGTAGGTGACAAAATGCAGTTGCAACGTTCCCACAGTCAGCAAGTAGCTGGTAATCCAACAACAACAACAATAACATAAAGGGTGCAGCGCACGTCGGCAGAGGCAGTGGCAAAAGTAGTTTAAGAAAAGTAATTGTTTAGTTTAAGTTTGATTGCAAAACAATTAAGAGCTTAAGCTCAGAAAAATAAATATTTTTTTAGTGATTTTAAACTAAAAGATATTTAACTGGCGCCCAACGTGGTAATCGGGTAAAAAGAGTTCGTAAATGTTGTGATCGCGATAATTATAAAAAAGTCCTCAAGTAGTTCGTTAATTTAACCGTGTCTCATAAAAACTACTCAGCGTGATATACTGTAGTGTCCTCAAGAAGTTCCAAAACATTAATCACGCATAGCCCGAACACACCAATAACACTGTGGAGCAGATTCAGTGTAAGCGTTAGAGTTCTATCGAATAAAAACGCGACCGGACGATTTGTGTTTCTAAGGATCCCGAGTCACCAGCAGAAACGGATAAAAGGGAGTTCTCCAAGGATACCTGTTCGGAATGAAGAAAATCCTGCTATTGTAAGTTAGTTTAAATAAGGAAAATTTTATAAATCCAAAATAGTTTAAAAGTTTATATAATAAATCGAAAAATTTATGAATTGAAAATAGTAAAAGTTGTCTTAAAACTTTAGTAAAGAGTTAAATTGTTTAAAAGAATTTTATGAAATTAAAGTTGAAACGAATAAACACTTTTGTTTAAATTTAAACTATAACAAAAAAAAAAAAAAAAAAAAAATACAATATACCAAATTTTTAATTAAAATTGTGTAAAGAATTTGCGAAATATTTTAAAACATAAGATATTAGGAAATTTTTAATAAAAAAGCTTAAAAAATGGCGCAAAATAACATAATTAGGCCTCCATTGTTAGGACATCCTGGTGTACCGACACCACCAGCACCCCCTGCACCTTCAGTGTCGCAAAATACTGCTAACGCAAGCCCGGAGTTTGCAAGTTTAATTAGGAGTATTATGACGGACATATTAAAGACTGATGGACGTAATCTTCTTAGAGATACACATCAAGTGATGACGGACCAGACAATAGACTTGGACTTGGACAAAATACCGGATGTCGTCCGTTCATTACGAGAATTCAGCGGAAATCCGGCGGAGTTTAGCAGCTGGAAAAAAAGCGTTGAAAGGATTCTAAAAATCTATAAACCAACCATAGGTAGCCCCAGATACTTCGGTATTCTTAATGTAGTAAGGAATAAAGTCATAGGTAGTGCCGATGCCGTGTTGGAATCATACAACACACCTCTTAATTGGAAGGCAATATCTCGATGCCTTGCAATGCACTACGCAGACAAAAGAGACCTTAGCACTTTGGAATACCAAATGACATGTTTAATCCAAGGACGAAGAACAGTACAGGAATTTTATGGTGAGGTATATACTCACTTATCACTCATTCTAAACAAAATTGCGTGCATGGATATCAATGATGAAGCCATGCGGGTTCTTACCAGAACATATCGTGACAAAGCACTGGATACCTTTATACGAGGTTTGTCCGGTGATCTTTCAAGACTGCTAGGCATGAAAGAGCCTGCCGACTTACCGAAAGCTTTGCACTTGTGCACTAAACTTGAGAACCAGAACTTCAGAGCAGTACATGCAAATAACCAGTATAACATTTCAAGAAAACCAATTCCAACCACACAACCTTTTTATGCGCAACAATTTCAACAAAAGCCTTTGTTACCACCTTAAAAGTATCAATACGAAAAACAGACATTTTTCCCACAGCTTGCTTATGTCCCTGAGAATATTCCACAAACAAGACCACAAGCACCTCAGTTTTATCACCGACAACCCCAATATTTTAATCAACAATTTAGACCAAACGTTCCTTTCAATAATTTTGCATATAATGTCCCACCAGCAAGACCATCTCAACCAAAACCTCCAACACCGATGGATGTCGACCAATCCCAGCAAACAAGAAATGTGAACTATATGAACAGACCGAACTTTAATACTTTTCAATCCAAACGCCCACCGCCAACACAGTCAACCCAATTCAACAAAAACTTCACGAATAAAATGCAACGAATCAACCATATTTCTCAAGAACCCATAGATAACACTTCACAAGAACCTGAAGCAAATAAATACGACATACAACAAGGAAGTCAACCATGGAGCGAATATTATCAGGATTACACTAAATAATCTCAGGACGAACAAGATGACGACGACAAAAAATTTTGTGACATACATTTTTTAGGCTGACGGACTCTACGTTACCATATTTTCAATGCAAAACCGGTAACGGAGAGACACTCAAGTTTTTAATAGACACCGGATCTAATAAGAATTACATACAACCTTCATTAGCAAAAAATCCTCTACCAAATGACAACATTTTTTACGCCAACTCAGTAGGTGGAAAAATTAAAATATCCCACCATATTTTTTTAACCCTTTTTGGAATAGAAACCGATAAACTTAAATTTTTTGTATTACCCTCTCTTAAGTCCTTTCATGGCATTCTTGGCAATGATAGCCTCAAACTACTAAACGCAGTAATTCATACGGCAGAAAATTATATGCTAATAAAAAATGGGAAAAAAATTCCAATTAAACAACAGGCAGCTAAATCTGTCAATACTTTAGACACTAAAATAGAACATTTAACAAAAGAACAAAAAGGAAAACTTCACTTATTGTGTAGTCAATATCCAACACTTTTCGCAGAACCTAACGAAAAGTTAACTTACACCACAAAGGTAAAAGCGGAAATAATAACGGTAACCGATAATGCAATATACTCGAAATGCTATCCATATCCTATGTCCCTGAAGTCTGAAGTTGAAAGGCAAGTCAACAAGTTACTTAAAGATGGAATTATCAGGCCATCTCGTTCACCCTATAACCTGTCTGGATAGTAGACAAAAAACCAGAATCTTTAGGCAACAAACAGTACAGATTAGTCATAGATTACCGAAAATTAAATTCAGTTACGGTTGCAGACCGATACCCAATACCAGAAATTAATGAAGTCCTTGCCCAATTGGGAAGCAATAGTTTTTTTTCAGTTGTAGATTTAAAAAGCGGTTTTCACAAAATTCCCTTAAGGAATTCGGATATTGAGAAGACAGCGTTTGCAATTAACAACGGAAAGTATGAATTTACAAGATTACCCTTTGGATTGAAGAACGCCCCCTCAATATTACAGAGGGCGCTAGACGACGTTCTACGAGAATACATTGGACGTAATTGCTATGTGTACATAGATGACATTATCACTTTCAGTTAAACAGAATCGGACCATGTAAAAGACTTATCAGATATCTTTAGGACACTCGAGCAGGCGAACATGAAAATCCAATTAGATAAGTGCAAATTCTTTGAAAAAGAAGTAGAATTTTTAGGGTTCATTGTGACGCCAGAAGGAATTAAAACCAATCCTTCGAAAATCAGAACTATTAAAAATTTTCCAATCCCGCAAAACCTTAAAGAACTCAGATCCTTTCTGGGTCTTTCAGGGTACTACCGTCGCTTCGTTAAGGAAACTATGCGAAACTCGCTAAGCCCCTGACAGCCCTTTTAAGAGGGGAGGACGGACGGACGTCCAAGACTCAGTCAGCAAAGAAGCAGATCACTTTTGATGAGGACGCTTTCAATGCATTTCATAAAATAAAAAATGTTTTAATTTCAAGTGAAGTAATGCTAACCTACCCCAATTTAAATAAAGACTTCGAGCTCACAACAGATGCATCTAATTATGCAATAGGTGCTGTTCAATTTCAGGAAGATAGAGCAATAACGTTCATATCGAGAACACTCTCAAAAGCAGAAGAGAATTACGCTGCCAACGAAAAGGAGATGCTCGCCATCATCTGGGCATTGAAGTCTCTGCGAAACTACTTGTATGACTCAGCAAAGGTGAAGATCTTTACCGATCATCAACCGTTAACGTATGCTTTGAGCAACAAGAATAACAACAGTAAGATGAAACGCTGGAGAGCGATTCTTGAAGAGCACAACTATGAATTGAAGTATAAACCAGGCAAAACTAATGTAGTGGCTGATGGATTATCCCGACCACCACAACAAGCACCAATTAACACCCTAACAGCTACGCAACACAGTGATGAAAGCTCATCACAAAATTTAGTTCCACACACTAATGCTCCGGTTAACGTATTTAAAAACCAACCAATTTAAAATAATTTTTCCGACTTACCATAGGCACATTATTACCGAACCAGAGTATACAGACGAAATTTTAGTAAGCTTGCTCAAACGCTACCTTAACCCTTCGGTCACTAATGCAATCATTACAGAAGACCCCATCCTTGGCAGAATTCAAACCAGTTACCAATCACATTTTAGTCAATATAGGGTACTTTACACTCGAAAGACAGTGAAAGACTTAACGCAGGAAACAGAACAGGAATCCTAAATTTTAGAAGAACATAACAGAGCACATAGGAACCCAACCGAAAACAAAGCCCAGCTTCTGGAGAAATTTTACTTCCCTCAAATGAAAGCAAAAATAAAGAAAATTGCAAAACAATGCACAATATGTCAAGAGAATACATACGAAAGACATCCTCTAAATCCAATTCTGAAACCAACCCAGGGCATATTGTCCATATCGATATCTATCACACCAATGGTAAAGTTGTCCTTACCGCAATAGATAAATTTTCCAAATACATCTTTTGGAATACCAGAAAGCATTGTAATTGACAATGAAAAATCTATAAGTTCAAGCCCCATTACATTCATTTTAGAAAATCAATTCGGCATTGCAGTATTTAAAACACCTCATTATACTAGTTCAGTCAATGGACAGGTAGACAGGTTCCATTCAACCCTTTCCGAGGTATTACGATGTGTTAGAGCAGAAAATACTCATAACAATTTTAGCGAGTTGCTAAACAAATCAATCTGCAAATATAACTACTCAATACATTCCACCACCAAGAGGAAACCTATGAAACATTTTTTGGTAGAAGAGTTTACGCAAATCCAACATTGGTCGAAGGAGAAAGACGCGATAATATAAGGAACATAGTCGACAAACAGGGAAAAGACCTTGCATTTCACAATAAAAAAAGAACGGAAGTAAAAACATATTCAATGATCTATTATCTTCAATTATCTATGTTAAAATCAATAGACGTCTAGGCAATAAACTCACACCTAGATACAAAAAGGAGACAGTACTAGAAGACAAATGTAATACAGTTATGACGCAATCCGGAAGGTTAGTACAGTCTCCTCGTCTGCATGGCCTATGCAGATGTCCAAATTCATGATTACTCCTCATCCCACGTAATAACCATGAAAAATGGACAATCCAAAATAAAAGACGGTGCCTTAAATTTTATTCACATAATTAATACTCAAATCTATAGAGATCTTTTGGAAAACATAGCTAATGTAATAGATAAAAATATACCGCAAGAAAATCCATTGTACCCCACTCTACAACATGGAACCCACCAAGCCATCGAAATGTTAGAAATCCTTGAACCCATTCGAAATCCCAAATCAAAGAGATCCCTTGATATAATCGGCACTGCATGGAAATATCTCGCAGGTAGCCCTGATCATGACGATCTTAATATGATCAACGATAATCTAAACAAATTAATAACGAATAATAATAAGCAAACCTTTGTAAACAATGCTTTTAATCAACAAATAAATAAGTTAACTAGAATCACTAACGATTTATTAAACGCAATTATAAAGGATAATATTGCAGGAAATGGAGTAGCTTTAAGCCTACAAAGTAAATCAAGATTAGTCAAAGAAGAAATAATAAATGTAAAATACCCAATACAATGGGCTAGAATGGGAGTTGTAAATTCATTTATATTAAATAAAATAGAAATTGATATAGCAGTAAAAGAAATAAATAAAGAAAATATGCCCTTTAATACAGCTGAAGAAGCATTAGAATTTGCAGATGTAAGCGTATTAAGTAATTCATCAGCAATCTTATATATTGTAAAGATACCATTGACTACCAATGAGATTTATGACAATTATATCGTTAAAGCTGTTATAAGAAACAATGTAATAATTAATTTAAAATATAACAATGTTCTAGTAAATCAAAGAAACATTTTGGGAATAAAAACTAGTTGTAAGCAATACAATATGATAAGTATCTGTAAACAAAATGAATTGTTAGACTTAAGTGACGATTTTTGTATACCAAATTTAATTAGAAGCCTCAACTCGTCGTGCCACATGATAAACTGCCACCACATCCCAAGAGACGAACTCATAGCACCTGGAGTACTTTTCCTGAACAATTTCCAAGGTTACATTATTATAGATGACGGCGTTCGAACTTTAAATGGCACCTTTATACTGAACTTCAAAAATGCATCAATAATAGTCAACGGAAAAACATATAAAAACTTCGAAACACCCCCCCTAAAGATTATGCCAGCAATAGCTCAGCCAACACCAGCGGAAAAAAGCCGAACTAGGTTAATGTCACTAGAAGCCATTAGCGAATTACATATCAATAACACAGCAGAAATCAGATCATTACAAACTGAGAAGGTGATAAATAGAACCTTTGCAGGAGTGACCTTCATCATTATGGTTGCCCTGTTGATCAGCATCAAGAAACATTGCTTTAAAAAAGGAAAAATCCCAGAGCAACCGACGAAAGTTGTCCTAGAAGTTAACCAAGGTCACGAAGCCGCCCCTCAAGTCCCTACGCCTGAAGCAAGAACTTTCCAGATATTTCAGACGCTCGAGGACAAGCGTTTTTAAGGAGGGAGGAGTTAACGCCAAACATAATTGTTGGTAATCCAACAACAACAACAATAACATAAAGGGTGCAGCGCACGTCGGCAGAGGCAGTGGCAAAATTAGTTTAAGAAAAATAATTGATTAGTTTAAGTTTGATTGCAAAACAATAAAGAGCTTAAGCTCAGAAAAATAAATATTTTTTTTAGTGATTTTAAACTAAAAGATATTTAACATACATATTTACTGACGTGTGCGGGTTTTAAAGTTGTTGAGCATTGGGCAAAACTTTTATTGTTTTTATTAATATGAAGATTTTACCTCAGTTTTCCACACATGCCAACCGATTCTATTGCAGAATTATGCCTGGATTAAATTAAATTGGGCTTATATTTTTTAAATCTCCCATATTTTAATTCCAAATTCTTCCTGCTCAAGTACAACTTGTCCTTCCTTGAATTAAAGAAAGGAAGTTATTCGCAGCATTTTCCAAAAAATCTCATCTTTGTAGTAATATCTTTATCGTTTCAAAAAGCGTCATTCGAAAAATTCAGCCTTTTAAGCATTAAAGAGCTAAAAAGGAGATTAGGGTGTGTGATATTTGTAAAACGGGTGGTCATCCCAGAAGTACCCAACCTGACGCATAGCTGGCGGTTGTTTGAAAAGACATTGGACTTAAATGAGAGAATTGGCTCCAAGGAAGATGAAGATAGTTCTATCTTGAGGCAAGGTTATTGCGTGAGTTTGTTTTTTGAATACGCGTGGGATAAATTTTACTTTTTAACTTCAGAAAGTAAAATAAAAATTAACGGATAATATAAAACCTCTATTTAGACCTCTAGGATTAATTTATATATCCAAACACAAAAAAAAAGGATCGATTGCAAAAGATTTGCCAACATTGAAGAGAGTTTTTGATGAAGTGGACGCACAAATAAGTTTCCCCATAGATTTTTTTTGTAGCATAGATGTGAGTGGTTTTCTGCGGCATAAACTAGCGCTGAAAAAGGATGTCATTGAAACATATAAACACTGTAAATAGACTAATCGATGGCACCTGATTGCTGATCTTAATATTGGTAACAATTTTGTCCCATTATTAAACTCACCCAAAGTTACGTTCAGCCCATCGGAAACAGTATAGTTACAGTAACTTACTATTGTTGTAAAACTTCAAAAACTCGAATAATATTGATCAGTTTTTTAATTTGACAACTCTGAAGAATTTGCATACAAAAGTTGTTTTCAACGATGAATCGAGCTCTATGGTTATTATTTATAAAAAAATGTTCCGTTAGGTGGACTTCAATGCAAAAGCAGTCAAAAAAAATGAAAACTGTTGAAATAAAAACCCGCATGGCGTTTAAGCTCTAAATTTAGCAAAAACTCTCTAGTGTAAGATTATTAATTTTTTATTATAAATACTATATTACTTTTAAGTTTTCATATATTTTTTCTTTAACTATATTTGAAGTAGTGAAACCTTCGTTGTTGGTTAGTTCACAAAAATGTTTACGCTATCATATAATATGTATCATGTAATGCCACATATTATAACATGTGACGATGCTTTTCCAGGCCGAGGTGTGGCTCGCCGGATTCCAAAGTTCGTGACAAATATTTCTATAATATCGGACACTAAATCAAAACACTGTTCAGAGTTGATTTCAAGATAACAATCTTTATTTAATAATATGGCTTATAACTACTATGGCTTAGAAATTACCCTAGGTCTAACCAAATTCTTCACAGAAATTTATCTTAAATAGTAATTAAATAGTGATAATCATAAAGAAAGAGATAATTGGTGTCCTGCAAGACAGCGCATCGACTGAGGAGATATTTCGACTACAACCCCAGACGATGGCCGAAGAAATATGAATTGTGATTCACTGAAGGGAACTGGCGAATCGACTGAGGAGATATTTCGACTACAACCCCAGACGATGGCCGAAGAAAATATAAAATGTTAATTCGTAAATGTTGATAACAAAATGAGATTAATAATAAAGTAATACTGTAGTTATATATGATGGAGTGCAAAAGTAAGTTTAATTTCAGTTAGATTCAGGACTATTTGGATTAGGATGCAGTTGGCCTAACTGGGGAGATATTTCGACTACAACCCCAGTGTCGGCTGACAGGTTAATTTAGGGCGGAAAAGGGGAAAATTTCTATGACCAGACTGAAGAGATATTTCGACTACAACCCCAGCCTGATCAAAGAAAGGATACGTAAGGAGGGTTAAGGTGGTACTAGGTCTCTAAATCATACACTAAATAATATTAAATAAATATACAATATGAAGCTGATACTCTTTTCCTGGGTGGTTTCTTATCGTTGGCGGCGCTCTTGACGTCTGTGTCCGTGTCGCAATCCAATAAAGCGACTGAAGTTATGGAGGCAGCGCTGCGTGCTGCGGGGATTCGGCGGCGCTTCTGCCGGCGTTGGCGGCGCAGTCCACTTGGCGTCTCTGTAGATGCTGGCTGCGCGGCTTGCGTGACGTTCTTATCGACGTCGAAGGCTCAGGCGCATTCTAGGCGTCAACTGAGGCGACGAGGCGATCCGCAGTCCGACTTGACTGCACGCGTACGCGGTTAATGTTCCCGACTATATGCTGCACGGTTTGGCAGCTGCTTGGCACGATGATTGAAATTATTCTCAAGTCACTATGCTGTCCACTGACTCTGACTGACTGACTGACCACGCTATGCTGACAATGATTGTTAAACGACTGACCACACTATACTGACGATGATTGTTAACCGACTGACCAAGTTATCTCTGATGTTGGCCCTTTTATAGCTGCCGGCTGCTTGTTCTTCCTACAAGAGTGCATAGTGTTTACTTCTCCCTCTCACTTATGTGATGTTGCTGTACTGGCCTACGTGACTTTTAGCACGCACTTGGCTGGTGGCGTGATGTCTGTACCTGGTGCATATTTATGTGTGCACATCAGCATCATCCGACTATTCCGTTATTACTCATGTGACTCTCAATGAGTGGAATCCGTTGTACATGCAAATAGAGAAGAAAAACAATTAATTGGAAGCTGACGCAATAGTGACCTACCCAGCGCGAACATTATGCACTAAGGCATGAAGCGCGGCTTCTGGGGTAAGGTCTTATGAATTGCATAAATTCCTTTAGGAATCAACAGAGCCCTTGCCTAGCCACTATTTTCCCTACTCAATAATAAAACTGAGTGAATCCTGATATATTTAAATTCATTTGGGTTTTATTATTATTCTTTACTTTATCTTCAATGTCTAACTTATGCTAAATACCGAACTATATTTACAGCTTCTTAACCTATACTTAATCCTAACTTATTTTTAAATACAAAATAAATTTGTTTGGCTTTATCCAAAGCGACTGCGTTGGGTAAATACTACTTCGCTCATCTAGAGCCTACAGCGGTCGTTTCTCGATGGGTGGTTGCGGCGTGTCGTGGGAGTGTGGAGCGCATCTTCGCCGCATGGTGACCCTGTCGGAATTCTGGAAAAGAACGAAAAACATTAAAACATGTAATGGCAAAATTCCCTGGGAATTTTTGTCCTTACAAACATATAAATGAATGTGTTTGAAAAGTAGGGTTTGGTAGGTATATTAGATCTTTTCTCAACGACTGTCCACGAGCCCAATCCAGGAGCAAATGCCTCAGTTATCAAAAATTTAATTCATTGCGTTTTAAATAGAAAAATAGCCTGAACATAATTTTAGATAATTCGAGAAAATTGTTATCAAGATTTATGATCAGCAATCAGGTCCCATTGATTAGTCTATTTGCTGTATCTATATGTTTCAAGCCTAACAATGACATACTTTTTTAGCGTAAGGTTGTGTCGCAGAAAACCTCTCACTTCCATGCTACAAAGTAACTCTATGGGGAAACTTATTTGTGCGTCTACTTCATCAGTCCACATTCTCTTGTTAGAAACATGCTTAGAAACATTAAATAATCCAAGAGAGTTATATAAAATTTTTAGCTTATTGATTTTGTATTGTCTTAATGATTAAAAGTTTCTTGGAAAATGAGCCCTTTAAATTCGTATAATACACGTCGTCAATTTTTCTTTTAGTTTCTCAAGTTAAAAAATTAAATTCATCCCAACCTTATCCTAAAAAATGTACGCAATAACCTTGCCTCAATATGGAACTATCTACGTGTTCTTTGAAGCCAATTCTCTCATTTCAGTCAATTGCCTTTTCAAAAAACCCCCATCTGACGTATAGATTGGGTTTTTTTAGGACTACCCTACGTCTTTTAAGTATTACAAACAAGTAATACAAGTATTACCTAATCCTCCTCTTAGCTCATAAATGCTTAATAGGCTGAATTTTTGGAATTCTATTTTAAACGGTAAAAATATTGCTTCAAAGTTCCGTAATTGAGATGAATAGGAAATTCTACGAATAAATGTTCAAGATAACAAATATTTTTGTTAAATAACTTAGCTGTGGATTTCTTATATTCAAGAGAGGAGAAGTTGTACATGAGCAGGAAAAATTAGAAATTTTTTAAGAAACTGACTTGAAGTAAAATCTTTTAAAAAATCAATAAGAATACAAAAACAAAAAATTCGGTATGACCAAACCTCTCAATACTCACACACCTCAGTAAATATGCATAATACCATCTCAATTATTGACAGCATTGAAAGCTTGAGTTGTTCGATGAAATCTCCTCAGACTTGTCTAAACAATTATTGCGATCTTCACTTTCTAAGCATCCGGACCTCCTCAAGGAGCATTTTTTCTCTGCGAAAATTATGCCTTAAACTACGTTTCATGTTTTCGCTGTTAAATTTCTGAAAGTTAGGAAAGAACCTTTTAATATTAATAACACAGTTCTTCTTTTAATAAATTTTTTATATCACTTAAAACGTTTGCTTAACAAAGATATATATTATATTAATCAGGATTCGAAAGAATGTCACCTAGGCCGTTGCTCACCATCTTGGACCAAATTCCTCATCTTAGAAGGCCTATTTACCCCATCCATTGCTTGTATCATTTTTAGCTGCAACAAATACTACCAAAGTTATTAACCAAAATAAATTCATGTTGATTCTTAAAGATTTTAAAAAGACTTGTATTTCTTTAATTTATCAAGAAATACTAATGAAAAAAGTAGACTTTTTCTCGCTTTTATACACATCTACGACAACTGTGTTTTACGTCATTTTATTGTTAGTTATATTTATATACACGTGCATTCTGCTTCTTATAAAAATATGAAGAATACGATTCCAGATGTTGGTAAATATAAAACTACGGCGGCAACCGTGTCTTTCTTCATTGTATTGTTATTTGTCCGATTGTTAGTTGAACATTTTGGGAAATGTGAATAAAAATTATTCTTAATTATTCGAAGCAGCAGTTAATAATTTCGTCAAACATCTAAAATATACGGTGAGAACGATTATTTGGGCACGTTTACTAAAACAAAAAAATTTAGATTCTGCCAACACGTTTCGTGATGTCAATTGTAGATTTTAAAAAATTTGTGACTTATAGGAAATTTATAAATAGTACTAGTTTATAGCAAAAGTTGAAGTGTCGATTTTGAACGATTTTGTTTTACAATATCCTGACAGTTATTTTCAACTCAAAAAAGACACAAAACTCTATGTGATCCTTAAAATAAAACAAAAAATTAAGTTGTAAATTGGCACAATGAAAACTGTTTTGTACTGGAAAATGTGGTGTTCTTTGACAGAAAAATATTAGAATTTTCTTTTAACCCACATACAAAAGAAATTTATTAATGAAAATCGGTTTATTATTTATCTCTCAATCTTGTACAAAAATAAGAAAGATGTTATAAAAGTTCACCTGCCATGTGCGCGCTTAGAAAAGTAGCTATAGCTCCGAAAGAAGATTGAGTTTTGAAATATCTTAAGGTGCCACTATTTTCAAGACATACATTTATAAAAACAAAAATTTAGGATCAGATCGGGACTTAGAACTGCCCCATAATCTGTTGATCTGCTTATCTGATCATCTGTCTTGTACTCGCCTACAAGAGTAGCTCTAACTCCAAAACTACTTTGAATTTTTAAATAGCTTTTCGTGACAATATTAGTCTATTGCTTTATATACAAACTTCGGGTCTTTACAAAATTCGGGTTTTTACATTTACAAGGTCGATATAATTTTTACACTCTTCGAAAAAGCCTTCGACCGATTACAGGCGCTTAAAAACAACTATAAAGTAGAGATATATGAGTGATATATCGCTACCGATGAGTTAATCACTGTGATTGAAAAGTCACTGGTAACTGTGGTGGCCAAATTTTGTAATAAGCCGTGATTAGTGTTTTCGTGATATTTGTTTTTTGTTCCTTTTGTACATATAGCTGCGTTTCGCTTTTAGCTATTTCTGACTTCATATTCTTGCCTCTTTTTGCATGCAAAATTCAACAGCTAGCATTTGGTGTCTCTGTCTCATATTTTCGTCTTCCTTTTGTATATCTTAAGATGAAACTCAATGAGAAACGTCAGTATCTTAATGTCTCTTTTTTTTTTTTAACTCCGCCAGGCTTAGCTTGCGCCTGCCTGTCCCAAGCCAGGATAAAGGAGGAGGGTTGTTTGTAGGATACGTCCCGCAAACGTAAAAACTGATAGGGCCAACCAAGAGCTCGGGGTGGCGCACATCTTGGTAGCAGGTCATATTCGGTATATCGATATGAAACAAGCCTGCGAAGGTAAAGCAATTGACCTTAAAACTTGTTAGTACGGGGACAGTCTTTACCCGCCAGATGGGGTAGACCCTATCTATCCACCGCATGGAAAAAATGGTTGTGAAGTGTTGGCATGCGTGCATAAAAGTGTCAACTCTTCGGCTTTCCGAAGTGTTGCTTGTCAAAGAGTTTGACTCGCACCCTCAAACTGGCACGGCAGTCACTGAGGGAAGTGTTGACAATGGTTGTTGTAACTAAGGGTTCTCATACTGAGCACGGCAGTTCCTGAGAACAATGGCCAATACTCTATGTCTGGATGGTGAAATCCGAACGGCCAGAGTAAGAGTGGCAATTGCAAAGGTCCTCCAGAGCAGGTACCGGTCATGCGCAATAATTTCCAGCTGAGTCGGCAACTGCAAATTGTTAGACTAGCCTTTAAGTGCTCATTGAGCACAGTCATGTATAAGAATGCACTTTTTCGTAATTGCATTTGTGTATTCTTGGTCTTTTTGCGGGGATGTTGTGGATCCTCATCTGTCGGGATCGAGTTGCCCAGATGACTGTCGTGGGCTGGCCCTTCGGGGAGTCTCGTACTGGTTGTGGTTGTGTGAATGCTACACAGGTCTAGATTGACCGGCGGGGTTGCGCAATGGTACGACCGGGCTGGCATATCCATCTTAATATGCAAGAGATTGGGTAGGTCTCGTCTCCACCAGTAGATGGATGGAAGTACGTCTAAACTGGTACTGCTATTACGGGCAGTATGTAATTTATTACATCATGCTCCTAATCAGCAGGGCACTGGGTGATGCTTTGTGATTGTGAAACAGCTTCCATGTTCGTGTTGCCACACCGGATGCCCCGTATGTTTTACTTGTTTTAAAACATAAACGGGTCCGTGTTGTGGTACAACACAAAGTTCATGGTTGTCTGTTTCATGAGCTATTACCCTAGGTTTTGGATAACCCAAGTTGCTTAAGCCTTACGGCAGGTGCACTTGATAATCTTAAAATCGTCTGTCTCTTTTTTGTAACTCCGCCAGGTCTAGCTTGCGCCTGCCTGTCCCAAGCCAGGATAAAGGAGGAGGGTTGTTTGTAGGATACGTCCTGCAAACGTGAAAACTGATAGGGCCAACCAAGAGCTCGGGGTGGCGCCCATCTTGGTAGCAGGTCATATTCGGTATATCGATATGAAACAAGCCTGCGAAGGTATAGCAATTGACCTTAAAACTTGTTAGTACGGGGACAGTCTTTACCCGTCAGATGGGGTAGACCCTATCTATCCACCGCATGCAGACCTTAATTCGGCTGGAACAAATGGTTGTGAAGTGTTGGCATGCGTGCATGAAAGTTTACTGCAAGACCCATGCGACTCGACTCTTTTTCTTATTTGGAGAATGCTGCACTGACTTCGCGTGTATTATGGCCAAAGATATCCATATCATCGGCATACACTAGCTGCATAACACTCTTATTGAATATTGTGCCACTTTGTCTCAGATCAGCCTCGGCTCAGCTACTACCATATAAATAACTTCGCTAAAGTTCTAGTTCACCAACGAAAGATACATGCCAAAACAATTCTTAGCAACCCACACACAGTCGCGATGCTATCAACATCAGCATCGTCGAGTGAGGGTTGTTTTTTATCCCGTTTGCATGCATTTGTTGTTGTTTAAGCGAACTGACGCTTTTGTAAAGTTTTAAATTCACACCTGTTAATACCTTCGCTAAAGAAGCTAATGCTTCAAATATATCAACCCATATTACAAAACAAACACATTCAGCAAAAATATTCGGCTATTTTTGGACGAAACCGAAGCCGAAGGTTGAAAAATCGGCCGATTATGCAGAATATCAAAGCCGAAGTCGGACATTAACCCTAGAATACAAACCTTACGTTCACAATACGTTATACGACTCGTTAGGAGTGAGTAAATTTTACGTAGGTTAGTATTCTAGGGTTAATTGCTACCCTATTCATTATTATTCTTTCGTATAGATTTTTATGGTCATCACATAAAATGTGGCTGCGTAATAATAATATAGATGAACCGGTCACCATCACTAAGTGTTTGTATAATATTTTTTGTATTAAATTTATTTAATACTGTATGCAACAAATTCAAAAACCAATAATATTCCCAAGTTATTTTATAGCAACAATAAAAAAATTAGTTATATCAAAATGTGTTTGGTACCGCAATTTTTGACCAATTTTGTAATAATTACCGCGAAATTATTTGAAATAACTAGGCAGCTGCAGTCTTTTCACAGAACTGGGTTTTTGATAAAACTGTATTTCATGGGTATATCTTAAGCAGAAACAAGTTCCAGAGCTTCCAGCTTTATCCAAGACAAAATTATAACGCAAAAACAGTAGAATACTTCATAGAACTTTCATAGAATATTGAAAACTTTGAAGAAAAATTTCTCAAAACATAAAAGTCAGACTTAAAGAGTTTATGGCTGTTGCTGTATATCGTATACGGAATAAATTGGGTTTTTCTGTATGTCTTTTTCAGACATTTTTTGTTGTGCAATTTCATTAGAAAAATAAACATTGAAAAGTCTTTTTGATACTTGAAGCCTTTTAAAAGAAAAATTAATGCGAGGTTTGTTCACTTACTTAATTAATTTTTGGTTTTTAGATTTCTTTATAATATTTGATATCAAGTGTAACAAGATAAAGTTCCACATCTCGAAAATGTATTCTTTTTGCGAATCATTTATACCGCTCCCACATCACGCGCTCAAAATTCACTTTTTTATTGTAAAAAAAAAGTATGGAGTCATAAGAAGTTACATTTTTAAATTGCTTTTTTGGTTTCGTTAGTATATTTACCAAACAATATAATTTTCTATGAACTTAAAACGTTCAATGCCCGATAAGGACGAGAAATATTGTCGGTAATATTTTGAAAATTTCTTTGCTGGTATTTCTAAAATACGTTAACAACATTTTTTAATATTGAAATGTGAGACTATAAATTTTTGTTTATAGCGGACCCCCGGAGCGGACTTTAAGTATATTCAAAGCTATAAAGGTTTTATAAATTTGATATCGCCACATTATGCGGAAGGTGGAATATCTGCGTCAGAATGTGTTGATTCGAGATACTTGTTTATATTCTCCAAATGGGGAATCAACAGTTTTTAAAATATAATTGGATATTTAGGTGTTTAATAGACACAGCAATTTGCCCCTTTAAGAAAAAAAGTTAAAGTTGAAAACTACTATAAAGTTTATATTTGCTAAAATCTGAATCTGCTTTCTTCACATTTATAAAAGAAGCAGAATTCACGTGCATGCAAATATAGGACAACTAACAATAAGTTGACGTAAGCCACGGTTGTCGTAGATGTGTATAAAAGCGAGCCAAAGTCTACGTTTTTCATTAGTATCACTTGATAAATTAAAGAAATACAAGTCTCTTTTAAAAATTTTAAAGAATCAACATGAATTTATTTTGGTTAATTACTTTGGTAGTATTCGTTGCAGCAAAAAATGATACAAGCAATGGATGGGGTAAATAGGACCTCTAAGATGATGAATTTGGTCCAAGATGGTGAATTAATTTCTAAGTGACATAAATTCGAATCCAGATTAATATTAAATATGTCTTTGTTAAGCCAATGTATTGAATGAAATAAAAAAATTTATTAAAAAAAAAAAATAACCTCCTTATTATTTTAAAAATTTCTGAGCCTTTCCTAACTTTCAGAAACCTAACTGCGAAAAAATTAAACGTAGTACTAAGCATAGTTTTTTCACAGCGAAAAACGCTCCTTGAAGAGGTCAGGATCCTTAGAAAAAGTAGTGTTTTTCGAAGTGCTCCTGTTCGGGAAATCAACTCGTTGTATTTGAACAAAAATTTAGGTGAGGCGTACAACCTCAGTTTCTTACAAATCGATTCCAGCCTATGGACCAATAACGAAAATTTTTTGGGAGCTGAAGAAACCGTCAGAAATATTTCCGTCGTTAATGACTCTGCCGAGAGCACCATCAATCTCATTAACGGATTCAGTGAGAAACTAACTACGTCGGAGGACGAAAAGCAAATCATTCTTCAAGTTGTAGAAGCTCATAAGAAGATGTTCCCGTACATTTTTACAAATATATAACAGAAGTTGAAATATTCTTAATAATTTACGCAGATATACTAATACAACAGATTCATATTTATCGAAAAAGTACATTCACAATTTGCAAAATTGGGAAAATTGTAAAGAGTGGGAAAAAGTCCATGATATTCGCGTTTGCTTGCTCGTGGTGGTCGCAAACATATTTTCATGCCAAATCTGAATGCGGAATCAGATTTAGCGACCAATTTTACAGTATAAAAATTAATAAAATTCACAGTAACTCTGAGGGCCCGAAACACACGTTTTGCAGCTCACCCAGTTTTTGAAAAGAGTGATCTTTTTTGGGCGTTTTAATATTTCTATACAAGGGGGGTATTTCTATATTTCCTTTCATATGAGGGGGAGGGGGGAGGGGGACGGAGAGTCAGAAACACTTCACTAAAAGCCATATAAATGTGAATGTTTATTGATTTTGCATTGTCTTAAACAAAGCCTTATATTCCAGAAAATGCGGCTGTTTTTCCTTGATTTCATTACTAAAATGCTATAATAAATTCGAATATACGTAATACACGTCGTTGATTTTTTTCCGTTCTGAAGTCAATCAATAGAACTTATCCCACGCTCATCCGAAAAACTCACGCCATAACATTGCCTGAAGATGGAACTGTCTTCGTTTTCTTTGGAGCCAATTCTGTCATTTCAGTCCATTGTACTTTCAAACGATCGCCATCTATACATCATGTAGGGTACTTATGGGACTAACAGAAGGTGTTCGATGAGCTATCCTACATTTTGCCTCAACAATTATCAGGACGCTTGTGATTCATTTGCCCCATTTGTATAGGAGATCCGCACATTTCGTCGAGGATGCGGAAATTTACTGCGGTACACAACTAAATGAAGCTGAAAACGCCAGACACTTACATTCAATAGATAATAAAATTTATTAACGAATTGTCTTTGAATAAATTCAAACTTCTCTTTGTCACTGCAGTTTCTATAGAATCTACGATCTCGTTTTATAAGCATCCTGACCTCTTTAAGCAGCGCTTTTCGCTGTGAAAAAACTATGCTTAATACTACGTTTAATTTTTTCGCAGTTAGGTTTTCGAAAGTTATTAAAGGCTCAGAACTTTTTAAAAAAATAAGACGGTTATGTTTTTTTTTTTAATAAATTTTTTTATTTCATTCAATACATTTGCTTAACAAAGACATTTCTTATATTAATCTGGATTCGAATTTATGTCACTTAGAAATTAATTCACCATCTTGGAACAAATTCATCATCTTAGAGGTCCTATTTACCCCATCCATTGCTTGTATCATTTTTAGCTGCAACGAATACTACCAAAGTAATTAACCAAAATAAATTCATGTTGATTCTTTAAAATTTTTAAAAGAGACTTGTATTTCTTTAATTTATCAAGAGATACTAATGAAAAACGTAGACTTTGGCTAGCTTTTATACACATCTACAACAACCTTGTCTTAGTAATTTTATTGTAAATTGTGCTATATTTTTGTATGCACGTGGACTCTCTTTCTTTTATAAATAAGAAGAATACAGATTCAGATGTTGGTAAATATAAAACTCTGCGACAACCGTGGCTTACGTCATTTTATTGTTAGTTGTCCTATTGTAAGTTGAGCATTTTGGGAAATTATGAATAAAAAATATTCTTGAATATTTGTAGCAGCAGTTACTGATTTTGTCAAACATCTGAAATATACGATTATTTGGGCACGTTTATCTTAAATAAAAAAAATAGATTCTGTCAACACGTTTTGTGATTTTATTTAAAGATTTTAGGAAATTTTTGATTTTTAGCAAAATGGTAGGTGTTTTATATTGAAGTATCGATTATGAACTAATAAATTAGGGTAAAAATCTACTGCTGCGAGTTTAAAAAATTGACAATTTTTAATTATTTTTCTCGGAGAATATACTCAAAAAATAAAACTGACTGATTGATTGAATTCAATTGAAAATGCAATTGATTTTATAACACTACTAACAAGCAATATGTTTTTGATTTAAGCGAAATGTTACAAATTCACAGGAACTTTGTTTTTGGTTTAAGAGAAAGCGCTCTTGAATCGAAAAAGACACATCTTCGATAGTATCATACTCCTAAGGAAAGGCGTAGAATTTTTTGTTTGATATGTTTGGTGATGAATGTCTTGATCGTTTTTATTTTTATGTTAGTCAAACATAAATGTAATCGAACATTATTTTTAATAAATGGAAATAAATATTTCGGAAAAATATGAGCATGCGAAACGATTTCGAAAGAATCCAAATAAGCGAATCCGAGAGTTTTTCGTGTAGACAAAATTATTTATATAAAAAACAAACACTAAATAATATAAAAGAGAAAAAAATTCAGAGTAAAATTTTTCATAGGAAAATTTATAGAAAAATACTTAGAAGTCTTTTTTTCATAAAAATTTTATAAAAAAAAAATATTCGCTAAGCTGACGTATTAACAACAATAAATTAATGAAAAATACATTTTTTTAAAAAAAATTTCCTATTAAAAAGTCGGTTGTGGTATACATTCGAAACTAATATATGTTATTTATATGAAAAAGCCTTCCCGAAAAATTCTCGTTTTCGCTAATTTGGATTTTTCTAATTTGGAACTCGTTTCGAATCCGCGATGGTGAATCCGAGATCCCGCATTCGTTTCGAATGTATAACGAAGCCGACTTGTAAATATGTATTTTTTTTAAAAAAACTATTTTTTTTATACGCTGTTATTTATACGTCTTTAAGTTAACACTTGCTTTTTTTTAAAGTTTTATATGAAAAAAAGTGTGTCAAAAAATAATAAAAATAAAATAAATTTCGAACTTTAATAAAGTCGAATCTTTAAAAAAACCTAAATTTCAAAACAAAAACAAAAATAAAAAATTTTTTTTATCAAATTAAGCTGCACATATTTAACAACTGGAAAAGCCGAATGGGTAAATTGCTGGACTGGCATTCAAATGACGTGGTTTCTATTCTTGACATGGTAAGATTAAAATTTATAATTTAACATGTAAAGTTTTTCCGTTAATATAATAATTTACAACTTCTCATTGGTTATTTAAAGCCTCGAAAATTAATATTTTGTTGGTTTTGTTTCAAAAACAGATTTTTTTTTTAAACCCTTTTTTTTTATTAAAACCTATTACTTTCAATTCTAAATTAGGTGGTTTTTAATTCAAAAACAATTGTTTTTGAAAGAATTACTCTACTCTTTAAAACATTTGCTTTTGATCTAAGTAAAAGCATTTTCTTCTGATTTAAGGGCACTTGTTTCTGGCGCCGTTTCATGTCGAAAATTTTTTGATTCGAATGCATTTTAATTTGATTAAATAGTATTTTTTTTCGGTGTATAAACTACAACATAAATTTCAGAACTTCTTTTTATATATTTTAAGATTTAAACAAAACTATTTTTACTTGATTTTGCCCTTATAAGACGCTAACAGCTGTTGTAGCATATAACGATCTTAAAGGTAGGTATTTTCAGTTTTACAGATATCAACAGTTCTTATCAGGTCAGAAGGAAGGGGTAGCACGCTTTGACTCGCGGCTCTTGCTCGTCGGTATTTAACCGACATTATATTAACCGATATTTTATTTAACATAAGTATCTTAACTCATAACTACAAAATTATAATTCATTATGTTATTATAACCAGTATTATTATTAACAGTATTATTATTAGCACTAATATATATTCTTTTATTGAATAAAAAAAAATGAAGCTTATAGAACAAATGCCTTAATTAAAGTCCATAGGAATATAAAGGTAAGTAAGCGAAAACAATAAATTTAGTGATAACACAATGTAAAAAGGTTAGTAGCAAGAATTTAAAAACATCCCAAGTGGAAAGAAAACATTATTAAAAATATTTCATTAATTCAATGAATACCAAAAAAAGTATTTATTAAAACTTTTGATTTCCATTTTAATGCAAAGGTCAGCAAGAAAATAAACCAATTTTAGGTTATAGGAATTAAGAAAGAATCATCATCTAAAAATACTAATTCTAAGCTTTATTTAATCAAAAATCAAATTAAAAATTTTAATGTACATAAGAAAAAACAGCAAAAAAATTTACTATAATATCCGCTAATCCGCTTACTTTTAAACAAAATGTAATCGATAAATTAAGGAAATTTCGCAAAAACGAGTAATTAGCATAAAATAGTTAAATAAATATAAGTGAGAGTGCAAGGGTTAAGCCTGCAATTAAGTTTAATTGAAATAGCAAAAACATAGAAAAACAGCTGTTTGCAATTTAAAGTAATTCAAGTTCAAGGTTACACTGACCTAGTTTCAAGGACGAGTTTAGTTCTAATTAGTCACTCTCACTCTCACACATATTATCGAGAAAAACAAATATATATAAAAGAAAACCACCCTGCAGGAAAATCAACTAATTTAAATGTAGTTGATAAAGTAGTTTTTTGTCAACCACAACTAGTTGAAATTCTGACTTTTTTCCATAGAACAAACTAACTTATTTTGTATGGCGATGTCCGCTAAATAAGTCAATTGACTTTCGTCTGCATATATTTTCAACTACTTGTTAAATTAGTTATATTTAAATTATTTTTTTAATTACTTTAAAATAACCAATTGAAAACTATTACTGATGGCCTAAAGTTAATAATAGTTGATGAAATAACATGGTTAAATATGTATAAACTTGTAATCTAATAAAAATTTGCAATTAAAACATGTCATGTAATTCAAAGTAGTTTATCAACCACTTGTTTTTAAGTAGTATTTCAATTACTTCATATATAATGCAATCTAAACTATTTAGAATTGAAGTGGATGCCGCCTTAATATAATTCAAAGTAGTTTATATACTAGTTTATTTTAAATTAGTTTTTTAGTTAGTTGATTTTAAAAACAAGTTAGTTTGTTCCTATAGGGCATAAAGAAACTTACATGCTCTCCTTATTGAGTGTTTTTTTTACGAGGCTCCCACGAAGAAAGATCTTTCTACGCTGTGGACTCAAATGTTAATAATTAAATTGCATGATATATCTTTATGATATTATTAATAATCACTGGCGATATATTTACTTAATTATAAATTACTTTTTTAGTTTTAAGCTATTGTCGGTATATTTAAGTTTAAGATCACTTGGAAAATTAAATTAAATTGTTATTAATCATTTTAATGCTTGGTAAGAAAAAAAAAAAAAAAGCCGAAAAAATGGTAATTATACATAGGAAGAAAACGTGTGAAAAAAAATATCTCATGAGAGAACCATTTTGCATATGGGCCAATATATGCAATTGTGTAAGTGTAAGAAAAATCTGAATTTTTGTATTTACTTTATTTTGCCGGAAAATAATGCAAGAATGCTATTATTTTAAGCTAGCAGAATACCCGGCTTAACTCGGGAGTTTATATAAATAATTTTCAATTTCATTCGTCGATTTGAAAAAACTTTTCACAAACTTTAGAAGGAATTTTGTGAAATTTTGGCGAAATGAGCAAAATGTAGCTATAACATATGAAAATTATGAGAAAAAGTTAGGGAAATCGTGATTTGTGTGTGCGTGCCGCCGATCGCTTGCAAAAATATATTTTCAAGTTTTATATTGTATTCGACAGATTCCACATTTTAAAAAAAAAATCAGAGCAAAAACGAATTTTTGCCAATTCGCGAGGAAACTGAACAAAAATTAAATAAGCATTGAAAATAGAAATTGCAATGTCAAAACAACTCCATCTTATGACGTAACTGACTTGCGCATATTTTGATGCGTACTAATATACCACAGAATTCGGCATCAGCTGTCGTGATATGCGAAAAAAGAAGTTTGGATATAAGTACACATAAGGAAAAAAAAAACAGGTGCGTCGTTGGACACACGAGAAAAGCGAAGCTTTTTCGCAGTTACATAGATTTGATAGCTTAGTAATTTTTTCTTTTTAATAAATTAACTTTTAAATTCAAAAAATAACATAAAATAAATTACATATTTACACAAAACATACTGCTTATATTTATATTGTTGAATGTCAAATTTCCACGCCAATTACATATACGGGCATATAATGCCAGCGACTCTCCATTTTAACTCTCCACACATGGTTGTGATCAGCGTACTACCCAGAGTCGCCAGATGAAATTACCACCAAAATTCTCTTTTTCTCACACTTAATTCTCATAAATTACCACACTTGCAAAATACCTCAAAATACCACAAAATTTCCAAAAATTACCACAATACTTCAAATTACCACAAAATACCTTAAATTACCAAAAAATTCCACAATACCTCAAATTACCACAAATTCCCTCAAAATCGCTCATATTACCAAAATGTACTAAAATGCAGTGGTAACATAAAACTAATTTGATTCTGACAGCATCTTAACATAATTACCAAGATTTTACTATATTCAATAAAACGTATTGGCCCATAGTTATAAACAAAATAAAGGCGGCTTTAAATTAAGTATAAGAATTTTTGACAGTTTTTCAATAAAATTTGTTGTCAAATAGCTTGCACTAAATTTAGAGCTGTCTTTTATTTGTTTATGATTATGGGCCATTAATTTTAAAAATTATTCAGTTCTTTTTCAGTTCTTTATTTATTAAAAACATAATAAGCATATTAGTTCAGTTCTTTTTCTTAAATATTAATGAAATAAAAATATATACACATAATAAATTAGTTAAAATTGATATGTACAGAACTTAATTAAATGCATTTTTATACATTTAGCTAGAATAGTGTCAATTCATTCCACATTAGCTAAAGAATGAGGAAGGCAAGATATTTGAGGTAATTTGAGGTATTGTGGTAGTTTGTGATAATTTGAGGTATTTTGTGGTATTTTGAGGTATTTTTTTCCCACGCGTGATAAATATCGCACATGTGGTATTTTTAATCCCACGCGAGAGATTTTTACCACAATATACAATGGGAATTACCACATCCCACAATCGTTGAAAAATACCATAAGTACTATTTATAGTGCTTTTCTGGCCCTTTGGTACTACCTAGCGAAAAAATCTGTCGAACATTTTTCAGATTTCACTCCCAGCAAATCACAGAACGAGGATAAAAATATATATTAAATGTATATTAAGGAACGCACACGAAACAAAATTTAACACACATTTTAGATACCTCGCCGATGTCATGCATGCGTTTGTAAATTCCATATTTATTGATATCATCTATTTTTTTGATACTTAAAAACGCACTTGTGGGCATTGCTAATTTTCTTCGTGCCAACAACACCACAAACGCATTCACAATACAAACACACCGATGCTAGAGACACCTTGTGGGAAATTAAAGCAAATGTTTGGTAGTTGTAGCATAGCAAATACACAATCCTCTATCTATTGATAGATGGTGACGATATACTGCAGCATAGCTTTTGTTATAATTAGTATTTAATTAACAACTGTTTTCATCAAGTCTTTGTAGACTGGTGGGTAGTGTGTTGGACTGTCATTAAAGAGAACGTGGGTTCGATCACCACGGGTGGCCAAAAAAATATTTTAATATTAACTTTTCTTGTTGTAATAAGCGCTAGCAACAGAGAAACCATCAAATTTCCAAGAAAAAATCTGTCGAAAATTTTTCAGATTTCACTCCAACCAAATCACAGAACGAGGAGTAAAAAGCTTCGCTTCAAAAAGAAGATATTTATCACCCATTGCGCTTTGCAGCGTCTTACCGTCTTTTGTAGTACAGCGCCCTCTGGTTTTCAAGATATAACAAAATACAAAGCGCCAAAAGACTCACCGCACCCGAAAACCACTTATAAAAATCATACTTATCGGATGAGTTGTTTTAAGTTTTTTGCGGTATTTGTACAACAGCGCCCTCTGGTTTTCGAGATGGAATTAAAAAATAACGCCAAAGCCCTTTCCATACTCGATGTCAAATCCTATATATCCGTTATACACATTTTTATCTTACTCGCATTAGCGGTTTTTGTTGAGTGTTTCACGATTTCTTAAGTGATTTGTACTACAGCACCATCTGGTGTTTAAGATAGCGCAGAAAAAAAAGTTCAAAATACCCACCGTATCCGAAAACTCCTATGAACAAATGTTCACGCAAATCGGATGTACAGCTAGAAGTTTTTCGAGATTTTTAAAACATTTGTACTGCAGCTCCCTCTGGTGTTCAAGATAAAATATAGTTTATATGTCATAAAAACTCAGCGTTTCTGAAAGCCTCCATATACCAACTTTCATGCAAATCGGATGAACGGCTTAGGAGTTTTTCGACGTTTTTTAAAATATTTGTACTACAGCGCCCTCTGGTGTTCAAGATAGCACAAAAACATTAAGTCCAAAACACTCACCGTATCAGAAACCCCTAGATTCCAATTTTCATGCAAATCGGATGCACGGTGTATAAGTTTTTCGAGGTTTTTTGAAAATATTTGTACTACAGCACCCTCTGGTGTTCGAGACAGAACAGAGTAAATAAGTTGCAACAAGTCACCGTATCCGAAAAACTCTACTTACAAAATTTCATGCAAATCGGATGAACGGTTTCGGAGATAATATAAAAAAAAGAATGCCTGGAACCCGATCGCAGCGCCCCCTACAGGGTCCAACCTTTTTTACTGAATATAAAGTAGCCTATGTTATACCGGGGATATAAGGAACCTAGATGCCAAATTTCATTTAAATCCCTCCAATGGTTTTCGCGTGATACTTTACCAGACAGACAGACAGACAGACAGACAGACAAAAATTTTAAAAATGCGATTTTTGGATTCAGCGTCATCCAAAATGTCAAACGCAAAAAGAATTTCAAAAAAAGATTTCATGTACAGATTTTTTTTTTACAATTTTTTATTTATTCATTAAGTCTTTGGAAATATCCTTACAGACAACTTAAAAATAAAAACTTACTTACTAATATAATAAAATAAAATTCGGCAAAAGATGTAAAAAGAAAATTCAAATTTTAATATTAGTAGAAATAAAAACAAAATAAAAAAAAGTTAAATAATTTAAATACTAAACAAGAAATTAAGCAAATTCTTGAATGACAATTTCGAAAAAGAAAGATCTAGGTTATTTTCAATTGATAATTCATTATACAATGCTAACGCCCGAGTAATAGGCTCATTAAGTGCATAAAGAGTTCTATGAGTTTGAGATTGAAATAACGCATAGTGCCGTAATGTTCTGGCAGGAATATTAAAATTTACAAATTCTAATAATTGGTTACAATCGACACGACCTGATAAAAGATCATGAATAAATGTTAGCGATTGAATCTTCCTCCTTGTTTCAAGAGTTCTGAGACCCAATAGCATGATTCGTGCATTGTAGCTAGACAAATTTTCAAAATTTAAAGACCGAAGAGCAAAACGCGAAAATGATTTTTGAATCCTTTCCAATCGCGAGCAATGAATTAAATAAAAAGGGCTCCATATAAACGACGCATATTCCAGCTTTGACCTAACAAAGGAGTTATAAAGGCAAATCGAAGTAAAAGGATCAGTAAATTCTAAACTATTTCTACGTACAAAAGCAAGCATTGAATAAGCTTTTGAAACAACATAATTTATATGATCAACAAAGGTGAACTTAGAGTCAAATATAACTCCAAGATCTTTAATTGAATTAACCTTGTGTCAGGGGGTCCCCAAGAGGGAATACGAAAAATCGGGAAAATTGTTACATTTCGTGTATGTCATCGCAAAGCATTTGTTGAAATTTAACGGGAAACAATTCAATAAGCTCCAAGAGAGCAAATTATTAAGATCTCTCTGTAAAAGAGCAGCATCATTTAGATTAGATACTTTACTGAAGAACTTTAAATCATCAGCATAAAGTAAAAATTTTGATGAATGAAAACATTTGCTAACATCATTAAAGAATAATGTAAAAAACAAAGGACCAAGAATACTCCCCTGTGGTACTCCAGAAGTGGCAATAAAATTATACGATTTAACGCCATTTATATCTACAAAACAAACTCTATTTTGAAGATATGACTGAACCCAACTCAAAAAATTGGAATGAAAACCCATTTTGAAAAGTTTAGCCAATAAAACATTATGAGGAACCTTATCAAAGGTCTTAGAGAAGTCAGTATAAAGAACATCAACTTGATGTCCTCTTTCAAAAGATGAAATGCAAAATTTCGAGAAAATTGCTAAGTTTGTAACAGCAGACCGACCAGAGAAAAAACCATGCTGTTCAAGACAAATGTGTCGCTTGACTAAAAAAAATAATCTGTACTTAATAACACTTTCAAAAAGTTTTGCAACATTTGAAAGCTTAGAAATAGGTCTATACTTAGAGACATCATTCTAATTGCCATTTTTAAAAATCGGTGTTATGGAGGCGATTTACCAACAGTCTAAAAAAGTTCCAGCCATTAAAGATTTATTGAAAATTTCACACAAAGGCTTTGATAAAGAAAATGCACATTTATTAAGCAGTATAGATGCGATACCATTAATATCGGATTTAACCGAAATTTTCATTGTAGACATAGCATAGGAAATTTCATTTTCCTCCAAAATAAAAGAACCAAGGTTTAAACAAGAGTCTACATTATTTAAAATTGACTCATCGAACACTGAATTGCCAATAACATAATTAGATTTAAAATAGTCAGCAAATAGATTCACTGTATCTTGAATAGCAAAAGAATGAATGCCATTGTAATATGTTGATGTAGGAATGCACGAACCATCCCGTTTAGATTGAATGAAATGCCAAAAAGACTTCGGATTAGTTTTAATATTGCTCTCACAACGTAAAATATACTGTTTATAGAGAAATTTATTTAAAAAATTAAATTCTCTCATGAAATGCACATATTTTAAGTGATACTGAGGATCATTGGTTGTCTTAAATAATTTTATATTTTTATTGCGCAGGTTTTTCAACTTTTTAAGACCCTTAGTGTACCATGGTAATTTATATACTTTAGGTGCAAAATGTGGAATATGCTGAGTGCATATAGTAGACAAGTTGTCTTTAAACAAATCATAACACACTGCCACCTTGTGATTCAAAAACATCTCACTCCAGTTTGCATTAACAAACATGGCATTTAAAAGATCAAAATTGCATAATTTAAAATTAAAATAGTTATTACACGGCGTAGATTGCACAAAATCATAGAACTCAAATGCTAAGACTAGAGGAACATGATGAATACCTGACAGAGAAATCGGGCATAAACATTCCGATAACTGAGACTTAAAATTTTTAGAAACAAAAATTAGATCTAACATTTTATTTAGTGAATTCAAAAAAGAATTAATTTGAATTAAATCAATACTTAAAAGACTATCAATAAAATAAATTTCGCAAGAATTATTTATATTAGAAGGAATCAGCACATCTGCAAGAGAACTCCAAACAATTTTACTTAGATTGAAATCGCCCAGAAAACATAAATGATTATCCGGATTCTTAAAAGAAGATTGTAATCGAACAACATTATCACAGTGCGCAGCATATAAATCATAAGAACTGTTTGGTGGGATATATGAGGCACATACGTAAACAGCACCTCTTACTTATTTTATATATACAAGATAATATTTTTCTAGGTAGAAATCTCGTTTTGGTAGTTTGTTGTAATTTGTGTTATTTTTTGGGATTTTTTTCTCTCGCGTGGTAAATAACGCACATGAGGTACAAATTTTCTCATATGACATTTTTCTCACATAAAGTGAAGATTTTTACCTTATACCAAAGCATCTCACAAGAGCAGAAAAAATACCAAAAGTACGATTTATCGTGCAAAACTGGCAACTCTGATTGGGACAAATGCAATGAAAACTAGTAAGGAATGGAGCAACGGCATGGTACCGCAGCTAAAATACCACCCCGCGGCCATATTGAAGTATATTCGAAGTCTTAGCCACGACATACACGATGATATTCAGTTTTATATATTAACGAAAGTTTTCCTATTTTGATGACGTCACTTTGTATGGGAGGTAGGCGCGGTTTTGATCCGATTTTGCCATATATCATAGGGATCGTTCATATTATATATCAAAGCTAATGTGCAAAATTTCAAGACATTTCATCAATTTTAGTGGATTTTTAAGAGATTTTACGTTTAAAATAAAGCCACTTTGTATGGAAAGTGGGCGTGGTTTTCATCTTATTTTGCCATATATCATGCAGATGGTTTATATTAAATATCAAAGCTTATGGGCAAAATTTTAAAACTTTTCTTTAATTTTTGCAGATTTTGAAGAGATTTTACGTTTAAAATAAAGCCAATTTGTATCGGAGGTAGGCGTGGTTTCCAGCCAGGATTAAGACTGACGAGCAAAGCTTACATGCCAAATTTCAAGGCATTTCTTTAATTTTTGTGGATTTTAAAGACATTTTACGGTTAATATAAAATCACTTTGTATGGGAGGTAGGCGTGGTTTTGATCCGACTTGGCCCATTCTCGAACTTGATCTTCCTTTTTTAAAATTAAACTTATATTTTGAATTTCATCGCGAAAGCTTTAAAATTGCGTCTGTAATGAAATTGCGTCTGTGTCGACAGACTGACAGACTGTCAGACGGACAGACAGACGGACACACGAAAATCGACTCAGGAGATGATGCTGATCAAAAATATATATATTTTGCTATACCTGTCATGCCTCCTTCTTGGCGTTACAAACGGAATGACAAAGTCGATATACCCCCGAAGCCCGTATGATACTTAATTAAATTGATCATTGAAAATTATAACTAGAGCAGGTCAAATAGCACGAATCCATGCATTCGTAGTTTTCATTTTCAATGACAAAAATTGAGCAAAAAAAATCAAGTATCATACAGGCTTTACGCAGTACGCGTTGGGGTATAAATATAAATTCATCAAAGAAGAAGAACAGTTTGCTTACGTTTTTTTTTCTTTTAATACACTAACAACATTTAGCTAATTTTTGCAAAAAATGATTTTAACACCATTTTTAAATAAAGTTGGACAAAATATTGTATGTTCCTGAAAGTACACATACAATGGCATATGCAAAAATTAAAGGTTACACTCGTGGACATTTTTTTAATTGACTGCTGAAAACAGCAAATTTTTCAATACTACTTACTTAGGTGGCGCCTACAACCGTCGGTTTTCGCCTGGTGTAGGAAATTGCGCAAGCCATTCTATCAATTCAATGGAATAGTGTAAAAGTGTGCTTACAGCATTTTTTCTTTGGATGAAGCGCAAAATCGAAAAGTTCACAAAATGATTTTTAGACCACTTTTGAAAACGCGATAACTCAAAAAGTGGTTAAAAGTTGGACAAAATATTTTATATTCCTGAAAGATAAATAGACATACAATGGCATTTGTAAAAATTCAAGGTGACACTAGTCGACATTTTTTAATTGACTGCTTAAAACAGCAAATTTTTTCAATAAATTTCAAAGATAAATAAAACTAATTTTAATTCGTTATAATTCGTAAAAAATGTGCTACAGCTTCTTTTTCTTTGGATGAAGCGCAAAATTGAAATGTTCACGACAATAAAAATGCATGAAAAGCGTTGACTTTAATGAGCTATAGTTCACACTAATCTAATTATTTTGCATTGGTAGTTTGGATTCTTCTTAGTGAAGGTATTATCTGACTTATGATATACATTTTGTTAGGTTTTGTTACACAAAAATTTTGGATTTTTTCCCACTGGTTAAAATACTGTGTGGCAGTATAAAAACGAAAAAATTGTTATAAAAATATTCTTGTTCCTAGCGATATTTGAACTCAGTACTACTCGTTCTTCAGTTGGATGTTCCACCCACCGGTCCACGTAAAGATTATAATCAAAGTTGCTCATACCCATCTTAAATTAAGAATAAGTTTCTCTTTTCTTCCTAATCTGATGATCTTAGATTATGGTTTGGCTATACATATTAATAGTAATCCACAAATAGTACTGCCACACTCAGAAAAATATACTTCCCGGATCGAAAGGAACCATAGCTTCATTTCATGGGCATGGATTTTTCTACATTTTGTAGAGATTTCTCTTTAAAAAACGGAATTTTTACATAGTTTCACTAAGCGAGGTCTTGATTTCGAGAAGCAGCTTCTTTGTTTTGCAGACAAGTTTACTTCATTTGTTTCATATGTACTTAATTTTTAGAAAATCAGCCATGGCGCTAAATGAAGCCCAATTTTGTAACTAAATAAGGTGATATATATCTAGATATTCTGGAAATTTGTTTCTGACTGCAGATGTCAGTGAAAAAAGTATGTGTGTGGCGGTCGCCACCAACGGTACAAGTGAAACTTCAACCCAAAAATGGAATTTCTGTGAGTATTGCTAATTTATTTCATTAACATTCCCTCTTGCAGTGGAACGAAATAGTTTAAAAGTAGCCTGCGTACATACCAGTACTTTTTCAAGATCTGTCTGTTTTTTATAAAACCAATTGATACTTTTAGCATTTTTATATCCGTCATTTTTATATTTTCATGACGTCACTTTTTATGAGAAGTGGAATTTTTGCATTAGAATGAGTTGATTCGAGGATTGCTGTTTTTCTTCTTCACATTCTCCCAACGAGGAATCAGCAATAGTTTATTTTATAACTGATTTGAATTTAAGATCATGATTCCAGTATTTACCTACTTTTACATAGCTTCTTAGCCCTGTTAGACCCTTGAAAGGACTTTGGCCGAGCTTCTTATGATCAATTTGTGTTGTGTGTGTTGTGAAATGTTTGAACCCAAGTGATCGAGAACTGGACCTTCATGTTTTATGCTAACTCCGAACGGCTTTTTCATGGCAGTTTTTACTCTCTGAGGTTTGCCATTGTCTGCAGAGAGGTGACGGCCGTACAGAAATTGTAATTCAATTGAAAAAATTGTCTGTGCCAGGTGGGTTTCGAACCAGGGCTCTCTGGCGTATGGACCACACACTCTACCCACTGCGCCAAGGCCGCCACAATAAAAAAAGTGTGCTTGTCAGCTCCGACGCGCGACTGAAGTTTACTCCTATATATTGATTACCTTGAAATTTGAGATGTATATAAAAGGTAAAAGGGGTGAATAAAGGCATCTCTTATATACGTATTACTAAAAGGATTGTATACTTTTTTAATTTTAAAATATATATTTATTATACATATTACATAAATTCATTATGAGGTAAATTGATGAATTTCATTAAGGCTGGATACACTGACCACCTTCAGCAAGTTTTTGCGAAAATTCAAAAAATAATGTTAATCAAGTTGAAGATCGTGCAGCAATTATCTCTCACTGAGCAGAGAGCGCAAGAACTTCGTATAAAAAAAACGCGAAAAACTTGCTGAACGTGGTTAGTGAATCCAGCCTAATAGCAGACCTGGGCAATTTGCACTACTTTTACATTACCATTAAATTGATGAAAATTTATTTTAGTGTAAAAATTTTTACATTACCAATAAATATAACAGATTTAGTGCACTAATATTTACATACACAATTTATTATCAAAGTAGTGCATTAATATTTAACTATCACTAAAGTGAATGATAAATAATGCACTATCATTAAAACGCATTGTGAATAATGCACTATTATTGTATTATCACTAACAAATTACCCAACCAATTTTGAAGCAAGTTATTTTCTCAGATACGTACGAATTTATATCTGCTTTAAAATATAAAAATAACCTCTATTAGGCGGTCGAGATTCTCTATTAAGTAGACGAATAAATCTTGGTAAACTACTCAAAAAATGTTTTCAGCTTTTTTAAAAATGGAACGCTGTAAAAAAATAATAAATTGAAATGTCAAATAATCGATTACAAATAATTGAAACAGGCCATGATATTATTATTGCAAGGTAGGAGTGACAGTTCTTTTGCCGACCAGCATTTGTCAAAAACGCATAGAAAAAGAAAAATAATTTTTTTTCTTATTAATGTCATTTCCTGTATTTGACTGACAACGATATATCATTCGGATGCTTTTAGGGATTTCCCCTAATTCGGCAAGCTTTTTTAAAATACAATACACCTCTGATTTCTTCTGCGCTAGTCTAGCACCAGTTTTATTTTGCTGGCATGGTAAATACGCCTCGCAGGCGGAGTCTTTCACACGAAAACTTTAAAAGCTTAGTTATAATCAGGGTAAATAACTTAAATTAGAAGTTTCTTCTTAAATTTGACAAATATTTTAATTTTGCTTGTTACATTGAACTATTTTTGTTAAAGTTTAGATGGATTCCATTCAATAAAAAATCGTTTGCATAATCCCATAATGCTTTTTAGTGATATTGCAATAATAGTGCATTATTCGTAATACAATTTAGTGATAGTGCAATATTAGTGCATTATTTATCATAAAAATTAGTGCACTAATTCTGTTATGTTTAATGGTAATTGAATAAGTTTGCATTATCATTGATTTGATTTAATTACGGAAAATTCATCAATGCATTACCTCATTTAATGCAATAGGCCCAGGTCTGCCTAATAGTGACGTCATTATTAAATACTGTAATATTACGTTTAATGTAATTGTGAAGTGAAAACATCGCATCAATAGTTGTACCATATTACCAGTACCATATAGTCGTTCCCAGTGTTCTACCAGTACCTAAATCTAAATTAATGTCTTCTTTAAAAAATTGCATTATGTCCAATCCTTCATCTGTATGATGAAACAATTGAAAAATTGCTTAAATTTTTCATATTTTTCGCTTCAAGATCAATTTGTGGACATATTTTGTATTTAATGTCCCGTTATGTCGTAGCAATAAATCCAGCTAATTGTAAATCCAGAAAGTTTTATTCAATTGAAATCGGCTGAAAATTCGTCGAGTTATTCTATTTAAAGTATTTCTACTTCACTTCAAAATCACCAAAATAACTACGTTTTATTGTTCTTACTTGCGACAAACTCAGTTCAGGCAAAACAGCATGAAAAACAACGATTTTCTGCTGTTTTTTACGGATTAATGCTTACAATTTAATATTAAATAACACGACAACTTTTAAACTAATTTCGATGAAATAAAACTTTCTGGATTTATAATTAAAAGCTCGCTTCAATACAAACTACTCGTATTAGCAACGCCTACGCACAAACCCACACAATTTTTTGTTGTGCTGTGACTAGCTGAACATAAAAAGAGAAGATAGAGAGCAACATAGAGTTTATTGAAACTCTCTCAAGCACAAGCTGGTTAAAAGAAAACGAGCAAGCAATGCGTGGCATCGGGGATAATTTCTAACAAATCTTTATATTTTAATTAAATACACATAGTATTGAAATTTAAAACGAAAATACCCAAATACTGTGCTGTAGCACAACTATGATATTTTAAAACTTATTTCATAAAAATCGGCCCAGTACTTTTTGAGTTTTACAAAAATTTGCAATTCAATTTTATCCAATAGCAGATTGCTGCTGTATGTTGGTATTTTGCTTTGCGACGCTGACTGCGTAACGCTTGATTTTTTAGATAACGCTCGATTTCACTCGCCATAAAATTTTCATACCGCGGGCAATATATGAAATCTAAAGGAGTAAACTCCAAAAATTAGTTATATTCAAAATGTGTTGGATACCGCAATTTTTGACCAATTTTATTCTAAATACCGCGAAATTATTTGGAATAACAAGGAGGCTTAAGTCTTTAGACATAACTGGGCTTTTATTTTAACTGTGTTCCATGGATATTTCTTAAAATAAAAACCAGTTCCAGAACTACCAGCTATATTCCAGCCAAAATTATAGTGCAAAAACAGTAGAATCCTATATGAAACTTTCATAGAATGTTGAAAACTTTGAAGAAAGATTCCTCAAAACATAAAAATCAGACTTAAACTATTTATCGTTGTTGCTATTTATCGTAGACACAATAATTTGGGTTTTTCTGTTTGTCTTTTTCAGACCTTTATTTGTTGCGCAATTTCATTTGAAAAATAAACATTGAGAAGTCTTTTTGATAGTTGAAGCCTTGTTGAAAGACAAATTAATGAGAGGTTTGTTCACTAACTTAATTAATTTTTGTTTTTTAGAAATCTTTATAATATTTGATATTATTAGTGTAAGAAGATAAAATTCAACAACTCGAAAATTTATTCTTTTTGTGAATCATGTATAAATTCATTTTTTATCGTAAAAACAGTATGGAGTCATAAGAAGCTACGTTTTTAAATTGCTTTTTTTGGTTCCGTTAGTATATTAACCAAAAAATATAATTTCCTATGAAATAAAAATGTTCAATGCCCGATAAGGACTACGAATATTGTCGGTAATATTTTGAAAATTTCTTTGCTGGTATTTCTAATATACTTTGGCAACATTTTTTAATATTGAAATGTGAGACTATAAATTTGTGTTTATAGCGGACCCCCGGAGCGGACTTTAAGTATATTCAAAGCTATAAAGGTTTTATAAATTTGATATCGCCACATTATGTGGAAGGTGGAATTTCTGCATCAGAATGTATTGATTCGAAATAGTTGTTTATATTCTCCCAATGGGGAATCAGCAGTTTTTCCATTATAATTGGATATTTATGTGTTTAATAGACACAGCAATTTGCCCCTTTAAGAAAAAAAGTTAAAGTTGAAAACTACTATAAAGTTTATATTTGCTAACATCTGAATCTGCTTTCTTTACATTTATACAAGAAACAGAATTCACGTGTATGCAAATATAGGACAACTAACAATAAGTTGACGTAAGCCACGGTTGTCGTAGATGTGTATAAAAGCGAGCCAAAGTCTACGTTTTTCATTAGTATCTCTTGATAAATTATAGAAATACAAGTCTCTTTTAAAAATTATAAAGAATCAACATGAATTTATTTTGGTTAATTACTTTGGTAGTATTCGTTGCAGCTAAAAATGATACAAGCAGTGGATGGGGCAAATAGGACCTCTAAGATGATGAATTTTGTCCAAGATGGTGAACTAAGGCCTAAGTGACATAATTTCGAATCCAGACTAATATTAAATATGTCTTTGTTAAGCAAATGTATTGAATGAAATAAAAAAATTTATTAAAAAAAAATAACCTCCTTATTATTTTAAAAATTTCTGAGCCTTTCCTAACTTTCAGAAACCTAACTGCGAAAAAATTAAACGTAGTATTAAGCATAATTTTTTCACAGCGAATAACGCTCCTTGAAGAGGTCAGGATCCTTAGAAAAGTAGTGTTTTTCGAAGTGCTCCTGTTCGGGAAATCAACTCGTTGTATTTGAACAAAAATTTAGGTGAGGCGTACAACCTCAGTTTCTTACAAATCGATTCCAGCCTATGGACCAATAACGAAAATTTTTTGGGAGCTGAAGAAACCGTCAGAAATATTTCCGTCGTTAATGACTCTGCCGAGAGCACCATCAATCTCATTAACGGATTCAATGAGAAACTAACTACGCTGGAGTACGAAAAGCAAATCATTCTTTAAGTAGTAGAAGCTCATCAGAAGATATTCCCGTACAGAAGCTTTTCAAAAAAACACATTATTACAAATATATAACAGAAGTTGAAATATTCTTAATAATTTACGCAGATATACTAGTACAATGATATGACATATGATATAAAAAATCATATTTCTCTTAAATATTGTTCAATTTGCAAAATTGGGAAAATTGTAAAGAGTGGGAAAAAGTGGTCCTGGTGGTCGCAAACATATTTTCATGCTAAATCTGAATGCGGAATCAGATGTAGCGACCAATTTTACAGTATAAAAATTAATAAAATTCACAGTAACTCTGAGGGCCCGAAACACACGTTTTGCAGCTCACTCAGTTTTTGAAAAGAGTGATCTTTTTTGGACGTTTAACTATTTCTATACAAGCACCTTTCATATGAGGGGGGAGGGGGGAAGGGGGGAACGGAGAGTCAGAAACACTTCACTAAAAGCCATATAAATGTGAATGTTTATTGATTTTGCATTGTCTTAAACAAAGCCTTATATTCCAGAAAATGCGGCTGTTTTTTCTTGATTTCATTACTAAAATGCTATAATAAATTCGAATAATACACGTCGTTGATTTTTTTCCGTTCTGAAGTCAATCAATAGAACTTATCCCACGCTCATCCGAAAAAACTCACTCCATAACATTGCCTGAAGATGGAACTGTCTCCGTTTTCTTTGGAGCCAATTCTATCATTTCAGTCCATTGTCCTTTCAAACAATCGCCATCTATACATCATGTAGGGTACTTATGGGACTAACAGAAGGTGTTCGATGAGCTATCCTACATTTTGCCTCAACAATTATCAGGACCCTTGTGATTCATTTGCCCCATTTGTATAGGAGATCCGCACATTTCGTCGAGGATGCGGAAATTTACTGCGGTACACAACTAAATGAAGCTTAAAACGCCAGACACTTACTTTCAATAGATAATAAAATTTATTAATGAATTGTCTTCGAATAAATTCAAACTTCTCTTTGTCTCTGCAGTTTCTATAGAATCTACGATTTCGTTTTCTAAGCATACTGACCTCTTCAAGCAGCGCTTTTCGCTGTGAAAAAACTATGCTTAATACTACGTTCAATTTTATCGCAGTAATTTTTTTTAAAGATAGAACAGGCTCAGAAATTTTTAAAATAATATGACGGTTATTTTTTTTTTTAATAAATTTTTTTATTTCATTCAATACATTGGCTTAACAAAGCCATATTTAATATTAGTCTGGATTCGAAATTATGTCACTAAAGCTTAGTTCACCTTAGTCCACCTTAGTTCCTTAGTTCACCATCTTGGACGAAATTCATCATCTCAGAGGTCCTATTTGCCCCATCCACTGCTTGTATCATTTTTAGCTGCAACGAATACTACCAAAGTAATTAACCAAAATAAATTCATGTTGATTCTTTATAATTTTTAAAAGAGACTTGTATTTCTTTAATTTATCAAGAGATACTAATGAAAAACGTAGACTTTGGCTCGCTTTTATACACATCTACGACCACCGTGGCTTACGTCAACTTATTGTTAGTTGCCCTATATTTGTATACACGTGAATTTTGTTTCTTATATAGATATCGAGAAAACAGATTCAAATGTTGGTAAATATCACTTTATAGTAGAAGGAAAGCGATCCGGTGATTTTTCTAGAACGCATTTCTTAGTGAACGTGATTTCTGATTCACCATTCTTTTAAGTGACGACCGTGATCACGCTTTTTAGACATGAGGGATACCGTAATTTTTGAAGTTGCTGTAAATCGTGCTTTAAATGTATCTCATATGTAAATTTATCATTGATTATATTTTTAAGGGACTTTTAGTTAAAAAATTAAAAAATTACAAAAAAAATTATAAATTGCTTGAAATTTTATTTAAGAGTTCAATTGTCGAATAACTTGATGTAGAGAAACACATAAAAAATTTATTTTTACGCTCATTCGGGGAAACCCAACTTATTCTACTTGTGTAAGCAAAATAAGAAGTATAAAATCGTGTGACAATTGAGTTTAAGATTAACAAGTTATCCAAAACCTAGGGTAATAGTTCATGAAACAGACAACCATGAACTTTGTGTTGAACCACAACACGGACCCGTTTATGTTTTAACAAGTAAAACATACGGGGCATCCGGTGTGGCAACACGAACACGGAAGCTGTTCCACAAACACAAAGCATCACCCAGTGCCCTGCTGATTAGGAGCATTATGAATAATTACATACTGCCCGTAATAGCAGTACCAGTTTAGACTTCAGTAGCGACGTACTTCCATCCATCTACTGGTGGAGACGAGACCTACCCAATCTCTTGCATATTAAGACAGATATGCCAGCCCGGTCGTACCATTGCGAGACCCTGCCGGTCAATCTAAACCTGTGTAGCATTCACACAACCACAACCAGTACGAGACTCCCCGAAGGGCCAGCCCACGACAGTCATCTGGGCAACTCGATCCCGACAGATGAGGATCCACAACATCCCCGCAAAAAGACCAAGAATACACAAATGCAATTATGAAAAAGTGCATTCTTATGCATGACTGTGCTCAATGAGCACTGAAAGGCTATTCTAACACCTTGCAGTTGCCGACTCAACTGGGAAATTATTGTGAATGACCGGTACCTTCGCAACACTTCGGAAAGCCGAAGAGTTGACACTTTGACGCACGCATGCCAACACTTCACAACCATTTGTTCCAGCCGAATTAAGGTCTGCATGCGGTGGATAGATAGGGTCTACCCCATCTGACGGGTAAAGACTGTCCCCGTACTAACAAGTTTTAAGGTCAATTGCTATACCTTCGCAGGCTTGTTTCATATCGATATACCGAATATGACCTGCTACCAAGATGGGCGCCACCCCGAGCACTTGGTTGGACCTATCAGTTTTTACGTTTGCAGGACGTATTCTACAAACAACCCTCCTCCTTTATCCTGGCTTGGGACAGGCAGGCGCAAGCTAAGCCTGGCGGAGTTAAAAAAAAAAAAGAGACATTAAGATACTGACGTTTCTCATTGAGTTTCATCTTAAGATATACAAAAGGAAGACGAAAATATGAGACAGAGACACCAAATGCGAGCTGTTGAATTTTGCATGCAAAAAGAGGCAAGAATATGAAGTCAGAAATAGCTAGAAACGAAACGCAGCTATATGTACAAAAGGAACAAAAAACAAATATCACGAAAACACTAATCACGGCTTATTACAAAATTTGGCCACCACAGTTACCAGTGACTTTTCAATCACAGTGATTAACTCATCGGTAGCGATATATCACTCATCTCTACTTTATAGTTGTTTTTAAGCGCCTTTAATCGGTCGAAGGCTTTTTCGAAGACTGTAAAAATTATATCGACCTTGTAAATGTAAAACTCTGAATTTTGTAAAGACCCGAAGTTTGTATATAAAGCAATAGACTAATATTGTCACGAAAAGCTATTTAAAAATTCAAAGTAGTTTTGGAGTTAGAGCTACTCTTGTAGGCGAGTACAAGACAGATGATCAGATAAGCAGATCAACAGATTATGGGGCAGTTCTAAGTCCCGATCTGATCCTAAATTTTTGTTTTTATAAATGTATGTCTTGAAAATAGTGGCACCTTAAGATATTTCAAAACTCAATCTTCTTTCGGAGCTATAGCTACTTTTCTAAGCGCGCACATGGCAGGTGAACTTTTATAACATCTTTCTTATTTTTGTACAAGATTGAGAGATAAATAATAAACCGATTTTCATTAATAAATTTCTTTTGTATGTGGGTTAAAAGAAAATTCTAATATTTTTCTGTCAAAGAACACCACATTTTCCAGTACAAAACAGTTTTCATTGTGCCAATTTACAACTTAATTTTTTGTTTTATTTTAAGGATCACATAGAGTTTTGTGTCTTTTTTGAGTTGAAAATAACTGTCAGGATATTGTAAAACAAAAATAAATTAATTCGTTCAAAATCGACACTTCAACTTTTGCTATAAACTAGTACTATTTATAAATTTCCTATAAGTCACAAATTTTTTAAAATCTACAATTGACATCACGAAACGTGTTGGCAGAATCTAAATTTTTTTGTTTTAGTAAACGTGCCCAAATAATCGTTCTCACCGTATATTTTAGATGTTTGACGAAATTATTAACTGATGCTTCGAATAATCAAGAATAATTTTTATTCACATTTCCCAAAATGTTCAACTAGCAATCGGACAAATAACAATAAAATGAAGAAAGACACGGTTGCCGCCGTAGAGTTTTATATTTACCAACATCTGGAATCGTATTCTTCATATTTTTATAAGAAGCAGAATGCACGTGTATACAAATATAGGACTATTAACAATAAAATGACGTAAAACACAGTTGTCGTAGATGTGTATAAAAGCGAGAAAAAATCTACTTTTTTCATTAGTATCTCTTGATAAATTAAAGAAATACAAGTCTTTACTAAAAATTATAAAGAATCAACATGAATTTATTTTGGTTAATAACTTTGGTAGTATTTGTTGCAGCTAAAAATGATACAAGCAATGGATGGGGTAAATAGGCCTTCTAAGATAAGGAATTTGGTCCAAGATGGCGAGCAACGGCCTAGGTGACATTCTTTCGAATCCCGATTTATATAAAATATATCTTTGTTAAGCAAACGTTTTTTAATGAAATAAAAAATTTATTAAAACATTAACTGTGTTAATAATTTTAAAAGGTTCTTTCTTAACTTTCAAAAGCTAAACTGCGAAAAAATTAAACGTTGTTTGAAGCATCATTTTTCACAGAGACTGACACTCCTTATGGAGATGAGGATGCTAAAAAAACGAAGATCTCAATAGTTGTTAAGATAATTGTTAAGACAGGTTGTAGAAGATTTCATTGAACAGCACAAGCTTTTAATACTGTTAGTAATTGAGGTGGTATTATACAAGTTAACGCCAAGCATATTTTTCCCATAACTCTACACGCGCATCCGCTCCAGACGCGTAATATGAGAGCGGTAGGTGACAAAATGCAGTTGCAACGTTCCCACAGTCAGCAAGTAGCTGGTAATCCAACAACAACAACAATAACATAAAGGGTGCAGCGCACGTCGGCAGAGGCAGTGGCAAAAGTAGTTTAAGAAAAGTAATTGTTTAGTTTAAGTTTGATTGCAAAACAATAAAGAGCTTAAGCTCAGAAAAATAAATATTTTTTTAGTGATTTTAAGCTAGAAGATATTTAACTGGCGCCCAACGTGGTAATCGGGTAAAAAGAGTTCGTAAATGTTGTGATCGCGATAATTATAAAAAAGTCCTCAAGTAGTTCGTTAATTTAACCGTGTCTCATAAAAACTACTCAGCGTGATATACTGTAGTGTCCTCAAGAAGTTCCAAAACATTAATCACGCATAGCCCGAACACACCAATAACACTGTGGAGCAGATTCAGTGTAAGCGTTAGAGTTCTATCGAATAAAAACGCGACCGGACGATTTGTGTTTCTAAGGATCCCGAGTTACCAGCAGAAACGGATAAAAGGGAGTTCTCCAAGGATACCTGTTCGGAATGAAGAAAATCCTGCTATTGTAAGTTAGTTTAAATAAGGAAAATTTTATAAATCCAAAATAGTTTAAAAGTTTATATAATAAATCGAAAAATTTATGAATTGAAAATAGTAAAAGTTGTCTTAAAACTTTAGTAAAGAGTTAAATTGTTTAAAAGAATTTTATGAAATTAAAGTTGAAACGAATAAACACTTTTGTTTAAATTTAAACTATAACAAAAAAAAAAAAAAAAAAAAAATACAATATACCAAATTTTTAATTAAAATTGTGTAAAGAATTTGCGAAATATTTTAAAACATAAGATATTAGGAAATTTTTAATAAAAAAGCTTAAAAAATGGCGCAAAATAACATAATTAGGCCTCCATTGTTAGGACATCCTGGTGTACCGACACCACCAGCACCCCCTGCACCTTCAGTGTCGCAAAATACTGCTAACGCAAGCCCGGAGTTTGCAAGTTTAATTAGGAGTATTATGACGGACATATTAAAGACTGATGGACGTAATCTTCTTAGAGATACACATCAAGTGATGACGGACCAGACAATAGACTTGGACTTGGACAAAATACCGGATGTCGTCCGTTCATTACGAGAATTCAGCGGAAATCCGGCGGAGTTTAGCAGCTGGAAAAAAAGCGTTGAAAGGATTCTAAAAATCTATAAACCAACCATAGGTAGCCCCAGATACTTCGGTATTCTTAATGTAGTAAGGAATAAAGTCATAGGTAGTGCCGATGCCGTGTTGGAATCATACAACACACCTCTTAATTGGAAGGCAATATCTCGATGCCTTGCAATGCACTACGCAGACAAAAGAGACCTTAGCACTTTGGAATACCAAATGACATGTTTAATCCAAGGACGAAGAACAGTACAGGAATTTTATGGTGAGGTATATACTCACTTATCACTCATTCTAAACAAAATTGCGTGCATGGATATCAATGATGAAGCCATGCGGGTTCTTACCAGAACATATCGTGACAAAGCACTGGATACCTTTATACGAGGTTTGTCCGGTGATCTTTCAAGACTGCTAGGCATGAAAGAGCCTGCCGACTTACCGAAAGCTTTGCACTTGTGCACTAAACTTGAGAACCAGAACTTCAGAGCAGTACATGCAAATAACCAGTATAACATTTCAAGAAAACCAATTCCAACTCCACAACCTTTTTATGCGCAACAATTTCAACAAAAGCCTTTGTTACCACCTAAATAGTATCAATACGAAAAACAGACATTTTTCCCACAGCTTGCTTATGTCCCTGAGAATATTCCACAAACAAGACCACAAGCACCTCAGTTTTATCACCGACAACCCCAATATTTTAATCAACAATTTAGACCAAACGTTCCTTTCAATAATTTTGCATATAATGTCCCACCAGCAAGACCATCTCAACCAAAACCTCCAACACCGATGGATGTCGACCAATCCCAGCAAACAAGAAATGTGAACTATATGAACAGACCGAACCTTAATACTTTTCAATCCAAACGCCCACCGCCAACACAGTCAACCCAATTCAACAAAAACTTCACGAATAAAATGCAACGAATCAACCATATTTCTCAAGAACCCATAGATAACACTTCACAAGAACCTGAAGCAAATAAATACGACATACAACAAGGAAGTCAACCATGGAACGAATATTATCAGGATTACACTAAATAATCTCAGGACGAACAAGATGACGACGACAAAAAATTTTGTGACATACATTTTTTAGGCTGACGGACTCTACGTTACCATATTTTCAATGCAAAACCGGTAACGGAGAGACACTCAAGTTTTTAATAGACACCGGATCTAATAAGAATTACATACAACCTTCATTAGCAAAAAATCCTCTACCAAATGACAACATTTTTTACGCCAACTCAGTAGGTGGAAAAATTAAAATATCCCACCATATTTTTTTAACCCTTTTTGGAATAGAAACCGATAAACTTAAATTTTTTGTATTACCCTCTCTTAAGTCCTTTCATGGCATTCTTGGCAATGATAGCCTCAAACTACTAAACGCAGTAATTCATACGGCAGAAAATTATATGCTAATAAAAAATGGGAAAAAAATTCCAATTAAACAACAGGCAGCTAAATCTGTCAATACTTTAGACACTAAAATAGAACATTTAACAAAAGAACAAAAAGGAAAACTTCACTTATTGTGTAGTCAATATCCAACACTTTTCGCAGAACCTAACGAAAAGTTAACTTACACCACAAAGGTAAAAGCGGAAATAATAACGGTAACCGATAATGCAATATACTCGAAATGCTATCCATATCCTATGTCCCTGAAGTCTGAAGTTGAAAGGCAAGTCAACAAGTTACTTAAAGATGGAATTATCAGGCCATCTCGTTCACCCTATAACCTGTCTGGATAGTAGACAAAAAACCAGAATCTTTAGGCAACAAACAGTACAGATTAGTCATAGATTACCGAAAATAAAATTCAGTTACGGTTGCAGACCGATACCCAATACCAGAAATTAATGAAGTCCTTGCCCAATTGGGAAGCAATAGTTTTTTTTCAGTTGTAGATTTAAAAAGCGGTTTTCACAAAATTCCCTTAAGGAATTCGGATATTGAGAAGACAGCGTTTGCAATTAACAACGGAAAGTATGAATTTACAAGATTACCCTTTGGATTGAAGAACGCCCCCTCAATATTACAGAGGGCGCTAGACGACGTTCTACGAGAATACATTGGACGTAATTGCTATGTGTACATAGATGACATTATCACTTTCAGTAAAACAGAATCGGACCATGTAAAAGACTTATCAGATATCTTTAGGACACTCGAGCAGGCGAACATGAAAATCCAATTAGATAAGTGCAAATTCTTTGAAAAAGAAGTAGAATTTTTAGGGTTCATTGTGACGCCAGAAGGAATTAAAACCAATCCTTCGAAAATCAGAACTATTAAAAATTTTCCAATCCCGCAAAACCTTAAAGAACTCAGATCCTTTCTGGGTCTTTCAGGGTACTACCGTCGCTTCGTTAAGGAAACTATGCGAAACTCGCTAAGCCCCTGACAGCCCTTTTAAGAGGGGAGGACGGACGGACGTCCAAGACTCAGTCAGCAAAGAAGCAGATCACTTTTGATGAGGACGCTTTCAATGCATTTCATAAAATAAAAAATGTTTTAATTTCAAGTGAAGTAATGCTAACCTACCCCAATTTAAATAAAGACTTCGAGCTCACAACAGATGCATCTAATTATGCAATAGGTGCTGTTCTATTTCAGGAAGATAGAGCAATAACGTTCATATCGAGAACACTCTCAAAAGCAGAAGAGAATTACGCTGCCAACGAAAAGGAGATGCTCGCCATCATCTGGGCATTGAAGTCTCTGCGAAACTACTTGTATGACTCAGCAAAGGTGAAGATCTTTACCGATCATCAACCGTTAACGTATGCTTTGAGCAACAAGAATAACAACAGTAAGATGAAACGCTGGAGAGCGATTCTTGAAGAGCACAACTATGAATTGAAGTATAAACCAGGCAAAACTAATGTAGTGGCTGATGGATTATCCCGACCACCACAACAAGCACCAATTAACACCCTAACAGCTACGCAACACAGTGATGAAAGCTCATCACAAAATTTAGTTCCACACACTAATGCTCCGGTTAACGTATTTAAAAACCAACCAATTTAAAATAATTTTTCCGACTTACCATAGGCACATTATTACCGAACCAGAGTATACAGACGAAATTTTAGTAAGCTTGCTCAAACGCTACCTTAACCCTTCGGTCACTAATGCAATCATTACAGAAGACCCCATCCTTGGCAGAATTCAAACCATTTACCAATCACATTTTAGTCAATATAGGGTACTTTACACTCGAAAGACAGTGAAAGACTTAACGCAGGAAACAGAACAGGAATCCTAAATTTTAGAAGAACATAACAGAGCACATAGGAACCCAACCGAAAACAAAGCCCAGCTTCTGGAGAAATTTTACTTCCCTCAAATGAAAGCAAAAATAAAGAAAATTGCAAAACAATGCACAATATGTCAAGAGAATACATACGAAAGACATCCTCTAAATCCAATTCTGAAACCAACCCAGGGCATATTGTCCATATCGATATCTATCACACCAATGGTAAAGTTGTCCTTACCGCAATAGATAAATTTTCCAAATACATCTTTTGGAATACCAGAAAGCATTGTAATTGACAATGAAAAATCTATAAGTTCAAGCCCCATTACATTCATTTTAGAAAATCAATTCGGCATTGCAGTATTTAAAACACCTCATTATACTAGTTCAGTCAATGGACAGGTAGACAGGTTCCATTCAACCCTTTCCGAGGTATTACGATGTGTTAGAGCAGAAAATACTCATAACAATTTTAGCGAGTTGCTAAACAAATCAATCTGCAAATATAACTACTCAATACATTCCACCACCAAGAGGAAACCTATGAAACATTTTTTGGTAGAAGAGTTTACGCAAATCCAACATTGGTCGAAGGAGAAAGACGCGATAATATAAGGAACATAGTCGACAAACAGGGAAAAGACCTTGCATTTCACAATAAAAAAAGAACGGAAGTAAAAACATATTCAATGATCTATTATCTTCAATTATCTATGTTAAAATCAATAGACGTCTAGGCAATAAACTCACACCTAGATACAAAAAGGAGACAGTACTAGAAGACAAATGTAATACAGTTATGACGCAATCCGGAAGGTTAGTACAGTCTCCTCGTCTGCATGGCCTATGCAGATGTCCAAATTCATGATTACTCCTCATCCCACGTAATAACCATGAAAAATGGACAATCCAAAATAAAAGACGGTGCCTTAAATTTTATTCACATAATTAATACTCAAATCTATAGAGATCTTTTGGAAAACATAGCTAATGTAATAGATAAAAATATACCGCAAGAAAATCCATTGTACCCCACTCTACAACATGGAACCCACCAAGCCATCGAAATGTTAGAAATCCTTGAACCCATTCGAAATCCCAAATCAAAGAGATCCCTTGATATAATCGGCACTGCATGGAAATATCTCGCAGGTAGCCCTGATCATGACGATCTTAATATGATCAACGATAATCTAAACAAATTAATAACGAATAATAATAAGCAAACCTTTGTAAACAATGCTTTTAATCAACAAATAAATAAGTTAACTAGAATCACTAACGATTTATTAAACGCAATTATAAAGGATAATATTGCAGGAAATGGAGTAGCTTTAAGCCTACAAAGTAAATCAAGATTAGTCAAAGAAGAAATAATAAATGTAAAATACCCAATACAATGGGCTAGAATGGGAGTTGTAAATTCATTTATATTAAATAAAATAGAAATTGATATAGCAGTAAAAGAAATAAATAAAGAAAATATGCCCTTTAATACAGCTGAAGAAGCATTAGAATTTGCAGATGTAAGCGTATTAAGTAATTCATCAGCAATCTTATATATTGTAAAGATACCATTGACTACCAATGAGATTTATGACAATTATATCGTTAAAGCTGTTATAAGAAACAATGTAATAATTAATTTAAAATATAACAATGTTCTAGTAAATCAAAGAAACATTTTGGGAATAAAAACTAGTTGTAAGCAATACAATATGATAAGTATCTGTAAACAAAATGAATTGTTAGACTTAAGTGACGATTTTTGTATACCAAATTTAATTAGAAGCCTCAACTCGTCGTGCCACATGATAAACTGCCACCACATCCCAAGAGACGAACTCATAGCACCTGGAGTACTTTTCCTGAACAATTTCCAAGGTTACATTATGATAGATGACGGCGTTCGAACTTTAAATGGCACCTTTATATTGAACTTCAAAAATGCATCAATAATAGTCAACGGAAAAACATATAAAAACTTCGAAACACCCCCCCTAAAGATTATGCCAGCAATAGCTCAGCCAACACCAGCGGAAAAAAGCCGAACTAGGTTAATGTCACTAGAAGCCATTAGCGAATTACATATCAATAACACAGCAGAAATCAGATCATTACAAACTGAGAAGGTGATAAATAGAACCTTTGCAGGAGTGACCTTCATCATTATGGTTGCCCTGTTGATCAGCATCAAGAAACATTGCTTTAAAAAAGGAAAAATCCCAGAGCAACCGACGAAAGTTGTCCTAGAAGTTAACCAAGGTCACGAAGCCGCCCCTCAAGTCCCTACGCCTGAAGCAAGAACTTTCCAGATATTTCAGACGCTCGAGGACAAGCGTTTTTAAGGAGGGAGGAGTTAACGCCAAACATAATTGTTGGTAATCCAACAACAACAACAATAACATAAAGGGTGCAGCGCACGTCGGCAGAGGCAGTGGCAAAATTAGTTTAAGAAAAATAATTGATTAGTTTAAGTTTGATTGCAAAACAATAAAGAGCTTAAGCTCAGAAAAATAAATATTTTTTTTAGTGATTTTAAACTAAAAGATATTTAACATACATATTTACTGACGTGTGCGGGTTTTAAAGTTGTTGAGCATTGGGCAAAACTTTTATTGTTTTTATTAATATGAAGATTTTACCTCAGTTTTCCACACATGCCAACCGATTCTATTGCAGAATTATGCCTGGATTAAATTAAATTGGGCTTATATTTTTTAAATCTCCCATATTTTAATTCCAAATTCTTCCTGCTCAAGTACAACTTGTCCTTCCTTGAATTAAAGAAAGGAAGTTATTCGCAGCATTTTCCAAAAAATCTCATCTTTGTAGTAATATCTTTATCGTTTCAAAAAGCATCATTCGAAAAATTCAGCCTTTTAAGCATTAAAGAGCTAAAAAGGAGATTAGGGTGTGTGATATTTGTAAAACGGGTGGTCATCCCAGAAGTACCCAACCTGACGCATAGCTGGCGGTTGTTTGAAAAGACATTGGGCTTAAATGAGAGAATTGGCTCCAAGGAAGATGAAGATAGTTCCATCTTGAGGCAAGGTTATTGCGTGAGTTTGTTTTTTGAATACGCGTGGGATAAATTTTACTTTTTAACTTCAGAAAGTAAAATAAAAATTAACGGATAATATAAAACCTCTATTTAGACCTCTAGGATTAATTTATGTATCCAAACACAAAAAAAAGGATCGATTGCAAAAGATTTGCCAACATTGAAGAGAGTTTTTGATGAAGTGGACGCACAAATAAGTTTCCCCGTAGATTTTTTTTTTAGCATAGATGTGAGTGGTTTTCTGCGGCATAAACTAGCGCTAAAAAAGAATGTCATTGTCATTAAAACATATAAACACTGTAAATAGACTAATCGATGGCACCTGATTGCTGATCTTAATCTTGATAACAATTTTGTCCCATTATTAAACTCACCCAAAGTTACGTTCAGCCCATCGGAAACAGTATAGTTACAGTAGCTTACTATTGTTGTAAAACTTCAAAAACTCGAATAATTTTGATCAGTTTTTTAATTTGACAACTCTGAAGAATTTGCATACAAAAGTTGTTTTCAACGATGAATCGAGCTCTATGGTTATTATTTATAAAAAAATGTTCCGTTAGGTGGACTTCAATGCAAAAGCAGTCGAAAAAAAATGAAAACTGTTGAAATGAAAACCCGCATGGCGTTTAAACTCTAAATTTAGCAAAAACTCCCTAGTGTAAGATTATTAATTTTTTATTATAAATACTATATTACTTTTAAGTTTTCATATATTTTTTCTTTAACTATATTTGAAGTAGTGAAACCTTCGTTGTTGGTTAGTTCATAAAAATGTTCACGCTATCATATAATATGTTTCATGTAATGCCACATATTATAACATATAAATGAATGTGTTTGAAAAGTAGGGTTTGGTAGGTATATTAGATCTTTTCTCAACGACTGTCCACGAGCCCAATCCAGGAGCAAATGCCTCAGTTATCAAAAATTTAATTCATTGCGTTTTAAATAGAAAAATAGCCTGAACATAATTTTAGATAATTCCAGAAAATTGTTATCAAGATTTATGATCAGCAATCAGGTCCCATTGATTAGTCTATTTGCTGTATCTATATGTTTCAAACATAACAATGACATACTTTTTTAGCGTAAGGTTGTGTCGCAGAAAACCTCTCACTTCCATGCTACAAAGTAACTCTATGGGGAAACTTATTTGTGCGTCTACTTCATCAGTCCACATTCTCTTGTTAGAAACATGCTTAGAAACATTAAATAATCCAAGAGAGTTATATAAAATTTTTAGCTTATTGATTTTGTATTGTCTTAATGATTAAAAGTTTCTTGGAAAATGAGCCCTTTAAATTCGTATAATACACGTCGTCAATTTTTCTTTTAGTTTCTCAAGTTAAAAAATTAAATTCATCCCAACCTTATCCTAAAAAATGTACGCAATAACCTTGCCTCAATATGGAACTATCTACGTGTTCTTTGAAGCCAATTCTCTCATTTCAGTCAATTGCCTTTTCAAAAAACCCCCATCTGACGCATAGATTGGGTTTTTTTAGGACTACCCTACGTCTTTTAAGTATTACAAACAAGTAATACAAGTATTACCTAATCCTCCTCTTAGCTCATAAATGCTTAATAGGCTGAATTTTTGGAATTCTATTTTAAACGGTAAAAATATTGCTTCAAAGTTCCGTAATTGAGATGAATAGGAAATTCTACGAATAAATGTTCAAGATAACAAATATTTTTGTTAAATAACTTAGCTGTGGATTTCTTATATTCAAGAGAGGAGAAGTTGTACATGAGCAGGAAAAATTAGAAATTTTTTAAGAAACTGACTTGAAGTAAAATCTTTTAAAAAATCAATAAGAATACAAAAACAAAAAATTCGGTATGACCAAACCTCTCAATACTCACACACCTCAGTAAATATGCATAATACCATCTCAATTATTGACAGCATTGAAAGCTTGAGTTGTTCGATGAAATCTCCTCAGACTTGTCTAAACAATTATTGCGATCTTCACTTTCTAAGCATCCGGACCTCCTCAAGGAGCATTTTTTCTCTGCGAAAATTATGCCTTAAACTACGTTTCATGTTTTCGCTGTTAAATTTCTGAAAGTTAGGAAAGAACCTTTTAATATTAATAACACAGTTCTTCTTTTAATAAATTTTTTATATCACTTAAAACGTTTGCTTAACAAAGATATATATTATATTAATCAGGATTCGAAAGAATGTCACCTAGGCCGTTGCTCACCATCTTGGACCAAATTCCTCATCTTAGAAGGCCTATTTACCCCATCCATTGCTTGTATCATTTTTAGCTGCAACAAATACTACCAAAGTTATTAACCAAAATAAATTCATGTTGATTCTTAAAGATTTTAAAAAGACTTGTATTTCTTTAATTTATCAAGAGATACTAATGAAAAAAGTAGACTTTAGCTCGCTGTTATACACATCTACGACAACTGTGTTTTACGTCATTTTATTGTTAATAGTCCTATATTTGTATACACGTGCATTCTGCTTCTTATAAAAATATGAAGAATACGCTTCCAGATGTTGGTAAATATAAAACTCTACGGCGGCAACCGTGTCTTTTTTCATTTTATTGTTATTTGTCCGATTGTTAGTTGAACATTTTGGGAAATGTGAATAAAAATTATTCTTGATTATTCGAAGCAGCAGATAATAATTTCGTCAAACATCTAAAATATACGGTGAGAACGATTATTTGGGCACGTTTACTAAAACAAAAAAATTTAGATTCTGCCAACACGTTTCGTGATGTCAATTGTAGATTTTAAAAAATTTGTGACTTATAGGAAATTTATAAATAGTACTAGTTTATAGCAAAAGTTGAAGTGTCGATTTTGAACGAATTAATTTATTTTTGTTTTACAATATCCTGACAGTTATTTTCAACTCAAAAAAGACACAAAACTCTATGTGATCCTTAAAATAAAACAAAAAATTAAGTTGTAAATTGGCACAATGAAAACTGTTTTGTACTGGAAAATGTGGTGTTCTTTGACAGAAAAATATTAGAATTTTCTTTTAACCCACATACAAGAGAAATTTATTAATGAAAATCGGTTTATTATTTATCTCTCAATCTTGTACAAAAATAAGAAAGATGTTATAAAAGTTCACCTGCCATGTGCGCGCTTAGAAAAGTAGCTATAGCTCCGAAAGAAGATTGAGTTTTGAAATATCTTAAGGTGCCACTATTTTCAAGACATACATTTATAAAAACAAAAATTTAGGATCAGATCGGGACTTAGAACTGCCCCATAATCTGTTGATCTGCTTATTTGATCATCTGTCTTGTACTCGCCTACAAGAGTAGCTCTAACTCCAAAACTACTTTGAATTTTTAAATAGCTTTTCGTGACAATATTAGTCTATTGCTTTATATACAAACTTCGGGTCTTTACAAAATTCGGGTTTTTACATTTACAAGGTCGATATAATTTTTACACTCTTCGAAAAAGCCTTCGACCGATTACAGGCGCTTAAAAACAACTATAAAGTAGAGATATATGAGTGATATATCGCTACCGATGAGTTAATCACTGTGATTGAAAAGTCACTGGTAACTGTGGTGGCCAAATTTTGTAATAAGCCGTGATTAGTGTTTTCGTGATATTTGTTTTTTGTTCCTTTTGTACATATAGCTGCGTTTCGCTTTTAGCTATTTCTGACTTCATATTCTTGCCTCTTTTTGCATGCAAAATTCAACAGCTAGCATTTGGTGTCTCTGTCTCATATTTTCGTCTTCCTTTTGTATATCTTAAGATGAAACTCAATGAGAAACGTCAGTATCTTAATGTCTCTTTTTTTTTTTTAACTCCGCCAGGCTTAGCTTGCGCCTGCCTGTCCCAAGCCAGGATAAAGGAGGAGGGTTGTTTGTAGGATACGTCCCGCAAACGTAAAAACTGATAGGGCCAACCAAGAGCTCGGGGTGGCGCACATCTTGGTAGCAGGTCATATTCGGTATATCGATATGAAACAAGCCTGCGAAGGTAAAGCAATTGACCTTAAAACTTGTTAGTACGGGGACAGTCTTTACCCGCCAGATGGGGTAGACCCTATCTATCCACCGCATGGAAAAAATGGTTGTGAAGTGTTGGCATGCGTGCATAAAAGTGTCAACTCTTCGGCTTTCCGAAGTGTTGCTTGTCAAAGAGTTTGACTCGCACCCTCAAACTGGCACGGCAGTCACTGAGGGAAGTGTTGACAATGGTTGTTGTAACTAAGGGTTCTCATACTGAGCACGGCAGTTCCTGAGAACAATGGCCAATACTCTATGTCTGGATGGTGAAATCCGAACGGCCAGAGTAAGAGTGGCAATTGCAAAGGTCCTCCAGAGCAGGTACCGGTCATGCGCAATAATTTCCAGCTGAGTCGGCAACTGCAAATTGTTAGACTAGCCTTTAAGTGCTCATTGAGCACAGTCATGTATAAGAATGCACTTTTTCGTAATTGCATTTGTGTATTCTTGGTCTTTTTGCGGGGATGTTGTGGATCCTCATCTGTCGGGATCGAGTTGCCCAGATGACTGTCGTGGGCTGGCCCTTCGGGGAGTCTCGTACTGGTTGTGGTTGTGTGAATGCTACACAGGTCTAGATTGACCGGCGGGGTTGCGCAATGGTACGACCGGGCTGGCATATCCATCTTAATATGCAAGAGATTGGGTAGGTCTCGTCTCCACCAGTAGATGGATGGAAGTACGTCTAAACTGGTACTGCTATTACGGGCAGTATGTAATTTATTACATCATGCTCCTAATCAGCAGGGCACTGGGTGATGCTTTGTGATTGTGAAACAGCTTCCATGTTCGTGTTGCCACACCGGATGCCCCGTATGTTTTACTTGTTTTAAAACATAAACGGGTCCGTGTTGTGGTACAACACAAAGTTCATGGTTGTCTGTTTCATGAGCTATTACCCTAGGTTTTGGATAACCCAAGTTGCTTAAGCCTTACGGCAGGTGCACTTGATAATCTTAAAATCGTCTGTCTCTTTTTTGTAACTCCGCCAGGTCTAGCTTGCGCCTGCCTGTCCCAAGCCAGGATAAAGGAGGAGGGTTGTTTGTAGGATACGTCCTGCAAACGTGAAAACTGATAGGGCCAACCAAGAGCTCGGGGTGGCGCCCATCTTGGTAGCAGGTCATATTCGGTATATCGATATGAAACAAGCCTGCGAAGGTATAGCAATTGACCTTAAAACTTGTTAGTACGGGGACAGTCTTTACCCGTCAGATGGGGTAGACCCTATCTATCCACCGCATGCAGACCTTAATTCGGCTGGAACAAATGGTTGTGAAGTGTTGGCATGCGTGCATGAAAGTTTACTGCAAGACCCATGCGACTCGACTCTTTTTCTTATTTGGAGAATGCTGCACTGACTTCGCGTGTATTATGGCCAAAGATATCCATATCATCGGCATACACTAGCTGCATAACACTCTTATTGAATATTGTGCCACTTTGTCTCAGATCAGCCTCGGCTCAGCTACTACCATATAAATAACTTCGCTAAAGTTCTAGTTCACCAACGAAAGATACATGCCAAAACAATTCTTAGCAACCCACACACAGTCGCGATGCTATCAACATCAGCATCGTCGAGTGAGGGTTGTTTTTTATCCCGTTTGCATGCATTTGTTGTTGTTTAAGCGAACTGACGCTTTTGTAAAGTTTTAAATTCACACCTGTTAATACCTTCGCTAAAGAAGCTAATGCTTCAAATATATCAACCCATATTACAAAACAAACACATTCAGCAAAAATATTCGGCTATTTTTGGACGAAACCGAAGCCGAAGGTTGAAAAATCGGCCGATTATGCAGAATATCAAAGCCGAAGTCGGACATTAACCCTAGAATACAAACCTTACGTTCACAATACGTTATACGACTCGTTAGGAGTGAGTAAATTTTACGTAGGTTAGTATTCTAGGGTTAATTGCTACCCTATTCATTATTATTCTTTCGTATAGATTTTTATGGTCATCACATAAAATGTGGCTGCGTAATAATAATATAGATGAACCGGTCACCATCACTAAGTGTTTGTATAATATTTTTTGTATTAAATTTATTTAATACTGTATGCAACAAATTCAAAAACCAATAATATTCCCAAGTTATTTTATAGCAACAATAAAAAAATTAGTTATATCAAAATGTGTTTGGTACCGCAATTTTTGACCAATTTTGTAATAATTACCGCGAAATTATTTGAAATAACTAGGCAGCTGCAGTCTTTTCACAGAACTGGGTTTTTGATAAAACTGTATTTCATGGGTATATCTTAAGCAGAAACAAGTTCCAGAGCTTCCAGCTTTATCCAAGACAAAATTATAACGCAAAAACAGTAGAATACTTCATAGAACTTTCATAGAATATTGAAAACTTTGAAGAAAAATTTCTCAAAACATAAAAGTCAGACTTAAAGAGTTTATGGCTGTTGCTGTATATCGTATACGGAATAAATTGGGTTTTTCTGTATGTCTTTTTCAGACATTTTTTGTTGTGCAATTTCATTAGAAAAATAAACATTGAAAAGTCTTTTTGATACTTGAAGCCTTTTAAAAGAAAAATTAATGCGAGGTTTGTTCACTTACTTAATTAATTTTTGGTTTTTAGATTTCTTTATAATATTTGATATCAAGTGTAACAAGATAAAGTTCCACATCTCGAAAATGTATTCTTTTTGCGAATCATTTATACCGCTCCCACATCACGCGCTCAAAATTCACTTTTTTATTGTAAAAAAAAAGTATGGAGTCATAAGAAGTTACATTTTTAAATTGCTTTTTTGGTTTCGTTAGTATATTTACCAAACAATATAATTTTCTATGAACTTAAAACGTTCAATGCCCGATAAGGACGAGAAATATTGTCGGTAATATTTTGAAAATTTCTTTGCTGGTATTTCTAAAATACGTTAACAACATTTTTTAATATTGAAATGTGAGACTATAAATTTTTGTTTATAGCGGACCCCCGGAGCGGACTTTAAGTATATTCAAAGCTATAAAGGTTTTATAAATTTGATATCGCCACATTATGCGGAAGGTGGAATATCTGCGTCAGAATGTGTTGATTCGAGATACTTGTTTATATTCTCCAAATGGGGAATCAACAGTTTTTAAAATATAATTGGATATTTAGGTGTTTAATAGACACAGCAATTTGCCCCTTTAAGAAAAAAAGTTAAAGTTGAAAACTACTATAAAGTTTATATTTGCTAAAATCTGAATCTGCTTTCTTCACATTTATAAAAGAAGCAGAATTCACGTGCATGCAAATATAGGACAACTAACAATAAGTTGACGTAAGCCACGGTTGTCGTAGATGTGTATAAAAGCGAGCCAAAGTCTACGTTTTTCATTAGTATCTCTTGATAAATTAAAGAAATACAAGTCTCTTTTAAAAATTTTAAAGAATCAACATGAATTTATTTTGGTTAATTACTTTGGTAGTATTCGTTGCAGCAAAAAATGATACAAGCAATGGATGGGGTAAATAGGACCTCTAAGATGATGAATTTGGTCCAAGATGGTGAATTAATTTCTAAGTGACATAAATTCGAATCCAGATTAATATTAAATATGTCTTTGTTAAGCCAATGTATTGAATGAAATAAAAAAATTTATTAAAAAAAAAAAATAACCTCCTTATTATTTTAAAAATTTCTGAGCCTTTCCTAACTTTCAGAAACCTAACTGCGAAAAAATTAAACGTAGTACTAAGCATAGTTTTTTCACAGCGAAAAACGCTCCTTGAAGAGGTCAGGATCCTTAGAAAAAGTAGTGTTTTTCGAAGTGCTCCTGTTCGGGAAATCAACTCGTTGTATTTGAACAAAAATTTAGGTGAGGCGTACAACCTCAGTTTCTTACAAATCGATTCCAGCCTATGGACCAATAACGAAAATTTTTTGGGAGCTGAAGAAACCGTCAGAAATATTTCCGTCGTTAATGACTCTGCCGAGAGCACCATCAATCTCATTAACGGATTCAGTGAGAAACTAACTACGTCGGAGGACGAAAAGCAAATCATTCTTCAAGTTGTAGAAGCTCATAAGAAGATGTTCCCGTACATTTTTACAAATATATAACAGAAGTTGAAATATTCTTAATAATTTACGCAGATATACTAATACAACAGATTCATATTTATCGAAAAAGTACATTCACAATTTGCAAAATTGGGAAAATTGTAAAGAGTGGGAAAAAGTCCATGATATTCGCGTTTGCTTGCTCGTGGTGGTCGCAAACATATTTTCATGCCAAATCTGAATGCGGAATCAGATTTAGCGACCAATTTTACAGTATAAAAATTAATAAAATTCACAGTAACTCTGAGGGCCCGAAACACACGTTTTGCAGCTCACCCAGTTTTTGAAAAGAGTGATCTTTTTTGGGCGTTTTAATATTTCTATACAAGGGGGGTATTTCTATATTTCCTTTCATATGAGGGGGAGGGGGGAGGGGGACGGAGAGTCAGAAACACTTCACTAAAAGCCATATAAATGTGAATGTTTATTGATTTTGCATTGTCTTAAACAAAGCCTTATATTCCAGAAAATGCGGCTGTTTTTCCTTGATTTCATTACTAAAATGCTATAATAAATTCGAATATACGTAATACACGTCGTTGATTTTTTTCCGTTCTGAAGTCAATCAATAGAACTTATCCCACGCTCATCCGAAAAACTCACGCCATAACATTGCCTGAAGATGGAACTGTCTTCGTTTTCTTTGGAGCCAATTCTGTCATTTCAGTCCATTGTACTTTCAAACGATCGCCATCTATACATCATGTAGGGTACTTATGGGACTAACAGAAGGTGTTCGATGAGCTATCCTACATTTTGCCTCAACAATTATCAGGACGCTTGTGATTCATTTGCCCCATTTGTATAGGAGATCCGCACATTTCGTCGAGGATGCGGAAATTTACTGCGGTACACAACTAAATGAAGCTGAAAACGCCAGACACTTACATTCAATAGATAATAAAATTTATTAACGAATTGTCTTTGAATAAATTCAAACTTCTCTTTGTCACTGCAGTTTCTATAGAATCTACGATCTCGTTTTATAAGCATCCTGACCTCTTTAAGCAGCGCTTTTCGCTGTGAAAAAACTATGCTTAATACTACGTTTAATTTTTTCGCAGTTAGGTTTTCGAAAGTTATTAAAGGCTCAGAACTTTTTAAAAAAATAAGACGGTTATGTTTTTTTTTTTAATAAATTTTTTTATTTCATTCAATACATTTGCTTAACAAAGACATTTCTTATATTAATCTGGATTCGAATTTATGTCACTTAGAAATTAATTCACCATCTTGGAACAAATTCATCATCTTAGAGGTCCTATTTACCCCATCCATTGCTTGTATCATTTTTAGCTGCAACGAATACTACCAAAGTAATTAACCAAAATAAATTCATGTTGATTCTTTAAAATTTTTAAAAGAGACTTGTATTTCTTTAATTTATCAAGAGATACTAATGAAAAACGTAGACTTTGGCTAGCTTTTATACACATCTACAACAACCTTGTCTTAGTAATTTTATTGTAAATTGTGCTATATTTTTGTATGCACGTGGACTCTCTTTCTTTTATAAATAAGAAGAATACAGATTCAGATGTTGGTAAATATAAAACTCTGCGACAACCGTGGCTTACGTCATTTTATTGTTAGTTGTCCTATTGTAAGTTGAGCATTTTGGGAAATTATGAATAAAAAATATTCTTGAATATTTGTAGCAGCAGTTACTGATTTTGTCAAACATCTGAAATATACGATTATTTGGGCACGTTTATCTTAAATAAAAAAAATAGATTCTGTCAACACGTTTTGTGATTTTATTTAAAGATTTTAGGAAATTTTTGATTTTTAGCAAAATGGTAGGTGTTTTATATTGAAGTATCGATTATGAACTAATAAATTAGGGTAAAAATCTACTGCTGCGAGTTTAAAAAATTGACAATTTTTAATTATTTTTCTCGGAGAATATACTCAAAAAATAAAACTGACTGATTGATTGAATTCAATTGAAAATGCAATTGATTTTATAACACTACTAACAAGCAATATGTTTTTGATTTAAGCGAAATGTTACAAATTCACAGGAACTTTGTTTTTGGTTTAAGAGAAAGCGCTCTTGAATCGAAAAAGACACATCTTCGATAGTATCATACTCCTAAGGAAAGGCGTAGAATTTTTTGTTTGATATGTTTGGTGATGAATGTCTTGATCGTTTTTATTTTTATGTTAGTCAAACATAAATGTAATCGAACCTTATTTTTAATAAATGGAAATAAATATTTCGGAAAAATATGAGCATGCGAAACGATTTCGAAAGAATCCAAATAAGCGAATCCGAGAGTTTTTCGTGTAGACAAAATTATTTATATAAAAAACAAACACTAAATAATATAAAAGAGAAAAAAATTCAGAGTAAAATTTTTCATAGGAAAATTTATAGAAAAATACTTAGAAGTCTTTTTTTCATAAAAATTTTATAAAAAAAAAATATTCGCTAAGCTGACGTATTAACAACAATAAATTAATGAAAAATACATTTTTTTAAAAAAAATTTCCTATTAAAAAGTCGGTTGTGGTATACATTCGAAACTAATATATGTTATTTATATGAAAAAGCCTTCCCGAAAAATTCTCGTTTTCGCTAATTTGGATTTTTCTAATTTGGAACTCGTTTCGAATCCGCGATGGTGAATCCGAGATCCCGCATTCGTTTCGAATGTATAACGAAGCCGACTTGTAAATATGTATTTTTTTTAAAAAAACTATTTTTTTTATACGCTGTTATTTATACGTCTTTAAGTTAACACTTGCTTTTTTTTAAAGTTTTATATGAAAAAAAGTGTGTCAAAAAATAATAAAAATAAAATAAATTTCGAACTTTAATAAAGTCGAATCTTTAAAAAAACCTAAATATCAAAACAAAAACAAAAATAAAAAATTTTTTTTATCAAATTAAGCTGCACATATTTAACAACTGGAAAAGCCGAATGGGTAAATTGCTGGACTGGCATTCAAATGACGTGGTTTCTATTCTTGACATGGTAAGATTAAAATTTATAATTTAACATGTAAAGTTTTTCCGTTAATATAATAATTTACAACTTCTCATTGGTTATTTAAAGCCTCGAAAATTAATATTTTTTTGGTTTTGTTTCAAAAACAGATTTTTTTTTTAAACCCTTTTTTTTTTATTAAAACCTATTACTTTCAATTCTAAATTAGGTGGTTTTTAATTCAAAAACAATTGTTTTTGAAAGAATTACTCTACTCTTTAAAACATTTGCTTTTGATCTAAGTAAAAGCATTTTCTTCTGATTTAAGGGCACTTGTTTCTGGCGCCGTTTCATGTCGAAAATTTTTTGATTCGAATGCATTTTAATTTGATTAAATAGTATTTTTTTTTCGGTGTATAAACTACAACATAAATTTCAGAACTTCTTTTTATATATTTTAAGATTTAAACAAAACTATTTTTACTTGATTTTGCCCTTATAAGACGCTAACAGCTGTTGTAGCATATAACGATCTTAAAGGTAGGTATTTTCAGTTTTACAGATATCAACAGTTCTTATCAGGTCAGAAGGAAGGGGTAGCACGCTTTGACTCGCGGCTCTTGCTCGTCGGTATTTAACCGACATTATATTAACCGATATTTTATTTAACATAAGTATCTTAACTCATAACTACAAAATTATAATTCATTATGTTATTATAACCAGTATTATTATTAACAGTATTATTATTAGCACTAATATATATTCTTTTATTGAATAAAAAAAAATGAAGCTTATAGAACAAATGCCTTAATTAAAGTCCAAAGGAATATAAAGGTAAGTAAGCGAGAACAATAAATTTAGTGATAACACAATGTAAAAAGGTTAGTAGCAAGAATTTAAAAACATCCCAAGTGGAAAGAAAACATTATTAAAAATATTTCATTAATTCAATGAATACCAAAAAAAGTATTTATTAAAACTTTTGATTTCCATTTTAATGCAAAGGTAAGCAAGAAAATAAACCAATTTTAGGTTATAGGGATTAAGAAAGAATCATCATTTAAAAATACTAATTCTAAGCTTTATTTAATCAAAAATCAAATTAAAAATTTTAATGTACATAAGAAAAAACAGCAAAAAACAAATTATTATAATATCCGCTAATCCGCTTACTTTTAAACAAAATGTAATCGATAAATTAAGGAAATTTCGCAAAAACGAGTAATTAGCATAAAATAGTTAAATAAATATAAGTGAGAGTGCAAGGGTTAAGCCTGCAATTAAGTTTAATTGAAATAGCAAAAACATAGAAAAACAGCTGTTTGCAATTTAAAGTAATTCAAGTTCAAGGTTACACTGACCTAGTTTCAAGGACGAGTTTAGTTCTAATTAGTCACTCTCACTCTCACACATATTATCGAGAAAAAATATATATAAATAAGAGAATATCATAAAGAAACTTACATGCTCTCCTTATTGAGTGTTTTTTTTTACGAGGCTCCCACGAAGAAAGATCTTTCTACGCTATGGACTCAAATGTTAATAATTAAATTGCATGATATATCTTTATGATATTATTAATAATCACTGGCGATATTTACTTAATTATAAATTACTTTTTTAGTTTTAAGCTATTGTCGGTATATTTAAGTTTAAGATCACTTGGAAAATTAAATTCAATTGTTATTAATCATTTTAATGCTTGGAAAGTCAAAAAAAAAGCCGAAAACATGGTAATTATACATAGGAAGAAAACGTGTGAAAAAAAAATATCTCATGAGAGAACCATTTTGCATATGGGCCAATATATGCAATTGTGTAAGTGTAAGAAAAATCTGAATTTTTGTATTTACTTTATTTTGCCGGAAAATAATGCAAGAATGCTATTATTTTAAGCTAGCTGAATACCCGGCTTAACTCGGGAGTTTATATAAATAATTTTCGATTTCATTCGTCGATTTGAAAAAACTTTTCACAAACTTTAGAAGGAGTTTTGTGAAATTTTGGCGAAATGAGCAAAATGTAGCTTCAACATCTGAAAATTATGAGAAAAAGTTAGGGAAATCGTGATTTGTGTGTGCGTGCCGCCGATCGCTTGCAAAAATATATTTTCAAGTTTTATATTGTATTCGACAGATTCCACATTTTAAAAAAAAACTCAGAGCAAAAACGAATTTTTGCCAATTCGCGAGGAAACTGAACAAAAATTAAAGAAGCATTGAAAATAGAAATTGCAATGTCAAAACAACTCCATCTTATGACGTAACTGACTTGCGCATATTTTGATGCGTACTAATATACCACAGAATTCGGCATCAGCTGTCGTGATATGCGAAAAAAGAAGTTTGGATATAAGTACACATAAGGAAAAAAAAAGCAGGTGCGTCGTTGGTCACACGAGAGAAGCGAAGCTTTTTTGCAGTTACATAGATTTGATAGCTTAGTAATTTGTTCTTTTTAATAAATTAACTTTTAAATTCAAAAAATAACATAAAATAAATTACATATTTACACAAAACATACTGCTTATATTTATATTGTTGAATGTCAAATTTCCACGCCAATTACATATACGGGCATATAATGCCAGCGACTCTCCATTTTAACTCTCCACACATGGTTGTGATCAGCGTACTACCCAGAGTCGCCAGATGAAATTACCACCAAAATTCTCTTTTTCTCACACTTAATTCTCATAAATTACCACACTTACAAAATACCTCAAAATACCACAAAATTTCCAAAAACTACCACAATACTTCAAATTACCACAAAATACCTTAAATTACCAAAAAATTCCACAATACCTCAAATTACCACAAATTCCCTCAAAATCGCTCATATTACCAAAATGTACTAAAATGCAGTGGTAACATAAAACTAATTTGATTCTGACAGCATCTTAACATAATTACCAAGATTTTACTATATTCAATAAAACGTATTGGCCCATAGTGATAAACAAAATAAAGGCGGCTTTAAATTAAGTATAAGAATTTTTGACAGTTTTTCAATAAAATTTGTTGTCAAATAGCTTGCACTAAATTTAGAGCTGTCTTTTATTTGTTTATGATTATGGGCCATTAATATTAAAAATTATTCAGTTCTTTTTCAGTTCTTCATTTATTAAAAACATAATAAGCATATTAGTTCAGTTCTTTTTCTTAAATATTAATGAAATAAAAATATATACACATAATAAATTAGTTAAAATTGATATGTACAGAACTTAATTAAATTAATTTTTATACATTTCGCTAGAATAGTGTCAATTCATTCCACATTAGCTAAAGAATGAGGAAGGCAAGATATTTGAGGTAATTTGAGGTATTGTGGTAGTTTGTGGTAATTTGAGGTATTTTGTGGTATTTTGAGGTATTTTTTCCCACGCGTGATAAATATCGCACATGTGGTATTTTTAAACCCACGCGAGAGATTTTTACCACAATATACCATGGGAATTACCACATCCCACAATCGTTGAAAAATACCATAAGTTCTATTTATAGTGCTTTTCTGGCACTTTGGTACTACCTAGCGAAAAAATCTGTCGAACATTTTTCAGATTTCACTCCAAGCAAATCACAGAACGAGGATAAAAATATATATTAAATGTATATTAAGGAACGCACACGAAACAAAATTTAACAAACATTTTAGATACCTCGCCGATGTCATGCATGCGTTTGTAAATTCCATATTTATTGATATCATCTATTTTTTTGATACTTAAAAACGCACTTGTGGGCATTGCTAATTTTCTTCGTGCCAACAACACCACAAACGCATTCACAATACAAACACACCGATGCTAGAGACACCTTGTGGAAAATTAAAGCAAATGTTTGGTAGTTGTAGCATAGCAAATACACAATCCTCTATCTATTGATAGATGGTGACGATATACTGCAGCATAGCTTTTGTTATAATTAGTATTTAATTAACAACTGTTTTCATCAAGTCTTTGTAGGCTGGTGGGTAGTGTGTTGGGCTGTCATTAAAGAGAACGTGGGCTCGATCCCCACGGGTGGGCCAAACAATATTTTAATATTAACTTTTCTTGTTGTAATAAGCGCTAGCAACAGAGAAACCATCAAATTTCCAAGAAAAAATCTGTCGAAAATTTTTCAGATTTCACTCCAACCAAATCACAGAACGAGGAGTAAAAAGCTTCGCTTCAAAAAGAAGATATTTATCACCCATTGCGCTTTGCAGCGTCTTACCGTCTTTTGTAGTACAGCGCCCTCTGGTTTTCAAGATATAACAAAATACAAAGCGCCAAAAGACTCACCGCACCCGAAAAATCATACTTATCGGATGAGTTGTTTTGAGTTTTTTGCGGTATTTGTACAACAGCGCCCTCTGGTTTTCGAGATGAAATTAAAAAAGAACTCCAAAGCCCTTTCCATACTCGATGTCAAATCCTATATATCCGTTATACAAATTTTTATCTTAATCGCATGAGCGGTTTTTGTTGAGTGTTTCACGATTTCTTAAGTGATTTGTACTACAGCACCATCTGGTGTTTAAGATAGCGCAGAAAAAAAAGTTCAAAATACCCACCGTATCCGAAAACTCCTATGAACAAATGTTCACGCAAATCGGATGTACAGCTAGGAGTTTTTCGAGATTTTTAAAACATTTGTACTGCAGCTCCCTCTGGTGTTCAAGATAAAATCTAGTTTATAAGTCATAAGAACTCACCGTTTCCGAAAGCCTCCATATACCAACTTTCATACAAAACGGATGAACGGCTTAGGAGTTTTTCGACGTTTTTTAAAATATTTGTACTACAGCGCCCTCTGGTGTTCAAGATAGCACAAAAACATTAAGTCCAAAACACTCACCGTATCAGAAAACCCCTAGATTCCAATTTTCATGCAAATCGGATGCACGGTGTATAAGTTTTTCGAGGTTTTTCAAAATATTTGTACTACAGCACCCTCTGGTGTTCGAGACAGAACAGAGTAAATAAGTTACAAAAAGTCACCGTATCCGAAAAACTCTACTTACAAATTTTCATGCAAATCGGATGAACAGTTGAGATAATATAAAAAAAAGAATGCCTGGAACCCGATCGCAGCGCCCCCTACAGGGTCCAACCTTTTTTACTGAATATAAAGTAGCCTATGTTATACCGGGGATATAAGGAACCTAGATGCCAAATTTCATTTAAATCCCTCCAGTGGTTTTCGCGTGATGCTTTAACAGACAGACAGACAGACAGACAGACAAAAATTTTGAAAATGAGATTTTTGGATTCAGCGTCATCAAAAATGTCAAACGCAAAAAGAATTTCAAAAAAAATATTTCATGTACAGATTTTTTTTTTACAATTTTATATATGTATACAAGATAATATTTTTCTAGGTAGAAATCTCGTTTTGGTAGTTTGTTGTAATTTGTGTTATTTTTTGGGATTTTTTGCTCTCGCGTGGTAAATAACGCACATGAGGTACAAATTTTCTCATATGACATTTTTCTCACATAAAGTGAAGATTTTTACCTTATACCAAAGCATCTCACAAGAGCAGAAAAAATACCAAAAGTACGATTTATCGTGCAAAACTGGCAACTCTGATTGGGACAAATGCAATGAAAACTAGTAAGGAATGGAGCATCGGCATGGTACCGCAGCTAAAATACCCCCCCCCCCCGCGGCCATATTGAAGTATATTCGAAGTCTTAGCCACGACATACACGATGATATTCAGTTTTATATATTAACGAAAGTTTTCCCATTTTGATGACGTGACTTTGTATGGGAGGTAGGCGCGGTTTTGATCCGATTTTGCCATACATCATGGGATGGTTCATATTATATATCAAAGCTAATGTGCAAAATTTCAAGACATTTCATTAATTTTTGTGGATTTTTAAGAGATTTTACGCTTAAAATAAAGCCACTTTGTATGGAAAGTGGGCGTGGTTTTCATCTTATTTTGCCATATATCATGCAGATGGTTTATATTAAATATCAAAGCTTATGGGCGAAATTTTAAAACTTTTCCTTAATTTTTGCAGATTTTGAAGAGATTTTACGTTTAAAATAAAGCCAATTTGTATCGGAGGTAGGCGTGGTTTCCATCCGAATTTTATAGCCAGGATTAAGACTAACGAGCAAAGCTTACATGCCAAATTTCAAGGCATTTCTTTAATTTTTGTGGATTTTAAAGACATTTTACGGTTAATATAAAATCACTTTGTATGGGAGGTAGGCGTGGTTTTGATCCGCCTTGGCCCAGTCTCGAACTTGATCTTTTTTAAAATTAAACTTATATTTTGAATTTCATCGCGAAAGCTTTAAAATTGCGTCTGTAATGAAATTGCGTCTGTGTCGACAGACTGACAGACTGACAGACGGACAGACGGACAGACAGACGGACACACGAAAATCGACTCAGGAGATGATGCTGATCAAAAATATATATATTTTGCTATACCTGTCACGCCTCCTTCTTGGCGTTACAAACGGTATGACAAAGTCAATATACCCCCGAAGCCCGTATGATACTTAATTAAATTGATCATTTAAAATTATAACTAGAGCAGGTCAAATAGCACGAATCCATGCATTCGTACTATTTGAACTGCTCTAGTTTTCATTTTCAATGACAAAAATTGAGCAAAAAAAATTAAGTATCATACAGGCTTTACGCAGTACGCGTTGGGGTATAAACATAAATTCATCAAAGAAGAAGAATAGTTTGCTTACGTTTTTTTTTTCTTTAATAACATACACTAACAACATTTAGCTAATTTTTGCAAAAAATAATTTAAACACCATTTTTAAATAAAGTTGGACAAAATATTTTATGTTCCTTAAAGGACACATACAATGGCGTATGCAAAAATTAAAGGTTACACTCGTGGACATTTTTTTAATTGACTGCTGAAAACAGCAAATTTTTCAATTCTACTTACTTACACTCTAAAAAGTTTTTGTGGAAATTTACTGCAATAGTTGTAGGCAACAGTTTAGCTACTATAACTGTAGTAAATTTACTCACCTTTATAAACTTCAACATTTGTTGTTTACTATTGGTATGTAGTAAAATTCAACAGTTGGTATTTAATTTTGCTTAAAATATATGGTAATATTTAAGCTTTAATATATGTATTGTAGTAAACTTAAACATTAGTTGTTTAATGTTGCTATCATTTTTGTATTCTTATTGCAAAATTACAACCTTTATATGAATAATATTCAACAACTTTTGTTTACTTTGACTACAATAATGTAGTAATATAAAATTTACTACTGCTATTTACTAATATTTAACATGTGTTTGGAAATTAAAACTGAAGCTACAACTAATTTTATGATTGATTTAATTTTAATAAAACTCACAAATTTGAATAAAAAAAAAAGAAAAACGTTCAAGTCCGTAGCACCAAGAAGCTATATAAATTTGTCGTTAGAGTTATAGAAATAAAACTGAAATAAAACAAAGCATTTTTAAAATCAATTTTGAAAAATTGATTAAGCACTCTCAAACTCACATTCCTATATAAATATTGAGTACATTACAAAGCAAAAAATATTTACAATCTTAGCTTAAAATTAAAACACGTTATTTAACACAATTTTTGTAGTTAGAGAAGCGTGTACCGGACTGAATAATAAGCTGCTTACTTGCTCATAACCAAACGTGAATGAGAATATGATGCAATTATACAATTGATGTTGAAAATTCAACACACATACATATGTCTATTGGCAATGAAATTTATGATGAAAAAAGTTTAATGTTAATATTACAGCAAAATTCAACATATGTTGCTTAATTTTGCTATAGTTTGTATATAATTTTGAACATTAAAAATTTACAATAAAACTTGCAGTGAAATTACACTCCAGTTGAATTTTAAACAAAAAATTACTATTATATTTAAAGTAAATTTGTATTTATTTTTTAGAGTGTAGGTGGCGCCTACAACCGCCGGTTTTCGCCTGGTGTAGGAAACTGCGCAAGCCATTCTATCAATTCAATGGAATAGTGTAAAAGTGTGCTTACAGCATTTTTTTTCTTTGGATGAAGCGCAAAATCGAAAAGTTCACAAAATGATTTTTTTAACCAAAAAGTGGTTAAAAGTTGGACAAAATATTTTATATTCCTGAAAGATAAATAGACATACAATGGCATTTGTAAAAATTCAAGGTGACACTAGTCGACATTTTTTAATTGACTGCTTAAAACAGCAAATTTTTTCAATAAATTTCAAAGATAAATAAAACTAATTTTAATTCGTTATAATTCGTAAAAAATGTGCTACAGCTTCTTTTTCTTTGGATGAAGCGCAAAATTGAAATGTTCACGACAATAAAAATGCATGAAAAGCGTTGACTTTAATGAGATATAGTTCACACTAATCTAATTATTTTGCATTTGTAGTTTGGATTCTTCTTAGTGAAGGTATTATCTGACTTATGATATACATTTTGTTAGGTTTTGTTACACAAAAATTTTGGATTTTTTCCCACTGGTTAAAATACTGTGTGGCAGTATAGAAACGAAAAAATTGTTATAAAAATATTCTTGTTCCTAGCGATATTTGAACTCAGTACTACTCGTTCTTCAGTTGGATGTTCCACCCACCGGTCCACGTAAAGATTATAATCAAAGTTGCTCATACCCACCTTAAATTAAGAATAAGTTTCTCTTTTCTTCCTAATCTGATGATCTTAGATTGTGGTTTGGCTATACATATTAATAGTAATCCACAAATAGTACTGCCACACTCAGAAAAATATACTTCCCGGATCGAAAGGAACCATAGCTTCAATTCATGGGCATGGATTTTTCTACATTTTGTAGAGATTTCTCTTTAAAAAACGGAATTTTTACATGGTTTCACTAAGCGAGGTCTTGATTTCGAGAAGCAGCTTCTTTGTTTTGCAGACAAGTTTACTTCATTCGTTTCATATGTACTTAATTTTTAGAAAATCAGCCATGGCGCTAAATGAAGCCCAATTTTGTAACTAAATAAGGTGATATATATCTAGATACTCTGGAAATTTGTTTCTGACTGCAGATGTCAGTGAAAAAAGTATGTGTGTGGCGGTCGCCACCAACGGTACAAGTGAAACTTCAACCCAAAAATGGAATTTCTGTGAGTATTGCTAATTTATTTCATTAACATTCCCTCTTGCAGTGGAACGAAATAGTTTAAAAGTAGCCTGCGTACATACCAGTACTTTTTCAAGATCTGTCTGTTTTTTATAAAACCAATTGATACTTTTAACATTTTTATATACGTCATTTTTATATTTTCATGACGTCACTTTTTATGAGAAGTGGAATTTTTGCATTAGAATGAGTTGATTCGAGGATTGCTGTTTTTCTTCTTCACATTCTCCCAATGAGGAATCAGCAATAGTTTATTTTATAACTGATTTGAATTTAAGATCATGATTCCAGTATTTACCTACTTTTACATAGCTTCTTAGCCCTGTTAGACCCTTGAAAGGACTTTGGCCGAGCTTCTTATGATCAATTTGTGTTGTGTGTGTTGTGAAATGTTTGAACCCAAGTGATCGAGAACTGGACCTTCATGTTTTATGCTAACTCCGAACGGCTTTTTCATGGCAGTTTTTACATTTGAAAAAATTGTCTGTGCCAGGTGGGTTTCGAACCAGGGCTCTCTGGCGTATGGACCACACACTCTACCCACTGCGCCAAGGCCGCCACAATAAAAAAAGTGTGCTTGTCAGCTCCGACGCGCGACTGAAGTTTACTCCTCTATATTGATTACCTTGAAATTTGAGATGTATATAAAAGGTAAAAGGGGTGAATAAAGGCATCTCTTATATTACTAAAAGGATTGTATACTTTTTTAATTTTAAAATATATATTTATTATATATATTACATAAATCCATTATGAGGTAAATTGGTGAATTTCATTAAGGCTGGATACACTGACCACCTTCAGCAAGTTTTTGCGAAAATTCAAAAAATAATGTTAATCAAGTTGAAGAGCGTGCAGCAATTATCTCTCACTGAGCAGAGAGCGCAAGAACTTCGTATAAAAAAAACGCGAAAAACTTGCTGAACGTGGTTAGTGAATCCAGCCTAATAGCAGACCTGGGCAATTTGCACTACTTTTACATTACCATTAAATTGATGAAAATTTATTTTAGTGTAAAAATTTTTACATTACCATTAAATATAACAGATTTAGTGCACTAATATTTACATACACAATTTATTATCAAAGTAGTGCATTAATATTTAACTATCACTAAAGTGAATGATAAATAATGCACCATCATTAAAACGCATTGTGAATAATGCACTATTATTGCATTATCACTAACAAACTACCCAACCAATTTTGAAGCAAGTTATTTTCTCAGATACGTACGTAGATATTTATATCTGCTTTAAAATATAAAAATAACCTCTATTAGGCGGTCGATAATCGCAAATAATCGATTACAAATAATTGAAAAAGGCCATGATATTATTATTGCAAGGTAGGAGTGCATAGAACGCATAGAAAAAGAAAAATAATTTTTTTTCTTATTAATTTCATTTCCTGTATTTGAATGACAACGATATATCATTCGGATGCTTTTAGAGATTTCCCTTAATTCGGCAAGCTTTTTTAAAATACAATACACCTCTGACTTCTTCTGCACTAGTCTAGCACCAGTTTTATTTTGCTGGCATGGTAAATACGCCTCGCAGGCGGAGTCTTTCACACGAAAACTTTAAAAGCTTAGTTATAATCAGGGGAAATAACTTAAATTAGAAGTTTCTTCTTAAATTTGACAAATATTTTAATTTTGCTTGTTACATTGAACTATTTTTGTTAAAGTTTAGATGGATTCCATTCAATAAAAAATCGTTTGCATAATCCCATAATGCTTTTTAGTGATATTGCAATAATAGTGCATTATTCGTAATACAATTTAGTGATAGTGCAATATTAGTGCATTATTTATCATAAAAATTAGTGCTAATTCTGTTATGTTTAATGGTAATTGAATAAATTTGCATTATCATTGATTTGATTTAATTACGGAAAATTCATCAATGCATTACCTCATTTAATGCAATAGGCCCAGGTCTGCCTAATAGTGACGTCATTATTAAATACTGTAATATTACGTTTAATGTAATTGTGAAGTGAAAACATCGCATCAATAGTTGTACCATATTACCAGTACCATATAGTCGTTCCCAGTGTTCTACCAGTACCTAAATCTAAATTAATGTCTTCTTTAAAAAATTGCATTATGTCCAATCCTTCATCTGTATGATGAAACAATTGAAAAATTGCTTAAATTTTTCATATTTTTCGCTTCAAGATCAATTTGTGGACATATTTTGTATTTAATGTCCCGTTATGTCGTAGCAATAAATCCAGCTAATTGTAAATCCAGAAAGTTTTATTCAATTGAAATCGGCTGAAAATTCGTCGAGTTATTCTATTTAAAGTATTTCTACTTCACTTCAAAATCACCAAAATAACTACGTTTTATTGTTCTTACTTGCGACAAACTCAGTTCAGGCAAAACAGCATGAAAAACAACGATTTTCTGCTGTTTTTTACGGATTAATGCTTACAATTTAATATTAAATAACACGACAACTTTTAAACTAATTTCGATGAAATAAAACTTTCTGGATTTATAATTAAAAGCTCGCTTCAATACAAACTACTCGTATTAGCAACGCCTACGCACAAACCCACACAATTTTTTGTTGTGCTGTGACTAGCTGAACATAAAAAGAGAAGATAGAGAGCAACATAGAGTTTATTGAAACTCTCTCAAGCACAAGCTGGTTAAAAGAAAACGAGCAAGCAATGCGTGGCATCGGGGATAATTTCTAACAAATCTTTATATTTTAATTAAATACACATAGTATTGAAATTTAAAACGAAAATACCCAAATACTGTGCTGTAGCACAACTATGATATTTTAAAACTTATTTCATAAAAATCGGCCCAGTACTTTTTGAGTTTTACAAAAATTTGCAATTCAATTTTATCCAATAGCAGATTGCTGCTGTATGTTGGTATTTTGCTTTGCGACGCTGACTGCGTAACGCTTGATTTTTTAGATAACGCTCGATTTCACTCGCCATAAAATTTTCATACCGCGGGCAATATATGAAATCTAAAGGAGTAAACTCCAAAAATTAGTTATATTCAAAATGTGTTGGATACCGCAATTTTTGACCAATTTTATTCTAAATACCGCGAAATTATTTGGAATAACAAGGAGGCTTAAGTCTTTAGACATAACTGGGCTTTTATTTTAACTGTGTTCCATGGATATTTCTTAAAATAAAAACCAGTTCCAGAACTACCAGCTATATTCCAGCCAAAATTATAGTGCAAAAACAGTAGAATCCTATATGAAACTTTCATAGAATGTTGAAAACTTTGAAGAAAGATTCCTCAAAACATAAAAATCAGACTTAAACTATTTATCGTTGTTGCTATTTATCACAAACACAATAATTTGGGTTTTTCTGTTTGTCTTTTTCAGACCTTTATTTGTTGCGCAATTTCATTTGAAAAATAAACATTGAGAAGTCTTTTTGATAGTTGAAGCCTTGTTGAAAGACAAATTAATGAGAGGTTTGTTCACTAACTTAATTAATTTTTGTTTTTTAGAAATCTTTATAATATTTGATATTATAAGTGTAAGAAGATAAAATTCAACAACTCGAAAATTTATTCTTTTTGTGAATCATGTTTAAATTCAATTTTTTATCGTAAAAACAGTATGGAGTCATAAGAAGCTACGTTTTTTAATTGCTTTTTTTTTTGGTTCCGTTAGTATATTAACCAAAAAATATAATTTCCTATGAAATAAAAATGTTCAATGCCCTATAAGGACTACGAATATTGTCGGTAATATTTTGAAAATTTCTTTGCGGGTATTTCTAATATACTTTGGCAACATTTTTTAATATTGAAATGTGAGACTATAAATTTGTATTTATAGCGCACCCCCGGAGCGGACTTTAAGTATATTCAAAGCTATAAAGGTTTTATAAATTTGATATCGTCACATTATGCGGAAGGTGGAATATCTGCGTCAACAGTTTTTCCATTATAATTGGATATTTAGGTGTTTAATAGACACAGCAATTTGCCGCTTTAAGAAAAAAAGAAAACTACTATAAAGTTTATATTTGCTAACATCTGAATCTGCTTTCTTCACATTTATACAAGAAACAGAATTCACGTGTATGCAAATATAGGACAACTAACAATAAGTTGACGTAAGCCACGGTTGTCGTAGATGTGTATAAAAGCGAGCCAAAGTCTACGTTTTTCATTAGTATCTCTTGATAAATTAAAGAAATACAAGTCTCTTTTAAAAATTATAAAGAATCAACATGAATTTATTTTGGTTAATTACTTTGGTAGTATTCGTTGCAGCTAAAAATGATACAAGCAGTGGATGGGGCAAATAGGACCTCTAAGATGATAAATTTGGTCCAAGATGGTGAACTAAGGCCTAAGTGACAGTTTCGAATCCAGACTAATATTAAATATGTCTTTGTTAAGCAAATGTATTGAATGAAATAAAAAAATTTATTAAAAAAAAAAATAACCGTCATATTATTTTAAAAAGTTCTGAGCCTTTCCTATCTTTAAAAAACCTAACTGCGAAAAAATTAAACGTAGTATTAAGCATAGTTTTTTCACAGCGAAAAGCGCTGCTTAAAGAGGTCAGGATGCTTATAAAACGAAATCGTAGATTCTATAGAAACTGCAGTGACAAAGAGAAGTTTGAATTTATTCAAAGACAATTCATTAATAAATTTTATTATCTATTGAATGTAAGTGTCTGGCGTTTTAAGCTTCATTTAGTTGTGTACCGCAGTAAATTTCCGCATCCTCGACGAAATGTGCGGATCTCCTATACAAATGGGGCAAGTGAATCACAAGCGTCCTGATAATTGTTGAGGCAAAATGTAGGATAGCTCATCGAACACCTTCTGTTAGTCCCATAAGTACCCTACATGATGTATAGATGGCGATCGTTTGAAAGGACAATGGACTGAAATGACAGAATTGGCTCCAAAGAAAACGAAGACAGTTCTATCTTCAGGCAATGTTATAGTGTGAGTTTTTTTCGGATGAGCGTGGGATAAGTTCTATTGATTGACTTCAGAACGGAAAAAAATCAACGACGTGTATTATTCGAATTTATTATAGCATTTTAGTAACGAAATCAAGAAAAAACAGCCGCATTTTCTGAAATATAAGGTTTTGTTTAAGACAATGCAAAATCAATAAACATTCACATTTATATGGCTTTTAGTGAAGTGTTTCTGACTCTCCGTTCCAACCTTCCCCCCTCCCCCTCATATGAAAGGTGCTTGTATAGAAATAGTTAAACGTCCAAAAAAGATCACTCTTTTTAAAAACTGAGTGAGCTGCAAAACGTGCGTTTCGGGCCCTCAGAGTTACTGTGAATTTTATTAATTTTTATACTGTAAAATTGGTCGCTACATCTGATTCCGCATTCAGATTTAGCATGAAAATATGTTTGACTTTTTCCCACTCTTTACAATTTTCCCAATTTTGCAAATTGAACAATATTTAAGCGAAATATGATTTATTATATGAATGTACTTTTTTGATAAATATGAATTTGTTGTATTAGTATATCTGCGTAAATTATTAAGAATATTTCAACTTCTGTTATATATTTGTAATAATGTGTTTTTTTGAAAAGCTTCTGTACGGGAATATCTTCTGATGAGCTTCTACTACTTGAAGAATGATTTGCTTTTCGTCCTCCAGCGTAGTTAGTTTCTCATTGAATCCGTTAATGAGATTGATGGTGCTCTAGGCAGAGTCATTAACAACTGAAATATTTCTGACGGTTTCTTCAGCTCCCAAAAAATTTTCGTTATTGGTCCATAGGCTGGAATCGATTTGCAAGAAACTGAGGTTGTTCGCCTCACCTAAATTTTTGTCCAAATACAACGAGTTGATTTCCCGAACAGGAGCACTTCGAAAAACACTACTTTTTCTAAGGATCCTGACCTCTTCAAGGAGCGTTTTTCGCTGTGAAAAAATTATGTTTAATACTACGTTTAATTTTTTCGCAGTTAGGTTTTTGAAAGTTAGGAAAGGCTCAGAAATTGATCACCGATTTCTACGTTCACTATTTATTTCAATGCAAATAATAGAGAAAGCACTCGCGAAGTTAATTTTATCTTTTTTCCGAAACGCAAATTAACTAAAAATTCCTCACAGACAACAGCTGGAATTCACGATAGAGCTGTCAACAACTACCGGCGATATAGAGTTGCCAGCTGCTCAGTCGCGACGGGGGTGGGTCTTATACCAACAAGGTGTCGGATAAAGGCAACTAATTCACAGGTGGGTTCGATAAGACTTTCTATCAAAGTGCTATCAAACAGTGGGATGGAAGAGGCATAAATTCAAATAAATAAAACTAAATAAAATTAAATTAAATAAGATAAAGAAGCAAAAAATGTTCACCTGTGGAAAGTACTACACACACTAAAATAAACTACCACAAAATCGGAAAACAAAGAACAAAGTTTTTGGGGCGCACTCTAGTTGCGGGTTCAAGGAGATTACTTGAACCCTCACACGATTCTACCTGGTAGAATCAATTAATTCACCGGTCCTTGTCCGAACTCGGCTCGAGTGCAGGGCATAACACACAAAAAAACAAAATGGCTTCGGTGGAGCAAAACTACAACAGCGAATATTTAACCACGACAATTACACTCGACAAACGACTCTACAAACCAAACAAATTAACTGACGGGGTACTACGACCGTCTAAACTACCCGTGGTTGGACCACACTAACACAAAAAAATTACTCCCTTTTGAAATCCAGTCAAATCCCCACAGTCCAGATCCTGCGGCACCTCAGTTATTCCTCAATCCTGGCTCCAAAATCCCACGTCTTCCGTTTGGGTCACCACACAACGGCAGCACGATGTTTTTTTTTTATAAATTTTTTCGTTCTCTTCCTTTTTTTTTTTTTTTTGGTCACAAAGTCACTTAGTTTTTTTTTTTCTTTTTTTTTACACTCGCACTCAGACACTGTTCAGACTGAACTGACTTGCAAATCCCTATCTTCGATTGGAGGGATTTAGGTTCCACATTATTGGAACATAAGCACCGCCATCTTTTACTAACGCAAATGCGGTTTCAAAAAAACCAGTATTCAGAACGGAAGGCTTTACTCACACCTATTTATAAAATTCATCAAGGAATTTTTGGTGCTTTTTTTGAGTAAATTTAAATAAACCTTCCTACCCACCAAATGTTTACACAATTTTGGCGGCATCTGCGTTAGTATTGGTGTGGCAACCTCCACACTTTTCAGCCCACACTGGCAACTCCCATTGTGAATAAACCAAGCGATTTTGACATTTTATTCACAATAACTGTTCTGGTCATGTTCGTAAAAATAGTCCCGGAATAAAGTGCGTTCAGTCCCGTGGGATAAGGGATTTGTTTGGACATAGGAAAACCATGAGAAACCCCAAGTAGACCTCGGAATACAATATTTTTGTCGATTGGACAGAATGGTATATAGAACCAGGGCCTTTGGCCTACTGGAGTACCTTTCGTGCGCAGTGTCACCCCGCCACGGGCAACAAATTTCAATATTCGAGAAAGCCTTATATGATCAACAAAAACAAAACATTCGCGATGCCGTCTTGCTCCTACTTCACCGCAGTGAGACCATCGACAAATTCGTAACAGATTTTTGAAATGCGACAAATTTTTAAAATAATAAGGGGGTTATTTTTTTTTTTAATAAATTTTTTTATTTCATTCAATACATTGGCTTAACAAAGACATATTTAATGTTAGTCGCGATGCCGTCTTGCTCCTACTTCACCGCAGTGAGACCATCGACAAATTCGTAACAGATTTTTGAAATGCGACAAATTTTTAAAATAATAAGGGGGTTATTTTTTTTTTTAATAAATTTTTTTATTTCATTCAATACATTGGCTTAACAAAGACATATTTAATGTTAGTCTGGATTCGAAATTATGTCACTAAGGACTTAGTTCACCATCTTGGACCAAATTCATCATCTTAGAGGTCCTATTTGCCCCATCCACTGCTTGTATCATTTTTAGCTGCAACGAATACTACCAAAGTAATTAACCAAAATAAATTCATGTTGATTCTTTATAATTTTTAAAAGAGACTTGTATTTCTTTAATTTATCAAGAGATACTAATGAAAAACGTAGACTTTGGCTCGCTTTTATACACATCTACGACAACCGTGGCTTACGTCAACTTATTGTTAGTTGTCCTATATTTGCATACACGTGAATTCTGTTTCTTGTATAAATGTGAAGAAAGCAGATTCAGATGTTAGCAAATATAAACTTTATAGTAGTTTTCAACTTTAAGTTTTTTTCTTAAAGTGGCAAATTGCTGTGTCTATTAAACACATAAATATCCAATTATAGTGGAAAAACTGCTGATTCCCCATTTGGAGAATATAAACAAGTATCTCGAATCAACACATTCTGACGCAGAAATTCAGCCTTCCATACAATGTGACGATATCAAAATAATAAATTATAAATTATTCGCTATAAATACAAATTTATAGTCTCACATTTCAATATTAAAAAATGTTGCCAAAGTATATTAGAAATACCCGCAAAGAATTTTCAAAATATTACCGACAATATTCGTAGTCCTTATCGGGCATTGAACATTTTTATTTCATAGAAAATTATATTTTTTGGTTAATATACTAACGGAACCAAAAAAAGCAATTTAAAAACGTAGCTTCTTATGACTCCATACTTTTTCACAGTAAAAAAGTGAATTTTGAGCGCGTGATGTGGGAGCGGTAAAAATGAATCACAAAATGAATAAATTTTCGAGATGTGGAACTTTATCTTGTTACACTTGATATCAAATATTAAAAAGAAATCTAAAAACCAAAAATTATTTAAGTCAGTGAACAAACCTCGTATTAATTTGTTTTTTAAAAAGGCTTCAAGTATCAAAAAGTCTTTTCAGTGTTTATTTTTCAAATGAAATTCCACGATAAATAGCAGCAACGATAAATAGTTTAAGTCTGACTTTTATGTTTTGAGAAATTTTTCTTCAAAGTTTCCAATATTCTATGAAAGTTCTATGAAGTATTCTACTGTTTTTGCTTTATAATTTTGTCTGGGATAAAGCTGGAAGCTTTGGAACTTGTTTCTGTTTTAAGATATACCCATGAAACACAGTTTTATCAAAGAGCTTATCACAGTTTTATCACAGTGAAAAGACTGAAGCCCTGAGACTCCCAGTTCTGTGAAAAGACTGAAGCCGCCTAGTTATTCAAAATAATCTCGTGGTAAACACACATTTTGAATATAACTAATTTTTTTATTGTTGCTATAAAATAACTTGGGAATATTATTGGTTTTTGAATTTGTTGCATACAATATTAAATAAATTTAATACAAGAAATATTATACAAACACTTAATGATGGTGACCGGTTCATCTATATTATTATTACGCAGCCACATTTTATGTGATGACCATAAAAATCTATACGAAAGAATAATAATGAATAGGGTAGCAATTAACCCTAGAATACTAACCAACGTAAAATTTACTCACTCCTAACGAGTCTATAACGTATTGTGAACGTAAGATTTGTATTCTAGGGTTAATGTCCGACTTCGGCTTTGATATTCTGCATAATCGGCCGATTTTTCAACTTCGGCTTCGGTTTCGTCCAAAAATAGCCGAATATTTTTGCTGAATGTGTTTGTTTTGTAATATGGGTTGATATATTTGAAGCATTAGCTTCTTTAGCGAAGGTATTAACAGGTGTGAATTTAAAACTTTACAAAAGCGTCAGTTCGCTTAAACAACAACAAATGCATGCAAGCGGGATAAAAAACAACCCTCACTCGACGATGCTGACGTTGATAGCATCGCGACTGTGTGTGGTTGATAAGAATTGTTTATGCATGTATCTTTCTTTGGTGAACTAGAACTTTAGCGAAGTTATTTATATGGTAGTAGCTGAGCCGAGGCTGATCTGAGACAAAGCGGCACAATATTCAATAAGAGTGTTATGCTGCTAGTGTATGCTGATGATATCGATATCTTTGGCCATAATACACGCGAAGTCAGTGCAGCATTCTCTACATAAAAAAAAGAGTCGAGTCGCATGGGTCTTGCAGTAAACGCAGATAAGACGAAATATCTAGTGTCAACAAACAAACAGTCCCAGCTTATTGGCACCCACGTCACTGTTGACAACACTTCCTTCGAGGTTGTGAAGGACTTTGTCTAACTCGGATCCAGCATTAACTCCACCAACGATACTAGTAGAGAGATAAAACGAAGGATAACTCTTACCAACCGGTGTTACTTTGGGTTCAGTAGGCGATTCAGAAGCAGAGCCCTCTCTCGACGAAGAAAAGTCACGCTCCATAAGTCACTAATCATGCCCGTCCTGTTATATGCAGCACAATCCTGGACTTTGAGCAGCTCTGATAAAAAGACTTTGCGAGCTTTCGAGAGAAAGATCCTTTGCAAGATATACGGACAAATCTACGTCAATGGCGAGTACCGAATACGATGGAACGATAAGCTGTTTGAGCTATACGCCGAAAATCGAGTGGCTTCGCTGGCTGGGTCATGTTGAGCGGATGGAAGATGACGCCCTAGCGAAGAAAATATTCGATTCGGTACCCAGCGGCGGTCAACGGAGGAGAGGGCGACCGTATCTCCGTTGAAAGGACCAAGTAGAGGACAACCTGACGAAACTTGGAGCTTCCAACTGGTGCCGGCAAGCGCAAAATAGAAATGACTGACGAAAATTTTTACAACAGGCGGAAACCGACTTACGGTTGTAAGCGCCACCTAAGTATGTAGCTGAGCCGAGCCGAAAAACACATTGGAGCAAAAGAGATGCACTCGTCGATTTGAAAAAACTTTTCACAAACTTTAGAAGGAATTTTGTGCGCATCTTTCAAACCGGTAACTTTGGCGAAATGAGCAAAATGTAGATTCAATATTGAAAATTATGAGAAAAAGTTGGGGAAATCGTAATTTGTGTGTGCGTGCCGCCGATCGATTCCAAAAATATATTTTCAAGTTTTATATCGTATTCGATAGATTTTTGAAAAAAATCAGAGCAATAACGAATTTTTGGCAATTCGCGAGGAAACTGGACAAAAATTAAATAAGCATTGAAAACAGGAATTGAAATGTCAAAACAAAGCCAACTGACGACGCAACTGACTTGCGCATGTGATGATGCGTACTCAAATACCACAGAATTCGGCATCAGCTGTCCTAATTTGCGAAAAAAGAAAGTGGAATATAAATACACATAAAGAAGAAAAGAAGATATTTATCACCCTTCGCGCTTTGCTACTTACTTACTTAGGTGGTCGTAACAACCCGTGTCCGGGTTTCAGCCGACCTCATCAGCTCTCGCCAGGCGCCTCTGCTTTGCGCGCGCCTTCTCCAATCGGATACACCAAGTGCGGTTAGGGCTTCCTCAGCCTGGTCCATCCATCGGAGGCATGGTCTCCCTCGTCGTCGTTGACCAGCGACCCTCGCCTCGAGCACCTTTTTCGCTGGAGCTTCGTCGTTCATACGATGGACATGACCCAGCCAGCGTAGTCGCTGCACAGTTATACGCCGAACTACGTCAATGTCTCCGTAGAGCTCATACAGCTCGTGGTTCATTCGGATGCGATAGTCATCGCCGACTCGAACAGGACCGAAGATTTTGCGAAGAATTTTTCTCGAGAGAAAAGTTCTTCGCGCTTTGCTACGCGACTGTATTTTGTAGTACAGCGCCCTGTAGGGTTCAATATATAGCAAAATACATAGGGCGAAAAGACTCGTTATTTGTACAACAGCGCCCTCTGGTTTTCGAGATAGAATAAAATTATAACGCAAAAGCCCTTTCCATACTCTAATCAAATCTTATATATCCGATATACAAATTTTTATCTAAATCGGATGAGCGGTTTTTGAGCGTTTAACGATTTCTTAAGTGATTTGTACTACAGCACCATCTGGTGTTTAAGAAAGCGCAGAAAAAAAAGTCCAAGATACCCACCCACCTTATCCGAAAACTTCTATGTAAAAATGTTCACGCAAATCGGATGCACAGCTAGAAGTTTTTTGTAATTCTTAACACATTTGTACTGCAGTACCCTCTGGTGTTCAATATAGAACAAAATAGATAAGTCATAAAAACTCACCGTATCCGAACACCTCTACATACAAATGTTCATGTAAATCGGATGAACGTTTTCGGAGATAAGCTATAAAAACAAAATACCTTATACTCGATTGCAGCGCCACCTACCGGGTCCAATTGTGAATCTGAACCATCCAGGGATCCACTCCAGAACACACAAGGAACAGTTTAATTACATACACACGTACAAATTGTACAACAGCGCCCTCTAGTTTCGAGAAATAGCTAAAAAGATTTCACAAGAGCCCATGCCGTACTCGAAAATCGCTATTTACAAATTTCCATCCAAATCGGATGAGCAGTTTTGAAGTTTCTCACGATTTCCTAAGATTTGTACTAAAGCGTTCTCTGGTGTTCAAGATAGCACAAAAAAGATAAGTCCAAAACACTCACCGTTTGTGAGTATCAGAAAACCCCAACTTTCCAACTTTCATGCAATCCGGATGCACGATTTAGGAGTTTTTCGAGGTTTTTCAAAATCTTTGTACTACAGCGCCCTCTGGTGATCGAGTTTGAACAAAGTAGATAAGTCAAAAAAGCCCAGCGTGTCCAAGAATCTCTACATACAAATTTTCATGCAAATCGGATGAAAAGTTTTGGACTTTTTCGACGTTTTTTAAAATATTTGTACTACAGCGCCCTCTACTGTTCAAGATTGAACCTAGTTTCTAGGTCATAAAAACTCACCATTTCCGAAAACCTCTATATACCAACTGTCATGTAAATCAAATAAACAACTTAGGAGTTTTTTGACGTTTTTCAAAATATTGGTACTACAGCACCCTCTGGTGCTCGAGATAGAACAGAGCAGATAAGTCAAAAAACTCAGTATGTCTGAGAACCTCTACATACAAATTTTCATGCAAATCGGATGAACGGTTTCGGAGATAAGATAAAAAAAAGAATGCCTGGAACCCGATCGCAGCGCCCCCTACCGGGTCCAACCTTTTCAACTGGATAAAATGCCAAGTTTCATTTAAATCCATTCAGTGGTTTTCGCATGATGCTTTAACAGACAGACAGACTGACAGATAGATAGACAAAAATTTTAAAAATGCGATTTTTGGACTCAGCGTCATTCAAAACGTCCATCGCAAAAAGAATTTCAAAAAAATATATTATGTACAGATTGTTTTTTACAATCTTTTTAAATAACGTTCATTTTTTAATTCGCGGCAGTAGATTTTCACCTTAATTTTCTGGTTTAAAATTGATACTTCAACATAAAACATCTAATATTTTGTTAAAATTCAAAAATTTTCTAAAATCTTCAAGCAAAATCACAAAACATATTGACAAAATCTAATTTTTTTTGTTTTAGATAAACGTGCCGAAATAATCGTTCTCACCGTATATTTCAGATATTTTCAGATGATGCTACTACGAATATTTAAGAATATATTTTATTCATAATTTTCTAAAATGTCCAACTGGCAATGGGACAACTAACAATAAAATAACGTAAGCCACGGTTGTTGTAGAGTTTTATATTTACCAACATCTGAATTTGTATTCTTCATATAATACTCGTATGTACAAGCAACAGAATCCACGTGTATACAAATATAGAACAACTAACAATAAAATGACGTAAGTCACGGTTGTCGTAGAAGTGTATAAAAGCCAGACAAAGTCTACGTTTTTCATTAGTATCTCTTGATAAATTAAAGAAATACAAGTCTCTTTTAAAAATTATAAAGAATCAACATGAATTTATTTTGGTTAATTACTTTGGTAGTATTCGTTGCAGCTAAAAATGATACAAGCAGTGGATGGGGTAAATAGGCTCTCTAAGATGATGAATTTTGTCCAAAATGGTGAGCAACGGCCTAGGTGACATTCTTTCGAATCCCGATTAATATAAAATATGTCTTTGTTAAGCAAATGTATTGAATGAAATAAAAAAATTTGTTAAAAAAAAACGAGTTATTATTTTAAAAAGTTCTTTCTTAATTTCAAAAATATTTACTGCGAGGAAATGAAACGTAGTTATAATAATTCTTCACAGAGAATAACGCTCCTTGAAGTGTTCAGGATGCTTAGAAAACAAAGAGACCATAGGAGATTCTATAGTAACTGCAGAAAAAAAGATAATGCACTGAACTGAGAAAATTGGCTGCAAGGAAAAGGAAGACAATTCCATATTGAGGCAAGTTTATGGCGTGAGTTTTTTTGAACTTCAGGAAGGATGAAAAAAATCAATGGCGGGATTATACAAATTCTTTGCAACATTTTAGTTTAAAAATCAAGAAAAAAAAGCCGCATTTTTTCGAAAAAGAAAGTTTTGTTCATTAAGACAATGCTTAATCAACAAGTAACAGCTTGAATTACCAGATTTAGCCTCCTGTGATTATTTTATGTTTCCAAACAAAAAAAAAAAACAGGTTCGATTGTAGAAGATTTGCCAAGAATGAAGAGAATTTCTGGTGAAGTGAACGCACAAATAAGTTTTCAAAACGAGTTTCTTTGTAGCATAGAAGTGAGTGGTTTTCTGCGACATAAAGAAACGCAGGAAAGGATGTCATTGTCATGCTTCAGGAAAATGATTCATATACTGCAAATGGACTAATCAATAGGACCTTATTGCATAGCATTAATCTTGATAACACTTTTCTCGAATTGTTTTAGCAACCTAACATTTTTTATCACGTTCTTGTGTTTTTTTAAAAAAAAGCTAAAGTTTGTGCATTAAATATTTTATAAAGAATATATTTATAAGTTATTTTTTAAAATTTATAATACGTTTCATTTCATATTTGTTTGAGCTTGCTCAACCGTAATATATATTTGTAATATTTTTCGTAAATAAATAAATAAATTGTAAATAAATGAAATAAAATAAAATAAAATTATGTTCAGCCCATCGGCAACATTTTTTCCCATCTAAATCGTAGTAATTAAAATTTTGGATATCTAATTTAATTGGTGGAAGTCGCACAAAATTTGTTAAAATATATCAATTGAAATTAAAGTGCTACGCTCCTGTCTAATCCCGTCCACTTTTCTGGACTACGTACTGCTTATATTCCAAAAAATATATGTGGTGAATTTGATTGAAGTTGGACAAACCCTTTTATATTTCGTGTGAAATTTAAGTGCCACGCCCCTGTCTAATACCGACATTTTTATAGACAACATACAACTACAGCATGTCACAGAATGAATTTTCTGTGCATACTTTCTGGCAGAACATTTTTCAGGACAGTACATGTTGGGAAGAAACTGTATTAATCGCAAAAAATAATTACAGTTTGAGCGATATTAGGTGCAGAGCATTGTGCTTGCCTTTTATATCTAACTATCTTCTATCTAAAGGGTGGTTAAATTTTAAGGGCCGATGTTGAGTTTGAATAAAACACAAATTATTTAGGAAATTATTGTCATTTAATTTTATTATGATAATATTGGTATGGTTCAATTATGTTTGAAACAAAATATCGGCCAAATGGCCGCCGCGACCTCGGCCGCACACCTCCATCCGATGGTCCAAATTTTCTATGACGCTGAGGTATAAGTGAGGTTCTATGCCGTTAATGTGCCGAATTATCTCATCCTTTAGCTCTTGAATTGTTGCTGGCTTATCGACGTACACCTTTTCTTTCAAATAACCCCAAAGAAAGATGTCCAACGGTGTCAAATCACATGATCTTGGCGGCCAATTGACATCTTCGAAAATTGATCATCCGCTGTTGCCATTTCTTGCCACCATTCTGACCATTGACGACGCTTGAAATGGTCAAGAGGCTTTAGTTCTTGAGTCAATTGCATCTTGTAAGCGTGTAAATGCAAGTCTTTATGCGAAATGTTCATCAACGACGAGCGTGAGAGGTGCAATTGTTGGGCACGACGACGAGTTGAGGTGGACGGCTCTTCAGCCACACTATCGCAAACTGCATCAATATTTTCTGCAGTACGAGCTGTACGAGCATGCACTGGTGTTTTCACATCTCCTACAGACCCGGTTTGCTCAAACTTTTGCACATTTGGACGATTAAATTTACCGAAAAAATCACGAAGTGCACGATATGCATTTTGATTTGAACGCCCATTTTTATAAAAAACCTGAATAACTTTAACGCGTTGCTCGATTGTGTATCTTTCCATGGTTCAAATTGAGTTAGTTTGAAATTGAGAAATGTCAAATAAAATGCAGGAAAAAACTTGACGTTTAGGTGTGGTTCACATTCAACATCGGCCCTTAAAATTTTACCACCTTTTATATATATAAAAATGGATGTATGTATGTGGGTATGTGTGTATATCACGTATTGAGTCCAAAACCACTGAACCAAACTTTACGAAATTTTTAAGTAATTAGGGATACTGAAGCAACATTCTGAAAGTGTTCCTGTGAAGTTTGGTGTTGATTGGACAAGGGGGAGTGGTACCTCCCATACAACCCAAATTGGCTCTATCGCCCACAAACCAAAAAAAATGCTATATATCAGATAAAACTAAAATTTGGTAATTTTGTTCAGATGGTTACTTTCGGCGACTGTACAAAAAATGGGCGTTGTCACACTATATCTACGCCCACTTTTCAGCAATCATTTTAATTCCTGAGATGTGCAAGTTTTGATAGTGAATCTTGGTATGCAGGTGGTATGGATCCAAGTGGCAGTCACTATGTAAATATAAATGCTGTCACGCCCACTTTTACAGCCCACAAATCAGTAAAAATGCTTTATATCAGACGGCTTTTGCCGTAGAAGACTAAGATTTGATAATTTAGTTTATATGATTACTCTCGGCCAATGTACAAAACAAACGACAAGGATCACACCATTTCCCAAGTAGAAATGGGTAATAAATCTGCCAGAAAAACAAGTATTGAAGAACATCTAGTTGTTTTAACAGAGCCGTACTCAAAATACATATTCCATTTTGCTGCATCTTCTAGCACTGCTATTACAATAAAAAACCATTTACTTGATTTTCTGACAGGTAAAAAATTTGTCATAAATAATTTGAAATTGATTGGATGCGACGGGACTCCTGTAAATACTGGAACCAAGGGACGAATAATTCGTTTACTAGAAATGGAACTAAGGAATCCATTACAATGGAGTATTTGCTCACTGCACTGTAATAAGCTCCCATTACGTCGCTTGTTTCTCGAACTATATGGAGGAACTAGTGGTCTAAAAGCCTTTTCAGTTGCAATTGGGAAGAAACTCTTAGGGTGCGAAAATCTTTCAATAGTTTCATTTGTTTCTATTCCATCGAATTTACCGGATGTAAGCCTTTCTGATTTAAGTACAGATTAAAAATATCTATACCGAATTGCTCTTGCAGTTTCTACTGGCAATACGCCTGCTTATTTAATAAATATAAATCCAGGTAACATATCACATTCGAGAGGGCTTACAATTTCCAATCGTATCCTTCGGCTTTATGTCTCCACCTTAAATCCTTCTAATAATTTGCAAACTTTGGCGAAATTCGTCGTACAAGTTTACACTCCAGTATGGTTTGAAATCAAAGCTAAACCATATATTCAGTATGGGAGTTTACACTTGTTCAGTATGATAGCAAAATCAAGACACTTTGAAAGTACGGAATTGAAAATAATAGATCCAGTTATTCAGAGTAAGGGATACTTTGCCCATTCTGAAAATTTGTTACTAGCAACGCTAATGGATGAAAGGAGACACATAGGGCAAATCGCTGTAAGAGGTATATTAAAAATTAAAAATAACTTTACAGTTCAGCAAGATGTTCGCACATTAAAAATACCTACATAAAATTTTGCTGCTGAAGATTACTTCGATATAAATATTTGCCAAGACGAGAGTATCTCAATTCCACCGGTTTTGAATCATCTTTCTTGTGGTAGTTTCCAAAATATGATTCAAAATAATACGGAAATTGTAGATATTTAACATTTTCCATGCCATACTCAAGCGGTTGAACGTTCCGTAAAACTTGTCTCTGAAGCTTCAGCGAATGTTTGCGGTGAGAGGCAAGAGATGGATTTATTCGTGTACGGATCGGATAGCTATTCTGCCAACATTTGAAACAAAAGCAGATATTCAAAACAGCTTAAAATAAAATCAAATAAATTTACAAAACTTTTTTAATAAATACAAACAAAAATTTAATAAAGAACTATATTAAAAAAAAAGGAATAAAAAAAACCAATAAAAAAACAAACCAAAAAAAAGAAATTATATAAAGGATTTCGAATTCCAAATACCTACACGTGGTGAAATCTGGGTGATCACAGCGTGATCAAAGATTCGCTAATCAAATTGATTAGCGAAAATTTGAAAAAGCTAAATATTGCGAACGACAGCTATATAAAAATTTAAAATTAAAAGCGGAAAGATAATATCCGATTCTCCTGAAATCTTCAAAAATGTTGTATAGGACAAACTCACAACTTTTTAATACCCCCATTATTAAAAACTCAAAAACCAAATTTTCGATCCACCCTAATAATCATATTCTCTATCATTGGCATCTTGATTATCTTCAGCATTTGCAGTTGGACATATGCTATTATAAAATGGCATATGCTGTTCCAGGAGGCTATCCTGAACTTGCTTTAAATCGTCTACTTTTTACTATTGATGAGCATTTTGAATTCATAAGCCTTGGCTGACGGAAGTGAAACAGAAATTGTCCCATGCTAATCCACATGTAATTATACGGATGGTATTGACAATTGCCTGTCAATTCTACTTTTGCCAGTAGTGACAAAAGAGCTGTCACTCCTACCTGTATAATTGTACCATGACTACTCCCTCCCATCTAGTAGTGCGTGCAAAAATCTCTTAAATTGCTGACTAATGTTATTTCATGCAATGAACGTTTTTTACGCGGTATTATTTGAAGAGGAAGGAATGTATTGACTTACGTGACACACAATACGCATCAACCTTTAAGAAATCATTTTCAGCAAATAAAAGCATGTCGGAAAAAAATGTGACTTAAGAGGTTTTAAGGCATTAAGGAGCTTAAAGGAGGCTTCGTCTAGAGGGTCATCCGAGAAGTACCCAACCTGACGTAGAGATGGCGGTTGTTTGAAAAGACAACTGACTGAAATGAGAGAATTTGCTCCAAGGAAGACGAACACAGTTCCATCTTGAGGCAAAGTTGTTGCGTGAGCTTTTGAAGTGAAACTTTTATAGTCGCGTATACAACAATACGGCGCGCTAGATGGGGCGTAAAACCAATGTAATGAAATGGTTCTTATGAAAACAACAATACAGCAATTCACCGCACATCTTGCATAAAAACGAAAAAATGGCGACTTAAAATTTGTTCATGTGCTTGGATAACCACTGGGCCACGGAGACATATTTATTTGAGTAGCTCATACTTATGTTAGGTCAACAATCAGTTCTTCTTTTCACTCTTTTATGATAGAATTGAGTCTTTCATTCAATACTCTGAACGTACAGTACGGTCTAAAAATGTATATCTGAACGTAGCTTTTTATCAGAACATTAGCATACTTTGAGGTGTTTCTCAAATTAAGTTGTGATCATGGTGGAATTATAATAAGGTGTTAGTGAGTTTTTGACTTTCATTCTGTCAAAAAATTATGAGCGAAAGAACGGAATTGTTGATAGTTGTCAAAAAAGATTATGATGTGTTATAGTGTTTATAGTTTATTATGTGAATTAAGTGTAAATAAATATTTAATGCAATTAATTGTGCCGTGCTGTGTTGGCAAAAAGTTGTTGCAGTTGTCTCCGAACATTTGCGCAGTTGCACCACCGCTACCGTCATGAAGCTTTGGCCAGCATGCAAATTGTTTTGCATTCACATTCTCTGCTTCAAGAACATATCGAATGTCATAAAAGAATGTTCAATGCCTCAACTGATAGTAGCTCGTCGTCCGCGGATTCATGTGCTCTACGTGCTAAAAACACATTTTGAGTAAATCGAAGCCAAAATTTGAATGTATTTTTTTAAAAAACTGTACTATGGAATTTTTTAAATGTCGCACCATAAATTTATGTAAAAATGACAATACCAAAAACCTATTTCCTAATCCTCGATCTCGAGTATAAAAGGACATTTTGTAACGGTAAGAAAAACCACTTTCCTCTTTACGCCATTTCAAACGTACCATATTTTGATGTGAACCCATAAACGTAGACCAAAGTAGCATTAATAAAAAATTTCACACTTCACACTGAGAATTTCACACTGAGATAAACGATTTGGGCGAAACTTGGGTACATACAGACCAGAGAACTGCACAAGCCTACTTGAAATTCAAGCTTTTTCAAGTACTTGAAAATGCAAGCTTTGGCCTGTTTATAAAAATACCAAACAATTACAAGTTATATCCAAGCTTTTTCGTTGGCTTGCTTGTTGAGGCTTACTATGTCGGGTAAGAATGTTGAAAATCTTGAAACGTTCGGCAAAAGCTTGTAAGCTCGCAAGTATCCAATTAATTGAATTTAAAGCAAGTATCCGAAAAAATTCAATTAGCTTGTTTAGAAAAATCTTAAGCGTATTAAGACTTTTAAGGGTTCTGTGGACTCCGTGGTTGGCAGTTTTAGGGGGTAGCTGATTTTGAAATTGATGTAAAAATTTAAAATTCAAGATGGCGAATAGAGTTGCCACCTTGAATTTTTTTTTTGTATTTTTGCGAATTCTTGTTATTTTGAATTTCTGACAACGGATTTGATTTCGAATCTAATATCACAGTTTTAATATTTAAGATGGAAGATAGGCTTGCCACCTAAATTTTCACCATAGTGTTGCTTCCAAGTAAAATGTATTTATAAGAGTTTTAAACACCATTTAAAAGTGTTAAGGGGTCGCTGACTTCGAATCTGATGTCAGAATTTTAAAATTTAAGATTGTTAATAGTGTTGCCACTTAAAAATTTTTTATTTTTACGAATTTGGTGCTGGAGCGAACAATAGGTAAAAATGGCTCGCTGAGTCCGAATACGTTACCAGAATTTCAAAATTGTGTAATTTTTTTTATAATAATGTTGCCACCTACCAAAATGTATTTTTAAGAGTTTTAAACATAATTTAAGGAGGGTAAATCTGGTAATTCAAGCTGTAACTTAATGATTAAGCATTGTCTTAATGAACAAAACTTTCTTTTTCGAAAAAATGCGGCTTTTTTTTCTTGATTTCATAACTAAATTGTTGCAAAGAATTTGTATAATCACGCCATTGATTTTTTATCCTTCCTGAAGTTCAAAAAAACTCACGCCGTAACCTTGTCTCAATATGGAACTGTCTTCCTCTTCCTTGTAGCCAACTTTCTCATTTCAGTGCATTATCTTTTTTTCTGCAGTTACTATAGAATCTCCTATGATCTCTTCGTTTTCTAAGCATTAACAATTATTATAACTACATTTAATTTTTGGAGTTTACTCCTTTAGAATTGATTTCATATATTGCCCGCGGTATGAAAATTTTATGGCGAGTGAAATCGAGCGTTATCTAATAAAAAATCAAGCGTTACGCAGTCAGCGTTGCACAGCAAAATACCAACAACGAAGAAATACCAAAAAAATTCATACTCACAGCAGAGAGAGTTTCAATAAACTCGATGTTGCTCTCTACTTTTCTCTTTTTATGTTCAGCTAGCCACAGCACAACAAAAAAATTGTGTGTGTTTGAATATGTATCAGGGATGATATTGGCTTAGTAGTAAAAGGGCCAAAATTCATACAAAAATAGGGCCTTTTTGACATGAATGGGGCCTTTAGTGGTAAAAAATTAATGATTAACACTTTTACTTTTAAGAAAATTTTCAAAAAAAATTTAAGGTTTTCTATTTAGATATTTAACCATAATGACAAAAAAAAAATAGCACACGTTTTAATAATCTCAACAATGTTATTCACATTTTGATTAAAAATGTTTTTGCAATGTTAAAAATTAATATTCAAATTAACAGTTTCAGGATTTCAAAAAATTCTTACCTCTCCAGTGTTTTCTTTCGCTTTCGCTGTTTAAGCAGAGGCAGGGAAACTTTTGGATTATCACAAAAATAGCAAAAATTTTTGAATCAATGATGTATGGTGGAATACACATGATAGCGGAAGACAATCCGCTCCTACCAATGAATTTAACAAAGAATATCCATAACTATTCAACAATTTTGGAATATAGAGCCTTCTAACAACAAAGTTAAGTTAAGGGAGGTTTTAGGCAAAAGCATTTAAAATTAAGGCAAATTTTAGAAGATGTTTTCTAAAAAGTGTATTATACATACAAAAAATTCCATTTGCATGTTAATTTAACATCATTAGTCTCAGTAAAAAAAAATGTTTTTGTTTGTTTACATATATTTTTTATATATAAAGACGGCGCTGAAGTTGGTGTCCTTCAAAAAAAAGGTGAAAATCGGCCCATATCCTAGTGCGACTACAGATTGTCTGACAAAAAAAAAATTGCTTTCGAAAATATACCCCTGAATGCAGATCTTTTACCAAAATGGAATGAAAATATGGAAAATTAAGAAAATTATGAATAGTAGAAAAAAAAGGCGGAAAATTTACATAATTTTTGACCATACTGTTGAGTAAAAACTAGACAAATTTTCCAAAAACGCTCATTTTGGTGAAGGATGTGTAGAATAACATTACAAATAGATTAAGAAAAAAAAAAAATTAAAATAGGTCGATTAATTTGCTTGCATTGGTGTGGGCCGTTTTGAAAAAGTCTGTTTCGAGAAAACGCATAAAAAGCTTCAAACTTCAAAAGCATCAAAGCGGTCAAAAAACAAAACTGTAACAATTAAATTTTTTTTCTCTACAAGGTAGAGTTTAAGAAACATTCTATGCTCACATTCACTTTTACATACACACATACACCGAATATAACGCGTTTTAACAGCTTCTTCCGTTTGATCGATTGATACTCGATCGATTGTTTGCCTAACCCCTGCCTTAAATCACATCGAATAAAATGACAAACAGTTTTCAGTCGCAGTTACCGCAGTCCAAATTTTTTTGAAAAAGCTCATAGTTTTTAAGTTAGAACATTCTGAAAATTTAAAAACTTTCAGTTGAAATTTGGGCCATATTGATTTTTTTCCAGACCATATATGTCACGAAAAAGGATGTGTTAAGATACAGGATTAAGGACTGGTTAAGATACATAACACTAATAAATACAAAATACAAGAAAATTAGTTTTTTAAAATTTCCCTCAGTATTAATAGATTTTTACAAGTGTATATTTCTATAGCCAACCAAAAACGTACATGCATAGGCTTATGAAGATTAAGAGCCTCCGGAAAAAAAGACATAATTTTAAAAAAAATTTTTTTTTAAACACTATTTTATGTTATTTTATTTTATTTTAGCTTTATTTTATTTGAAAATTAATATTTTTCAAAAAGCAACGATTAAACGCACAAGAACTCTTAAATAAACCGAAACATTTTTTTCTTAGATCCCGTCTACAGATATCTTGCTCACCGCAAATTTTAAGGTCTTTCGCGGGTTTGCTCTACTCTACCTTGTCGACGAATATTTTTGGACCAAAATTTCAGGGATAAATCTTCAATAGTTATGATTTAATAATGAAAGAAAATGTTGGTCTAAAATAAAATAAAATCTTAAAAAACAAATTATTTAAAAAGGAGTTTTTTATCTTCGAAAAACTTCCGGAGGCAAAGGTTTTTAATACTTTGAATAAAACAAAATTGACACAAATTGAGGGTTTTTGGTTTCCAAAGATATAATTCCAAAATGAGTATCTGATATTAAAAAATTAAAAACTTATTTTAATGAGATTGGTTTAAAATCATTTTAAAAATTTTAAATTTTTACATCAATGGCATTCTATTTAAATAATATTTTTTTAATACAATTCTTAAAAGGGCCTAAAATGAATCGAAAGGGCTTCGGGGCCTATGAAATCAAAATAGGGCCCAAATATCATGCCTGATATGTATGCATTTGCAACGTAGCCGTTGCTCATACGAGTACTTTATATTAAAAAGCGCTTTTATTATTATTGATAATAATATACAATTTTTGAAAGAAGAAGTTAATTTAGATTTAGTTTCTGGAAGAACAATGGGAACGACTAGATATGGTACAACCATTGATGCTATGTTTTCACGATTACCACGAACCTAATATTACAGTATTTAATAATGACGTTACTATTAATGAAATTCAGCGATTTACCTCATAATGAATTTATGTAATAAACATATTTTAAATTTAAAAATTATACAATCCTTTTACTAATATAAGAGATGCCTTTATTCACCCCCTTTACCTTTAATATACATCTCAAATTCCAAGGTAATCGATCTTAAGGATTAAACTCCAGTCGCGCGTCGGAGCTGACACGCACACTTCTTTTTCATCCTTCCTGAAGTTCAAAAAAACTCACGCCATAAACTTGCCTCAATATGGAATTGTCTTCCTTTTCCTTGCAGCCAATTTTCTCAGTTCAGTGCATTATCTTTTTTTCTGCAGTTACTATAGAATCTCCTATGGTCTCTTTGTTTTCTAAGCATCCTGAACACTTCAAGGATCGTTATTCTCTGTGAAGAATTATTATAACTACGTTTCATTTCCTCGCAGTAAATATTTTTGAAATTAAGAAAGAACTTTTTAAAATAATAACACGTTTTTTTTTTAACAAATTTTTTTATTTCATTCAATACATTTGCTTAACAAAGACATATTTTATATTAATCGGGATTCGAAAGAATGTCACCTAGGCCGTTGCTCACCATTTTGGACAAAATTCATCATCTTAGAGAGCCTATTTACCCCATCCACTGCTTGTATCATTTTTAGCTGCAACGAATACTACCAAAGTAATTAACCAAAATAAATTCATGTTGATTCTTTATAATTTTTAAAAGAGACTTGTATTTCTTTAATTTATCAAGAGATACTAATGAAAAACGTAGACTTTGTCTGGCTTTTATACACTTCTACGACAACCGTGACTTACGTCATTTTATTGTTAGTTGTTCTATATTTGTATACACGTGGATTCTGTTGCTTGTACATACGAGTATTATATGAAGAATACAAATTCAGATGTTGGTAAATATAAAACTCTACAACAACCGTGGCTTACGTTATTTTATTGTTAGTTGTCCCATTGCCAGTTGGACATTTTAGAAAATTATGAATAAAATATATTCCTAAATATTCGTAGTAGCATCATCTGAAAATATCTGAAATATACGGTGAGAACGATTATTTCGGCACGTTTATCTAAAACAAAAAAAATTAGATTTTGTCAATATGTTTTGTGATTTTGCTTGAAGATTTTAGAAAATTTTTGAATTTTAACAAAATATTAGATGTTTTATGTTGAAGTATCAATTTTAAACCAGAAAATTAAGGTGAAAATCTACTGCCGCGAATTAAAAAATGAACGTTATTTAAAAAGATTGTAAAAAACAATCTGTACATAATATATTTTTTTGAAATTCTTTTTGCGATGGACGTTTTGAATGACGCTGAGTCCAAAAATCGCATTTTTAAAATTTTTGTCTATCTATCTGTCAGTCTGTCTGTCTGTTAAAGCATCATGCGAAAACCACTGAATGGATTTAAATGAAACTTGGCATTTTATCCAGTTGAAAAGGTTGGACCCGGTAGGGGGCGCTGCGATCGGGTTCCAGGCATTCTTTTTTTTATCTTATCTCCGAAACCGTTCATCCGATTTGCATGAAAATTTGTATGTAGAGGTTCTCAGACATACTGAGTTTTTTGACTTATCTGCTCTGTTCTATCTCGAGCACCAGAGGGTGCTGTAGTACCAATATTTTGAAAAACGTCAAAAAACTCCTAAGTTGCTTATTTGATTTACATGACAGTTGGTATATAGAGGTTTTCGGAAATGGTGAGTTTTTATGACTTAGAAACTAGGTTCTATCTTGAACAGTAGAGGGCGCTGTAGTACAAGTATTTTAAAAAACGTCGAAAAAGTCCAAAACGATTCATCCGATTTGCATGAAAATTTGTATGTAGAGATTCTTGGACACGCTGGGCTTTTTTGACTTATCTACTTTGTTCAAACTCGAACACCAGAGGGCGCTGTAGTACAAATATTTTGAAAAACCTCGAAAAACTCCTAAATCGTGCATCCGGATTGCATGAAAGTTGGAAAATAGGGGTTTTCTGATACTCACAAACGGTAAGTGTTTTGGACTTATCTTTTTTGTGCTATCTTGAACACCAGAGAACGCTTTAGTACAAATCTTAGGAAATCGTGAGAAACTTCAAAACTGCTCATCCGATTTGGATGGAAATTTGTAAATTGCGATTTTCGAGTACGGCATGGGCTCTTGTGATATCTTTTTAGCTATTTCTCGAAACTAGAGGGCGCTGTTGTACAATTTGTACGTGTGTATGTAATTAAACTGTTCCTTGTGTGTTCTGGAGTGGATCCCTGGATGGTTCAGATTCACAATTGGACCCGGTAGGTGGCGCTGCAATCGAGTATAAGGTATTTTGTTTTTATAGCTTATCTCCGAAAACGTTCATCCGATTTACATGAACATTTGTATGTAGAGGTGTTCGGATACGGTGAGTTTTTATGACTTATCTATTTTGTTCTATATTGAACACCAGAGGGTACTGCAGTACAAATGTGTTAAGAATTACAAAAAACTTCTAGCTGTGCATCCGATTTGCGTGAACATTTTTACATAGAAGTTTTCGGATAAGGTGGGTGGGTATCTTGAACTTTTTTTTCTGCGCTTTCTTAAACACCAGATGGTGCTGTAGTACAAATCACGTTAAACGCTCAAAAACCGCTCATCCGATTTAGATAAAAATTTGTATATCGGATATATAAGATTTGATTAGAGTATGGAAAGGGCTTTTGCGTTATAATTTTATTCTATCTCGAAAACCAGAGGGCGCTGTTGTACAAATAACGAGTCTTTTCGCCCTATGTATTTTGCTATATATTGAACCCTACAGGGCGCTGTACTACAAAATACAGTCGCGTAGCAAAGCGCGAAGAACTTTTCTCTCGAGAAAAATTCTTCGCAAAATCTTCGGTCCTGTTCGAGTCGGCGATGACTATCGCATCCGAATGAACCACGAGCTGTATGAGCTCTACGGAGACATTGACGTAGTTCGGCGTATAACTGTGCAGCGACTACGCTGGCTGGGTCATGTCCATCGTATGAACGACGAAGCTCCAGCGAAAAAGGTGCTCGAGGCGAGGGTCGCTGGTCAACGACGACGAGGGAGACCATGCCTCCGATGGATGGACCAGGCTGAGGAAGCCCTAACCGCACTTGGTGTATCCGATTGGAGAAGGCGCGCGCAAAGCAGAGGCGCCTGGCGAGAGCTGATGAGGTCGGCTGAAACCCGGACACGGGTTGTTACGACCACCTAAGTAAGTAAGTAAGTAGCAAAGCGCGAAGGGTGATAAATATCTTCTTTTCTTCTTTATGTGTATTTATATTCCACTTTCTTTTTTCGCAAATCAGGACAGCTGATGCCGAATTCTGTGGTATTTGAGTACGCATCATCACATGCGCAAGTCAGTTGCGTCGTAAGTTGGCGTTGTTTTGACATTTCAATTCCTATTTTCAATGCTTATTTAATTTTTGTCCAGTTTCCTCGCGAATTGCCAAAAATTCGTTATTGCTCTGATTTTTTTCAAAAATCTATCGAATACGATATAAAACTTGAAAATATATTTTTGGAATCGATCGGCGGCACGCACACACACATTACGATTTCCCCAACTTTTTCTCATAATTTTCAATATTGAATCTACATTTTGCTCATTTCGCCAAAGTTACCGGTTTGAAAGATGCGCACAAAATTCCTTCTAAAGTTTGTGAAAAGTTTTTTCAAATCGACGAGTGCATCTCTTTTGCTCCAATGTGTTTTTCGGCTCGGCTCAGCTACATACTTAGGTGGCGCTTACAACCGTAAGTCGGTTTCCGCCTGTTGTAAGAATTTTCGACAGTCATTTCTATTTTGCGGCAGCCTGCGCCAGTTGGAAGCTCCAAGTTTCGTCAGGTTGTCCTCTACTTGGTCCTTTCAACGGAGATACGGTCGCCCTCTCCTCCGTTGACCGCCGCTGGGTACCGAATCGAATATTTTCTTCGCTAGGGCGTCATCTTCTATCCGCTCAACATGACCCAGCCAGCGAAGCCACTCGATTTTCGGCGTATAGCTCAAACAGCTTATCGTTCCATCGTATTCGGTACTCGCCATTGACGTAGATTTGTCTGTATATCTTGCAAAGGATCTTTCTCTCGAAAGCTCGCAAAGTCTTTTTATCAGAGCTGCTCAAAGTCCAGGATTGTGCTGCATATAACAGGACGGGCATGATTAGTGACTTATGGAGCGTGACTTTTCTTCGTCGAGAGAGGGCTCTGCTTCTGAATCGCCTACTGAGCCCAAAGTAACACCGGTTGGTAAGAGTTATCCTTCGTTTTATCTCTCTACTAGTATCGTTGGTGGAGTTAATGCTGGATCCGAGTTAGACGAAGTCCTTCACAACCTCGAAGGAAGTGTTGTCAACAGTGACGTGGGTGCCAATACGCTGGGACTGTTTCTTTGTTGACACTAGATATTTCGTCTTATCTGCGTTTACTGCAAGACCCATGCGACTCGACTCTTTTTTTCATGTAGAGAATGCTGCACTGACTTCGCGTGTATTATGGCCAAAAAAGATATCGATATCATCAGCACACACTAGCAGCATAACACTCTTATTGAATATTGTGCCGCTTTGTCTCAGATCAGCCTCGGCTCAGCTACTACCATATAAATAACTTCGCTAAAGTTCTAGTCCACCAAAGAAAGATACATGCATAAACAATTCTTATCAACCACACACAGTCGCGATGCTATCAACGTCAGCATCGTCGAGTGAGGGTTGTTTTTTATCCCGCTTGCATGCATTTGTTGTTGTTTAAGCGAACTGACGCTTTTGTAAAGTTTTAAATTCACACCTGTTAATACCTTCGCTAAAGAAGCTAATGCTTCAAATATATCAACCCATATTACAAAACAAACACATTCAGCAAAAATATTCGGCTATTTTTGGACTAAACAGAAGCCGAAGGTTAAAAAATCGGCCGATTATGCAGAATATCAAAGCCGAAGTCGGACATTAACCCTAGAATACAAATCTTACGTTCACAATACGTTATAGACTCGTTAGGAGTGAGTAAATTTTACGTTGGTTAGTATTCTAGGGTTAATTGCTACCCTATTATTATTCTTTCGTATAGATTTTTATGGTCATCACATAAAATGTGGCTGCGTAATAATAATATAGATGAACCGGTCACCATCATTAAGTGTTTGTATAATATTTTTTGTATTAAATTTATTTAATACTGTATGCAACAAATTCAAAAACCAATAATATTCCCAAGTTATTTTATAGCAACAATAAAAAAATTAGTTATATCAAAATGTGTTTGGTACCGCAATTTTTGACCAATTTTGTAATAATTACCGCGAAATTATTTGAAATAACTAGGCAGCTGCAGTCTTTTCACAGAACTGGGTTTTTGATAAAACTGTATTTCATGGGTATATCTTAAGCAGAAACAAGTTCCAGAGCTTCCAGCTTTATCCAAGACAAAATTATAACGCAAAAACAGTAGAATACTTCATAGAACTTTCATAGAATATTGAAAACTTTGAAGAAAAATTTCTCAAAACATAAAAGTCAGACTTAAAGAGTTTATGGCTGTTGCTGTTTATCGTAAACACAATAATGTATGTCTATTTCAGACATTTTTTGTTGCGCAATTTCATTTGAAAAATAAACACTGACTTAATTAATTTTTGTTTTTTAGATTTCTTTATAATATTTGATATCAAGTGTAAGAAGATAAAATTCCACATCTTTAAAATTTATTCTTTTTGTGAATCATTTTTACCGCTCCCACATCACGCGCTCAAAATTCATTTTTTTATTGTATAAAAAGTATGGAGTCATAAGAAGTTTTTAAATTGCTTTTTTTGGTTTCGTTAGTATATTTACCAAAAACTTTAATTTTCTATGAAATTAAAATGTTCAATGCCCGATAAGGACTACGAATATTGTCGGTAATATTTTGAAAATTTCTTTGCTGGTATTTCTAATATACTTTGGCAACATTTTTTAATATTGAAATGTGAGACTATAAATTTGTGTTTATAGCGGACCCCCGGAGCGGACTTTAAGTATATTCAAAGCTATAAAGGTTTTATAAATTTGATATCGCCACATTATGTGGAAGGTGGAATTTCTGCATCAGAATGTATTGATTCGAAATAGTTGTTTATATTCTCCCAATGGGGAATCAGCAGTTTTTCCATTATAATTGGATATTTATGTGTTTAATAGACACAGCAATTTGCCCCTTTAAGAAAAAAAGTTAAAGTTGAAAACTACTATAAAGTTTATATTTGCTAACATCTGAATCTGCTTTCTTCACATTTATACAAGAAATAGAATTCACGTGTATGCAAATATAGGACAACTAACAATAAGTTGACGTAAGCCACGGTTGTCGTAGATGTGTATAAAAGCGAGCCAAAGTCTACGTTTTTCATTAGTATCTCTTGATAAATTAAAGAAATACAAGTCTCTTTTACAAATTATAAAGAATCAACATGAATTTATTTTGGTTAATTACTTTGGTAGTATTCGTTGCAGCTAAAAATGATACAAGCAGTGGATGGGGCAAATAGGACCTCTAAGATGATAAATTTGGTCCAAGATGGTGAACTAAGTCCTTAGTGACATAATTTCGAATCCAGACTAATATTAAATATGTCTTTGTTAAGCCAATGTATTGAATGAAAAAAAAAAAATTTATTTAAAAAAAAAATAACCTCCTTATTATTTTAAAAATTTCTGAGCCTTTCCTAACTTTCAGAAACCTAACTGCGAAAAAATTAAACGTAGTATTAAGCATAGTTTTTTCACAGCGAAAAACGCTCCTTGAAGAGGTCAGGATCCTTAGAAAAGTAGTGTTTTTCGAAGTGCTCCTGTTCGGGAAATCAACTCGTTGTATTTGAACAAAAATTTAGGTGAGGCGTACAACCTCAGTTTCTTACAAATCGATTCCAGCCTATGGACCAATAACGAAAATTTTTTGGGCGCTGAAGAAACCGTCAGAAATATTTCCGTCGTTAATGACTCTGCCGAGAGCACCATCAATCTCATTAACGGATTCAATGAGAAACTAACTACGCTGGAGGACGAAAAGCAAATCATTCTTCAAGTAGTAGAAGCTCATCAGAAGATATTCCCGTACAGAAGCTTTTCAAAAAAACACATTATTACAAATATATAACAGAAGTTGAAATATTCTTAATAATTTACGCAGATATACTAGTACAATGATATGACATATGATATAAAAAATCATATTTCTCTTAAATATTGTTCAATTTGCAAAATATTCGCGTTTGCTTGCTCCTGGTGGTCGCAAACATATTTTCATGCTAAATCTGAATGCGGAATCAGATGTAGCGACCAATTTTACAGTATAAAAATTAATAAAATTCACAGTAACTCTGAGGGCCCGAAACACACGTTTTGCAGCTCACTCAGTTTTTGAAAAGAGTGATCTTTTTTGGACGTTTAACTATTTCTATACAAGCACCTTTCATATGAGGGGGGAGGGGGGAAGGGGGGAACGGAGAGTCAGAAACACTTCACTAAAAGCCATATAAATGTGAATGTTTATTGATTTTGCATTGTCTTAAACAAAGCCTTATTTTCCAGAAAATGCGGCTGTTTTTTCTTGATTTCATTACTAAAATGCTATAATAAATTCGAATAATACACGTCGTTGATTTTTTTCCGTTCTGAAGTCAATCAATAGAACTTATCCCACGCTCATCCGAAAAACTCACGCCATAACATTGCCTGAAGATGGAACTGTCTTCGTTTTCTTTGGAGCCAATTCTATCATTTCAGTCCATTGTCCTTTCAAACAATCGCCATCTATACATCATGTAGGGTACTTATGGGACTAACAGAAGTTGTTCGATGACCTATCCTACATTTTGCCTCAACAATTATCAGGACGCTTGTGATTCATTTGCCCCATTTGTATAGGAGATCCGCACATTTCGTCGAGGATGCGGAAATTTACTGCGGTACACAACTAAATGAAGCTTAAAACGCCAGACACTTACTTTCAATAGATAATAAAATTTATTAACGAATTGTCTTCGAATAAATTCAAACTTCTCTTTGTCTCTGCAGTTTCTATAGAATCTACGATTTCGTTTTCTAAGCATACTGACCTCTTCAAGCAACGCTTTTCGCTGTGAAAAAACTATGCTTAATACTACGTTTAATTTTTTCGCAGTTAGGTTTTTTAAAGATAGGACAGGCTCAGAATTTTTAAAATAATATGACGGTTATTTTTTTTTTTTTTAATAAATTTTTTTATTTCATTCAATACATTGGCTTAACAAAGACATATTTAACATTAGTCTGGATTCGAAATTATGTCACTAAGGCTTAGTTCACCATCTTGGACGAAATTCATCATCTTAGAGGTCCTATTTGCCCCATCCACTGCTTGTATCATTTTTAGCTGCAACGAATACTACCAAAGTAATTAACCAAAATAAATTCATGTTGATTCTGTATAATTTTTAAAAGAGACTTGTATTTCTTTAATTTATCAAGAGATACTAATGAAAAACGTAGACTTTGGCTAGCTTTTATACACATCTACGACAACCGTGGCTTACGTCAACTTATTGTTAGTTGTCCTATATTTGCATACACGTGAATTCTGTTTCTTGTATAAATGTGAAGAAAGCAGATTCAGATGTTAGCATATATAAACTTTATAGTAGTTTTCAACTTTAACTTTTTTTCTTAAAGGGGCAAATTGCTGTGTCTATTAAACACATAAATATCCAATTATAATGGAAAAACTGTTGATTCTCCATTTGGAGAATATAAACAAGTATCTCGAATCAACACATTCTGACGCAGATATTCCACCTTCCGCATAATGTGACGATAGCAAATTTATAAAACCTTTATAGCTTTGAATAGACTTAAAGTCCGCTCCGGGGGTCCGCTATAAACAAAAATTTATAGTCTCACATTTCAATATTAAAAAATGTTGCCAAAGTATATTAGAAATACCAGCAAAGAAATTTTCAAAATATAACCGACAATATTCGTAGTCCTTATCGGGCATTGAACATTTTTATTTCATAGAAAATTATATTTTTTGGTTAATATACTAACGGAACCAAAAAAAGCAATTTAAAAACGTAGCTTCTTATGACTCCATACTTTTTTTACGATAAAAAAATTAATTTAAACATGTTTCACAAAAAGAATAAATTTTCGAGTTGTGGAATTTTATCTTCTTCTATATATATAAAAATGAATGTATGTATGTGGGTATGTGGGTATGTGGGTATGTGGATATGTGTGTATATCACGTATAGACTCCAAAACCACCGAACCAAACTTTATGAAATTTTTAGGGATACTGAAGCAACATTCGGGAAGTGTTCCTGTGAAGTTTGGTGTTGATTGGACAAGGGGGCGTGGTACCTCCCGTACAACCCAAATTGGCTCTATCGCCCACAAACCAAAAAAAAATGCTATATATCAGACGGTTTTAATCATATAAAACTAAGATTTGGTAATTTGGTTCAGATAGTTACTTTCGGTGACTGTACAAAAAATGGGCGTGGTCACACTATATCTACGCCCATTTTTCAGCAATCATTTTAATTCCTGAGATGTTCAAGTTTTGATAGTGAATCTTGGTACGAAGGTGCTATGGATACAAGTGGCAGTCACTATGTAAATATAAACGTTGTCACGCCCACTTTTACCGCCCACAAATCAGTAAAAATGCTTTATATCAGACAGATTTTGCCGTAGAAGACTAAGATTTGATAATTTAGTATCAGACGGCTTTTGCCGTAGAAGACTAAGATTTGGTAATTTAGTTCGTATGGTGACTGTCGGCCAATGTAGATAAAATGGGCATGGCCGCTCTATATCTACGCCCACTTTATCTAAATCTTGCTTATTCCTGAGTTGTACACGTTTTGATAGTCAATCTTGGTATGCAGGTGCTATGGGTCCAAGTGGCAGTCACTATGTAAATATAAATATTGTCACGCCCACTTTTACCGCCCACAAATCAGTAAAAATGCTTTATATCAGACGGCTTTTGCCCTAGAAGACTAAGATTTGGTAATTTAGTTCGTATGGTGACTGTCGGCCAATGTAGATAAAATGGGCATGGTCACACTATATCTACGCCCACTTTATCTAAATCTTGCTTATTCCTGAGTTGTACACGTTTTCATAGTGAATCTTGGTATTCAGGTGCAATAGGCCCAAGTGTCAGTCATATGTAAATATAAATATTGTCACGCCCACTTTTACCGCCCACAAATTTTTAAAAATGCTTTATAACAGACGGCTTTTGACGTAGAAGACTAAGATTTAGTAATTTAGTTCGTATGGTGACTGTCGGCCAATGTAGATAAAATGGGCATGGCTGCTCTATATCTACGCCCACTTTATCTAAATCTTGCTTATTCCTGAGTTGTACACGTTTTGATAGTCAATCTTGGTATGCAGGTGCTATGGGTCCAAGTAGCAGTCACTATGTAAATATAAATATTGTCACGCCCACTTTTAACGCCCACAAATCAGTAAAAATGCTTTATATCAGACGGCTTTTGCCCTAGAAGACTAAGATTTGGTAATTTAGTTTAAATGATTACTATCAGCCAAGTGTACAAAAAATGGGCATGGCCGCACTATATATACGCCCACTTTATCGAAATCATGCTAATTTCTGAGCTGTACACGTTTTGACAGTGAATCTTAGTGTGCAGGTACTATGGATCCAAGTGGCAGTCACTATGTATATATAAATATTGTCACGCCTACTTTAAACGCCCACAAATCAGTAAAAACGCTTTATATCAGATGGATTTTGCTGTAGAAGACTAGGATTTCTTAATTTAGTTTATTTGATTACTGTCTGCCAATGCACAAAAAATGGGCATGGCCGCACTATATCTACGCCTACTTTCTTGAAATCATGCTTATTCCTGAGTTGTACACGATTTTGTTAGGGAATCTTAGTATGCAGGTGCTATGGATCCAAGTGACAATCACTATACATATATGTATATACAAATGTTGTCCCGTCCACTTTTAACGCACACAAATCAGTAAAAATGCTTTATATTAGACGACTTTTACCGTAGAAGACTAAGAATTGGTAATTTTGTACATAAGGTAACTGTCGGCAACTGTTAAAAAATGGGCGTGGGCGCACCATATCTACGCCCACTTTTTCGAAATCATGCTTTTTCCTGCGTTGTACGTGTTTTGATAGTAACACTTCATATGCAGGTGCTCTAAGTGGCGGTCAGTATATATATATATATAAAATTTGCCACGCAAACTTGTACCACCCGCAAATAAAAAAAAAACAACGCGAAATGGCCAATTTCAGCCCTTGAAAGGGCTTTGACCGAGCTTCTTATGATGAATGTGTTGTGCGTGTTGTGGAATGTTTGAACACAAATGATCGAGAACTGAACCTACAAGTTTTATGCCGACTCCGAACGGCTTATGTTCTCAAGAAGCTTTTCATGGCAGTTTTTACTCTCTGAGGTTTGCCATTGTCAGCAGATAGGTGACGGCCGAACAGAAAAATTAATTCAATTGAAAAAACTTTCTGTGTCAGGTGGAATTCGAACCAGGGTTCTCTCCCATATGGACCACACACTCTACCCACTACTCCACGGCCGCCACTTTTTTACCCACAAATCAATAGAACTTCTATAAATCAGAGGATTCTCATCGTTAAATACTAAGATTTGGTAATTAAGTTCATACGCTTACTCTCGACAGCTTTGCAAAAAATGTGCATGTTAGCACTATATCTGTGCCCACTCTTCAGCAATAATTTTATTTAATTTATTTATTTATTTATGTATACAATTTAAAAATTATAACTAAGTAAGCACTAGCTGGCAGGGCTATCGGTTAGAAATAATTTTAATTCCTGAGATGTGAACGTAAAAGTGTCACACCCACAAATCCGTAAAAGTATATAAATCACAATTTACAGTAAAAGAATAAAATTTGGTAGATTAGTTCATATGGTTACTGTCAGAATCCTTAAAAAAATGGGCGTGTCGCACTTTATCTACGCCGACTTTTTAGAAATCATTGTAATTTCTGAGCTGTACATGTTTTGATAGTGAAACTTGATATGTAGGTGCAATGGGACCAAGTGGCGGTCATTATATATATAAATGTTGCCATGCCTTCCTTTTCTGCTCATCTATCTATCAGTAAAATATGTATGTTTGTATACTAAGGCTCCTCACATAGTTTGATAGTTTGAAATAAAAAAAAAAAACAAAAACGAAATGGTCATTTCGGCCCTTGAAAGGACATTGACCGATCTTCTTATGTTCTTAATAACAAACGGTCAGACTTAATAGTTATCTGCACCAATCAGTTTTTAATTTTTTCAGTCGGATCAGAGGTAATGCGGATTTTCATTAATTTTTTAACTTTCTTTTTATACTATTTTCACTAAAATTCAAATTGAAATTTTTTTCTTTCTTGCCATGTTACTTTTGGTCAAATAAATTATCTATTGATGATAAAATATAGTGTAAAGTGAAGAATTAAAGTAAATGAAATTACAAAAAAATGTACACATTTTTTACATTTTACAATTTATTTGACTAAAAGTAGTATGGAAAAAAATTAAATTCAATTTTAGTGAAAATAATATGAAAAAAATTAAAACAATCCATAAAAATCCGCACTCTCTTTGGTGCGACGGAACAAAATTAAGATTTTTTGATGCAAAAGAACTTTTTATTACTCTTATTTCTGACCGTTTGGTTTTTTTTTTTAACTACCATACCAGGCAATATTTTTAGTCGAAATTTTTTGGGGATCATCGTAACATAAGCCATGGATTATTTTGAAGAACCAGACTAAGCTACTTTTTTTTCTAAGGAACGTGAGGCGACTTAATGTATATACGTATGTGGGTATATGTGTACATCACGCAAAGACTCCGAAACCGCTAAGCCAGTTTTTACACCAAAGCCTTGGGAGGGTTCCTATGAAGTCTGGTGCCGATCGTAAAAGGCACCTTAAATACACCTAAAATTTTCGATATCGAACAGTTTTAGTCTTTTTTTGTAGGTCGCACAGCCTCGGAATTCAATATTCTACCTCAATTTACACATGCCGTTCCACTGGTAACATTTTATGGGCGTTGGACGAAGGGCGTGGCACTTTTTCAGCACCCCATATATTCGGTATAGTTTTCGAAATAAGTCACACATCAATTAAACTCGGTACGAACTTACAATAAAAGTATGGTTTCACTAAAGCTACACCCTCTTTTAGGGGATAAGCGCTGAGCGCAGCGAAGCGCGCCGGGTATAAGCTAGTACACTTATAATATCCAATATTATAAAGATTTCTAAAAAACAAAAATTAATTAAGTTAGTGAACAAACCTCGCATTAATTTGTCTTTCAACAAGGCTTCAACTATCAAAAAGACTTTTCAATGTTTGTTTTTCAAATGAAATTGCGCAACAAAAAAAGGTCTGACAAAGACATATATATACATATAATAAGTCGGGGATTGGCCGAATCAGACCACAGTGGGTCCCTTTTCGTCCCCTATTTGACGAAGGATGCTACTGCTCGGAGCACTCATAAGTGAGCATGCTCCTTATATAAGCACCCTTTGTCACCTCAAGCATGTCCTTGTATGTCAGTTGACCAATCTCGGCTTCGTCAATAAATGGACGTCCCAGAATGGTCAATCTTATGCTTGCCACCGCCGGACACTGGCACAGAATGTGTGCTGCTGTTTCCGGCTCCTCTAGGCACAACCTACACGCATCGTCCTCGGTCAGAGTCATCTTCCTTAGATGGTACATGTAGGGACCGTGTCCTGTGACCAGTGCAGTAAGCCAGCTTAAAGTCTGCCGATTGTATCGGGTGACTTTTGCTGCCTCACTACTAGACCATTTCACGGCCGCCTTTGATTGCCTGCAATTACCAGCTTCTTCCCACCTTGTACGGTGTTCCGAGTCCGTCCATTGCTTAATAAGGCCTGCCACCATGTTGTCGCCTATGGCGATACGTGGTTCTGGTCCACAGAATTCTTCTGCTGATCCTTCTCTTGCTTAAGAATTAGCCTTTTCATTCTGTTCTATGCCAGAATGTCCTCGCACCCACATAAGTGTGAGCTCATTTGTCTGAGCGCACCTATTGAGTTTGGTAAGACATTCCATGGCCAACCTAGAAGTAATATCTGTCCGTTGCATGCACCTAATCACCGACTGATTGTCAAGGGCAATGACAATTTTCTTGCCATTTACCCGGTCATCTATCAAGGGGTCCAGCGCATGCACTACACCAAGCATTTCCGCCTGGTATACAGACACGAACCTCCCCAGCCTCAGTGCACAGGATAGGTTCAACTCTTCAAGTAGACGCCTGTGAATATACTGATGTCGCTACCAGCGGTTTTATAACATTTTTCTGTTATTCTCACTCTCTGCCTTCCGTCCATAGGCATACACGTCTCCCTGACATTTCGCTGTGCCATGTCCAGGATGCGCATATGACCATGGAGGGCTGTTGCTCCATGCCACGTAGCATTTCGCAACATCCTAAGGGCTGTTAAAGCTGCCGTTTTCTTTATTTCTAAATCCAATGGCAGCATACCTAACAAAACATCCATTGCGCTTGTTGGAGTGGTGCGTATTGTCCCTGTTATTCCAACACACGCCAGCCGTTGGACTCTGTCTAGTCTCTTCTTAATGGTTTTCTGACTGACTTTTGTCCACCAGATCACCGAAGCATACGTGATGACAGGTCTAACCATCATAGTGTAGATCCATTTCATAGCCTCTGGGCTTAGCCCCCATTTTAGACCACAAACGCGTCTACACTGAAACAGAACCCTTTTGGCCTTTTGAATCCTGTCTCCTACATGTTCGTTCCAGTTCAGTTTACTATCTAGAGTTACCCCTAGATATTAAACTTTCGTGGACATGTTGATTTCAGCTCCAAAAAGTCTGAGTGGTTCTCTCCTCAGGCCTACCCTCTTTCTAGTAAAGAGAATATTGTCTGATTTTCCTGCGTTCACGGTGAGGCCTTGTTCTCGACTCTACTCCTCCACTATTCGGAGTGCTCCCTTCATTATGTCAGATATGGTGTCAATGAACTTACCACAGACCACCAACGCAATATCATCTGCATACCCTATCGTGTGTATGCCCGATTCATCTAGTCTAGCCAAAAGTGAGTCCACAGTGATGTTCCACAGGGTTGGCGATAACACCCCTCCTTGAGGACATCCTCTACTTACTCTACCTCTAGTCTTGACTCTACCGTTCTGAATGTTGACAGCCCTGTGCTTGAGCATATTGTCTACCCAATTTGTTATAATTGGGCTTACATTGCGCTCTGTCAGAGCCTGTCGCAGCCTTCCAAAGCATATTTTGTCGAAAGCACCCTTGATGTCCACAAATGTGGCCATCGCGATGCCTCCTGAAAATATCTCTTTTTCAGCCACTCTAAATAATTTGTGAAGAGCACTCTCCGTAGACATGCCTGCTCTATAAGCATATTGGCATCTACTCAGAGGATTATGCATCAGTGAAGTGCTCTCAAGCCAGTCAACCATCACTCTTTCCATCGTTTTCAAGAGGAAAGACGTAAGGCTGATCGGTCTGAACGACTTCGCCTCCGCATAATCTTTTTTTCCGGGTTTCGGGAGAAAGACAACTTTCGCCTCTCTCCAGACTCTCGGAACATACCCAGTCGCTAAGCAAGTAACGAATATACCCCACAGCCTAGGTGCAATGAGATCTTCTCCCCATTGCATCATAGCCGGAAATATACCGTCCATCCCTGATGTTTTGTACGGAGCAAATGAGCGTATAGCACTCCTCACCCCGTCCATAGTGATCACTCTTTCGGCTTCCAGTCTGTCAACCCTGTGTGTAAAACTTCCAGGAAAATGCACCTCCATCAGAACTTGCATCGACTCTTCCAGGTTCTCTTCCATGGTTCCATCCGTTTCCCGGATCAGTCCCACTTTGGAGAATGGATCTTTTGAAACCATTTTCTGAAGCCTGCATGCTTCTGAAATTGTTTCCATCCCAGAGCAGAAATCTCTCCACGACTGCCTTTCACGGTGTCGTATGAGGTTCTTAAGTTCCCTTATCCGTGCCTTGTATTCTGCCCATGTTTCTGGGATTCTCCCTCTCATGTGCCGATTGAAGGCCTTCCTAACCTTTTTCTTCAGAGATTCGAGTTCCGTACACCACCATGGAGTCGGATCACCGTCGTCTATTGAAGTTGTAGGACATGCCACCTCGTAAGCTTCGACCATGGCCGAACTAAGATGTTTGACATGGGTTTCCACCTCCGCTGTGTTCCCTAGTGCTTTTATAGCTTTTTGGGTCAGTGTTTCCCTCAACTTCGCCTTATATTTCACAGGATCCGTGTTCTTGGGAATCCTGACCTTCCTGCTACTCTGCTGGCGTCGGATTCCGAACTTGACTTCAAACTGAATGGATCTGTGGTCCGACATGTTTAGCCTATCCACGACCCTCCAGTTTTCTATTCTGCTCAGAATCTTTCTGCAAATAAGAGTGACGTCAATGACTTCCGCTCGCCTTGCATCAAAGAAAGTCGGCCGTACTCCTCTATTTGCTACCAACAGATTATACCTCTCCACAAATTCAAGCAGTTGCTCTCCTCTGTCATTGTTGTTGGTGCTTCCCCACGCAGTATTATGCGCGTTGGCATCACATCCTATGATCACTCCAATGCCTCTTTCCTCACAGTACTTTACCAGGTTCTCCACCTCTTTTGAAGGTGGCTGGTCCGGAGAGTCGTAAGGAAGATACGCTGAAGCCATCATACAAGTACCTGTACCATCCCCGATTCTCACAACGGTAAGATCCGGGGAACATAGGTGTGGCATATGTACCGCTAGTATACCATGTCTCACCAGGATACAGGTCCTCCGTCTGCCATCTGCCACCGGTTGGTACAGCGTGGCTTTCTGCTCTGAGAGACCTTTGACTGCTATGTCAATTCCATCCTCCTGCATGCAACGCATCATCATTGCTGATGCTGCCCTACTATGGTGTAGATTGAGCTGACACACCACGAGGTTTTCCTGGTACGGGCCCACCACCCGCCCTGGTGGTTCCTCCCTTGCAGAATTCCCCACCAGCCCCGTACCAGGGGTTTCGTCGAGCTCACCTTGCATCCTTTTGGAATTTGATGAGAGCTTGATCAAGGCCGCAGTTGAGTTTCCCCCCTGCCAGCCTGATCGCTTTCACCTCATCCGTCCGGCACCACGCAGTGAACTTGACGCCTCCTTTGCATCTCCGAACTTCGTTGCATTGCTAACTCTCCATTTAGAAGTGTCCGCAACGCACCGGTTCTGGGTCTGCAACCTCCTAAGGATGACCTCCTTGCTTTCGGAAGTACCGTAAACAATGATGAACATCCTTCTAACGTCCTTTAATGCGTATAGTCGGTCGACCCGCAACTCAGCCCCTTCCCATAGGTTCATGAGCTTTGGCACGGTTCGGCACAGCCATACCTTAGATGATGGGTTCTTGCACTTGAGTACAATAATTCCATCCACCAAGTTTGCATTGCCAACAAATCCTACATCGCCATCGCTTTCATTGATGGTGTCAAGAGCCTTCAAGAGGGCGGATTTAAAGGCCGCCAACTGGGACTCTCCCAACTGACCATCGATGGAGCAATCAACGATGCCCATTAAGAGGTCCTTTTCCGCTACCGTAGCATAGGATGCACGGCCGCTTCCAATAATCCCTTCCGGGTTGAATTTCCCTCCCGCTGAAGCCTTCGACTTCGCGGACGCAACTCTTTGTGTAGGCAAAGGTTTGCTACCGCTCGGTTTCTGGCTATCCGCCCTCCACGATTTCCACTGGCTATCGACTTTTGAGGGTCGTCCACCAACTTCCATCGTCCTTCCTTTATGTGGAAGGCTATCAACCTTTACAGGATGTCCACCTTCCCCGTCCTTAGCCGAAGAGCTAACAGCCATGAGCTGTCCACCTTTCGACTCACATGTTCGAGTCACCCCGTTATCGACATGGCCGGAAGATCCAGGTTGTTCCCTGAATCGTTTACCCTTGTTCGTTTCCGGGGTTGGACTCATCGCATGACATGCTTTGGAATTGATCCGTTATATTATTGACTGGGGACTCCAAACCAATCTCCCCCGCAGTTCTGCCCGCCTTCTTACGCTTCCTCCTCCGCCTTTGCTTCTCCCTATCAAGGAGCCGCTTAGCCTCGGACTCAGCTTCCTTCCCTGGTGTTGCAGCTTCGACGGGTCTGGCTGACAATTCCACTCCTTTCGGAGCTTTATCGTCCACCAGGCCCGGCGGGTTACCTTGCGGCTTCCCGCGCCCTTCCACGGTTAAATCCTTTTGGGATTCCACCGCTTCGGGACTCGTCCCCACAGCGCACCCTTCCTTTTTTTGTTTTTTTTGTTTTTGAGTGTTCATTAATATCCCACGAGTTGGGGAGAAAAACGGACCGAACGGACAGAGATCCCCATTATCCGCCCTACCCTACTAAAGTACAACAGGGAGTGGGCTGCCCTAAGGAGACACCATTCGCGATCTAAAACCCCTAGACCCTGCACCACCGGTGCAATCTCCCTCGGCATGGCGTCTACAACCTTAGAAATGGGGGGGTGACTTTTGGTTCGTTGCTCTAACCAATCTAAAGCCTAACCCAATAGCCATTGTGTCTTTGCAACTTAAGCCCCTACATCGCGTCAAGATTGTCACCCGTGCGTAGAGGCTGACAAAGACAAACAGAAAAACCCAAATTATTGTGTCTACGATAAATAGCAACAACGATAAATAGTTTAAGTCTGATTTTTATGTTTTGAGGAATCTTTCTTCAAAGTTTTCAACATTCTATGAAAGTTTCATATAGGATTCTACTGTTTTTGCACTATAATTTTGGCTGGAATATAGCTGGTAGTTCTGGAACTGGTTTTTATTTTAAGAAATATCCATGGAACACAGTTAAAATAAAAGCCCAGTTATGTCTAAAGACTTAAGCCTCCTTGTTATTCCAAATAATTTCGCGGTATTTAGAATAAAATTGGTCAAAAATTGCGGTATCCAACACATTTTGAATATAACTAATTTTTGGAGTTTACTCCTTTAGATTTCATATATTGCCCGCGGTATGAAAATTTTATGGCGAGTGAAATCGAGCGTTATCTAAAAAATCAAGCGTTACGCAGTCAGCGTCGCAAAGCAAAATACCAACATACAGCAGCAATCTGCTATTGGATAAAATTGAATTGCAAATTTTTGTAAAACTCAAAAAGTACTGGGCCGATTTTTATGAAATAAGTTTTAAAATATCATAGTTGTGCTACAGCACAGTATTTGGGTATTTTCGTTTTAAATTTCAATACTAAGTGTATTTAATTAAAATATAAGGATTTGTTAGAAATTATCCCCGATGCCACGCATTGCTTGCTCGTTTTCTTTTAACCAGCTTGTGCTTGAGAGAGTTTCAATAAACTCTATGTTGCTCTCTATCTTCTCTTTTTATGTTCAGATAGCCACAGCACAACAAAAAATTGTGTGGGCTTGTGCGTAGGCGTTGCTAATACGAGTAGTTTGTATTGAAGTGAGCTTTTAATTATAAATCCAGAAAGTTTTATTTCATCGAAATTAGTTTAAAAGTTGTCGTGTTATTTAATATTAAATTGTAAGCATTAATCCGTAAAAAACAGCAGAAAATCGTTGTTTTTCATGCTGTTTTGCCTGAACTGAGTTTGTCGCAAGTAAGAACAATAAAACGTAGTTATTTTGGTGATTTTGAAGTGAAGTAGAAATACTTTAAATAGAATAACTCGACGAATTTTCAGCCGATTTCAATTGAATAAAACTTTCTGGATTTACAATTAGCTGGATTTATTGCTACGACATAACGGGACATTAAATACAAAATATGTTCACAAATTGATCTTGAAGCGAAAAATATGAAAAATTTAAGCAATTTTTCAATTGTTTCATCATACAGATGAAGGATTGGACATAATGCAATTTTTTAAAGAAGACATTAATTTAGATTTAGGTACTGGTAGAACACTGGGAACGACTAGATATGGTACAACTATTGATGCGATGTTTTCACTTCACAATTACATTAAACGTAATATTACAGTATTTAATAATGACGTCACTATTAGGCAGACCTGGGCCTATTGCATTAAATGAGGTAACCCTTTTAACCCGCCAGCGGCACCACATATGGATGGCATCTGGGAGAGACTCGTGAGGTCAGTAAAAACTGTTCTATACAGCATATGCCCGTCCATGAAATTCACTGACGAGAGCGTTAGGAGTGCTTTATGGGAAATTGAATTTATAATAAATTCTCGCCTACTTACTTTTGTCTCACTCGAAACCAATGATGACGACGCTATTACCCCGAATCATTTACTAATTGGGTCATCAGATGGCTATAAACCTATTACAAACGACAATATGGACCTACGTCAGCGTTGGCACAAAACTCAAATGTTTGCGGATCAATTTTGGCGCCGATGGTTACAAGAGTATGTTCCTATAATATCAAGAAGAAGCAAATGGTTTTGTAAGCAGCCTCCATTGAATATCGACGACATTGTGGTTATCGTGGATCAAGAGCTTCCAAGAAATTGTTGGCCAAAGGGAAGAATAATCGACAGAGTTGTTGCCAAGGACGGCCAAGTTAGAAGAGTGACGGTAAAAACAAAGTCTGCAATACTTCAACGACCAGTAGCTAAGGTGGCAGCATTGGATGTTGGTACTTCTGTAGGTAAGCTTTCGGCTTCGGACTCGCTTACGGGTGAGGGAATGTTACCGCCAATTTAAAGCTGAATGCGAAGTATTATTATTTAAGAAGCAGGCTGTAAATATTTCACTTTTTATGTATTCATATGTATGACGTGCATATTGTTATAGTATGTGTAAGCTATGTATAAGGTAGAAGGGGGAGCATTCGCCTCTTTTTTTTTGAGGTGCTCTCGTAACAAAACTGTTAATGTTTTCTCAAAACTTTTTTTTTGTTTAAGAGCTTACATATGTTGGCTTTAAATTTTACCCGTTTTATCCTGATTACCTCGCATATTTATATACAAATTTTACGGATTTCCCAAGATGCCCAAAAGGGTGAAACTGCCCCATCCATGGGGTAAATTCGCCAGTGGGATGGGGCGCAATCGTCAAAGGGAAAATGCAATTTTAAGTTAGTGGCACAACTATTTTTTTTTTATTTATTTAACAATGTTTAACAAAAAATGAACTTAAATTGTATTAATTCATGTAAAAGTAACAAAAAATAAAATGTGTAATATTATATTGGTAGAGATCAACAAGGCAGTTCATTGTAAAAATAACTAAAGGCAGGTACCTGAGTTATTCATTAAAGGTACAAATGACAATTCGAAAGAACTAATTCATAAATAATAAATGCGATCTGGTGACGAGTTTTACATTACATTGTACAGCGACATATCTACATCAAATATGTATGTTGCAGCTGATCGGGACGTTCCTGCGGGATGGCTTGGGTCCGGCAACTTCAGGGCAATGTCATCTTTTGGAATATAGGATATGTCGTTAACACGTGGTTTATAAAATGTCCATGAACCAGGCTTTTTTCTTAAAAAATCAACAATTACCGAATTCTGACCTTCAGACAATATCTTGCCAACATAGAACTTATCTACCTGGCCACCAAATCGAACAAGTACGAATTTGGTCTCACTAAGGCTCTCAGGTTCTACAAACGAACCAACAGATCTATCGGATTCAGCGAAGCTTAGGGCATCTGATAAGTCAGATGATGAGTCGACGTATGTCTTACGGTTTTTAATTTTTTTCGGAACTCCTTTTCGTACCAATGGTTTCTTTGCTTGTTTTTTCTTTTGCTGCTGTGTTCGTTCCTTTTCTTCTTTTGATGGAGTAGATGTCAAGATTGTGGATTTTCCCTTTCTTTTGTTAGATTTAGATTGTTGAATTCTAGGGAGTGGACGAACTTGCTCCGGAGTTTTAGGAAGAGGTGGGGGTGTGACTGGAGGCTCAAACAGGACATCAGGTTCATTTGAAATCGCACCTTGTTGAAGTATAGGTTCATTATCATTGTCAGCTGTTGGATGTTCTTCATTTGGTTCGTTTATGAAGTCTGATTCAGGAAATATTTGTCTGTTAAATGGGCTGATACCTGTCGTTTCAAATCCTTTGCAAATGTTTTCAGCAGCAAATGCCTTCCGAAATGGGATATTAGAAAGCGATGGTATATCGTAAATTGTAATTATTCTACCAGGGTTGGATACAAGGAAATCATTGAACGAAGTCGCTAAGTACTTTTTAAACGGACCAAATACAGATACATCCAATGGTTGGAGCTTGTGTGAGGTATGTGGCGGAAAAGTAATCATATGAATACCATTTTCTCTGCAAAATATGATTGCTGTTAGACTGCAGTGAGAGACGTGATTGTCTAGGAAAAGAATTATTGGTTTCTCCTTGGAACACCGAGTGTTATTTTTGATGTGATTTAGGACTTCTATAAAGCCTTGAGCTGTCATCCATCCGCTCTTATCTGTTATCCCCAGACAACCGTTGGGACCTCCATTCACGAAATGTTCTTTATACTTTATACGAGGGAACACATAGACAGGTGGCAGAGCGTTACCAGAAGCATTTACAATGCCTACCATTGTCACAAGCGATCCTCTTTCTGCAGACGCCACTTGAGAAACTGTTCGTTTTCCTTTTGTAGAAATAACCTATGAAATACACAATACATATTATGTAATGTAGGTATTTCGGTAAGAATGTTATTAAATTACCTTGGGTGATTGCAACACAGTAGTAATACCCGTTTCGTCCAAATTATAAATATCACACGGAGCAAATGAATTATTTTCGAGCAAATGCTGCATATTATCGAAAAACTCCATTACTGCGGTTTTCTTAAATGCAGTCAGTCGATAAAGACTTGTATTTTCTGGTTTTCGCAAACTCAAGTCTTGATTTCGTTTCATAAATGCTTGAATCCAGTCAATTCCAGCTTTTTGATTATCTACCCATGATAAAGGCATGGCAATATCATTTATTGTGGCATATTCAAATACGAACTTCCGTGCCATTGTATAGGTGAAGCCGTGCTGTAGGTTAGAGCATGCTTTAAAGTACTCGCATATCTCTTTTCCTTGATGTTTTGTGAAAACTTGATTTGAGGTATATTTCGATGAATACATATATTCACCTTCAGATGACTGGCCGGAGTCATCTAATGCCTCCAATTTACTTTTCTTCATTTTTTTTAGACGATCTCGCAAAGTAGTTCGTTTTAAATCATAAAAGTCAGCAGCTTGGCTTGTGTTATATTTTTTTGAGATGACATCTTTTATTGCAAGTTTCATCTTCGTCTCATCTAAGTTACATCGGTTAGTTTTTCTTTTGTAGTTTCGAACCATCGCTATAAGATCTTTGTACCTACAGGTATAAATAAATATTTTAGAAATTTGTCCTGAGTTCATGGTACTAGAAGCATATCAAGATTCGACATTAAAAGCAAATCCCTAATTACGCTAGTGGCGAATCTATCGCTTGGAGGTCATTGGCCAGTGGTGAATTCACCCCTTGGGGTACATTTGCCAGTGGCGAATCAGACCCATGGGGCAGAATCACCGGCGAAACCACCCCACCAACAGCCTGGCGAATGAGCCCCAGGTGGAACCTCTTGAGCTAATTTAAATAGTTTTGGCACTTTTAATAAATTAACTAAAACATGCACTGGCAAGATTTTGTCACTAATGTCAAAAGCACACATCTGTGAAATATCTTTTTTAAATCACAAAAACTGAAAAAGTTATTACAATAAATACTTACAACTAAATATTTTCGCGGTAGTCCGTAAAACATAAAACCTCGTCCGTCCTCGAACACATGTATAATGAAACTACCAAAGAGTGAGAGATGGAAGATCATCGATAAATGCTCAAAATATCGTTTTTCGATTATAAATAACTTTTTTAATTTTCAAGATAATTGGTGATGGCATATGTGCCCCACTGGCGAATGCTCCCCCTTCTACCCTACATTTATATTCACACAAAGAAGCCAGTTACTTTAATTCAGAAGTTATAACGGGCCGAAGTTGGTCTCTTAGGTATTTTGTATAACTAATTTATTCACTCTGTACAGTTTAGAACAAAGTACTGGCGGTAGCAGACAAAGAATTTTAAAGCACGTCGTTTTCCTTTTTATATAAATTAAAAATTGTTAATTTGAATATTTAAAACTAAATAAACTGAATTTAATGTTAAATAAAAACGAGAGCTCTTAGAATTTGTCTCAACGCAAGAAGTCTTTCGCGTAACAGCATTGATGATTTTTCCGTAATTAAATCAAATCAATGATAATGCCAATTCAATTACCATTAAATATAACAGATTTAGTGCACTAATTTTTACACTACACTAATTTTTTATCAAAGCAATGCATTAATATTTAACTATCATTTACGAATAATGCACTATTATTGCCATATCACTAAAAAGCATTATGGGATTATGGAAACGATTTTTTATTGAATGAAATCCATCTAAACTTTAACAAAAATAGTTCAATGTAACAAGCAAAATTAAAATATTTGTCAAATTTAAGAAGAAACTTCTAATTTAAGTTATTTCCCCTGATTATAACTAAGCTTTTAAAGTTTTCGTGTGAAAGACTCCGCCTGCGAGGCGTATTTACCATGCCATCAAAATAAAACTAGCGCTAGACTAGCGCAGAAGAAGTCAGAGGCGTATTGTATTTAAAAAAGCCTGCCGAATTAGGGGAAATCCCTAAAAGCACCCGAATGATATATCGTTGTCTTCGAAATACAGATCCAATTCTTGTCTGATGTCGTTTTGTTCTATGTCTTCTGTTGAATCTACAAATTAAATAGGATCAGAAGGAAATGAAATTAATAAGAACAAAAATTAGTTTTCTTTTTCTATGCGTTTTTGACAAATGCTGGTCGGCAAAAATACTGTCACTCCTACCTTGCAATAATAATATCATGGCCTATTTCAATTATTTGTAATCGATTATTTGACATTTCAATTTATTATTTTTTTACAGCGTTCCATTTTTAAAAAATCTGAAAACATTTTTTGAGGAGTTTACCAAGATTTATTCGTCTACTTAATAGAGAATCTCGACCGCCTAATAGAGGTAATTTTTATATTTTAAAGCAAATATGAATTCGTACGTATCTGAGAAAATAACTTGCTTCAAAATTGGTTGGGTAGTTTGTTAGTGATAATGCAATTATAGTGCATTATTCACAATGCGTTTTAATGATGGTGCATTATTTATCATTCACTTTAGTGATAGTTAAATATTAATGCACTACTTTGATAATAAATTGTGTATGTAAATATTAGTGCACTAAAGCTGTTATATTTAATGGTAATGTAAACATTTTTACACTAAAATAAATTTTCATCAATTTAATGGTAATGTAAAAGTAGTGCAAATTTCCCAGGTCTGCTATTAGGCTGGATTCACTAACCACGTTCTGCAAGTTTTTCGCGTTTTTTTTATACGAAGTTCTTGCGCTCTCTGCTCAGTGAGAGATAATTGCTGCACGCTCTTCAACTTGATTAACATTATTTTTTGAATTTTCGCAAAAACTTGCTGAAGGTGGTCAGTGTATCCAGCCTTAATGAAATTCATCAATTTACCTCATAATGGATTTATGTAATATATATAATAAATATATATTTTAAAATTAAAAAAGTATACAATCCTTTTAGTAATATAAGAGATGCCTTTATTCACCCCTTTTACCTTTTATATACATCTCAAATTTCAAGGTAATCAATATAGAGGAGTAAACTTCAGTCGCGCGTCGGAGCTGACAAGCACACTTTTTTTATTGTGGCGGCCTTGGCGCAGTGGGTAGAGTGTGTGGTCCATACGCCAGAGAGCCCTGGTTCGAAACCCACCTGGCACAGAAATTTTTTTCAAATGAATTAAAATTTCTGTTCGGCCGTCACCTCTCTGCAGACAATGGCAAGCCTCAGAGAGTAAAAACTGCCATGAAAAAGCCGTTCGGAGTTAGTATAAAACATGAAGGTCCAGTTCTCGATCACTTGGGTTCAAACATTTCACAACACACACAACACAAATTGATCATAAGAAGCTCGGCCAAAGTCCTTTCAAGGGTCTAACAGGGCTAAGAAGCTATGTAAAAGTAGGTAAATACTGGAATCATGATCTTAAATTCAAATCAGTTATAAAATAAACTATTGCTGATTCCTCATTGGGAGAATGTGAAGAAGAAAAACAGCAATCCTCGAATCAACTCATTCTAATGCAAAAATTCCACTTCTCATAAAAAGTGACGTCATGAAAATATAAAAATGACGTATATAAAAATGTTAAAAGTATCAATTGGTTTTATAAAAAACAGACAGATCTTGAAAAAGTACTGGTATGTACGCAGGCTACTTTTAAACTATTTTGTTCCACTGCAAGAGGGAATGTTAATGAAATAAATTAGCAATACTCACAGAAATTCCATTTTTGGGTTGAAGTTTCACTTGTATCGTTGGTGGCGACCGCCACACACATACTTTTTTCACTGAAAACTGCAGTCAGAAACAAATTTCTAGAATATCTAGATATATATCACCTTATTTAGTTACAAAATTGGGCTTCATTTAGCGCCATGGCTGATTTTCTAAAAATTAAGTACATATGAAACGAATGAAGTAAACTTGTCTGCAAAACAAAGAAGCTGCTTCTCGAAATCAAGACCTCGCTTAGTGAAACCATGTAAAAATTCCGTTTTTTAAAGAGAAATCTCTACAAAATGTAGAAAAATCCATGCCCATGAATTGAAGCTATGGTTCCTTTCGATCCGGGAAGTATATTTTTCTGAGTGTGGCAGTACTATTTGTGGATTACTATTAATATGTATAGCCAAACCACAATCTAAGATCATCAGATTAGGAAGAAAAGAGAAACTTATTCTTAATTTAAGGTGGGTATGAGCAACTTTGATTATAATCTTTACGTGGACCGGTGGGTGGAACATCCAACTGAAGAACGAGTAGTACTGAGTTCAAATATCGCTAGGAACAAGAATATTTTTATAACAATTTTTTCGTTTCTATACTGCCACACAGTATTTTAACCAGTGGGAAAAAATCCAAAATTTTTGTGTAACAAAACCTAACAAAATGTATATCATAAGTCAGATAATACCTTCACTAAGAAGAATCCAAACTACAAATGCAAAATAATTAGATTAGTGTGAACTATATCTCATTAAAGTCAACGCTTTTCATGCATTTTTATTGTCGTGAACATTTCAATTTTGCGCTTCATCCAAAGAAAAAGAAGCTGTAGCACATTTTTTACGAATTATAACGAATTAAAATTAGTTTTATTTATCTTTGAAATTTATTGAAAAAATTTGCTGTTTTAAGCAGTCAATTAAAAAATGTCGACTAGTGTCACCTTGAATTTTTACAAATGCCATTGTATGTCTATTTATCTTTCAGGAATATAAAATATTTTGTCCAACTTTTAACCACTTTTTGGTTAAAAAAATCATTTTGTGAACTTTTCGATTTTGCGCTTCATCCAAAGAAAAAAAATGCTGTAAGCACACTTTTACACTATTCCATTGAATTGATAGAATGGCTTGCGCAGTTTCCTACACCAGGCGAAAACCGGCGGTTGTAGGCGCCACCTACACTCTAAAAAATAAATACAAATTTACTTTAAATATAATAGTAATTTTTTGTTTAAAATTCAACTGGAGTGTAATTTCACTGCAAGTTTTATTGTAAATTTTTAATGTTCAAAATTATATACAAACTATAGCAAAATTAAGCAACATATGTTGAATTTTGCTGTAATATTAACATTAAACTTTTTTCATCATAAATTTCATTGCCAATAGACATATGTATGTGTGTTGAATTTTCAACATCAATTGTATAATTGCATCATATTCTCATTCACGTTTGGTTATGAGCAAGTAAGCAGCTTATTATTCAGTCCGGTACACGCTTCTCTAACTACAAAAATTGTGTTAAATAACGTGTTTTAATTTTAAGCTAAGATTGTAAATATTTTTTGCTTTGTAATGTACTCAATATTTATATAGGAATGTGAGTTTGAGAGTGCTTAATCAATTTTTCAAAATTGATTTTAAAAATGCTTTGTTTTATTTCAGTTTTATTTCTATAACTCTAACGACAAATTTATATAGCTTCTTGGTGCTACGGACTTGAACGTTTTTCTTTTTTTTTTATTCAAATTTGTGAGTTTTATTAAAATTAAATCAATCATAAAATTAGTTGTAGCTTCAGTTTTAATTTCCAAACACATGTTAAATATTAGTAAATAGCAGTAGTAAATTTTATATTACTACATTATTGTAGTCAAAGTAAACAAAAGTTGTTGAATATTATTCATATAAAGGTTGTAATTTTGCAATAAGAATACAAAAATGATAGCAACATTAAACAACTAATGTTTAAGTTTACTACAATACATATATTAAAGCTTAAATATTACCATATATTTTAAGCAAAATTAAATACCAACTGTTGAATTTTACTACATACCAATAGTAAACAACAAATGTTGAAGTTTATAAAGGTGAGTAAATTTACTACAGTTATAGTAGCTAAACTGTTGCCTACAACTATTGCAGTAAATTTCCACAAAAACTTTTTAGAGTGTAAGTAAGTAGAATTGAAAAATTTGCTGTTTTCAGCAGTCAATTAAAAAAATGTCCACGAGTGTAACCTTTAATTTTTGCATACGCCATTGTATGTGTCCTTTAAGGAACATAAAATATTTTGTCCAACTTTATTTAAAAATGGTGTTAAAATAATTTCTTGCAAAAATTAGCTAAATGTTGTTAGTGTATTAAAAGAAAAAAAAACGTAAGCAAACTGTTCTTCTTCTTTGATGAATTTATATTTATACCCCAACGCGTACTGCGTAAAGCCTGTATGATACTTGATTTTTTTTGCTTAATTTTTGTCATTGAAAATGAAAACTAGAGCAGTTCAAATAGTACGAATGCATGGATTCGTGCTATTTGACCTGCTCTAGTTATAATTTTCAATGATCAATTTAATTAAGTATCATACGGGCTTCGGGGGTATATCGACTTTGTCATTCCGTTTGTAACGCCAAGAAGGAGGCATGACAGGTATAGCAAAATATATATATTTTTGATCAGCATCATCTCCTGAGTCGATTTTCGTGTGTCCGTCTGTCTGTCCGTCTGTCAGTCTGTCGACACAGACGCAATTTCATTACAGACGCAATTTTAAAGCTTTCGCGATGAAATTCAAAATATAAGTTTAATTTTAAAAAAGATCAAGTTCGAGACTGGGCCAAGGCGGATCAAAACCACGCCTACCTCCCATACAAAGTGATTTTATATTAACCGTAAAATGTCTTTAAAATCCACAAAAATTAAAGAAATGCCTTGAAATTTGGCATGTAAGCTTTGCTCGTTAGTCTTAATCCTGGCTATAAAATTCGGATGGAAACCACGCCTACCTCCGATACAAATTGGCTTTATTTTAAACGTAAAATCTCTTCAAAATCTGCAAAAATTAAGGAAAAGTTTTAAAATTTCGCCCATAAGCTTTGATATTTAATATAAACCATCTGCATGATATATGGCAAAATAAGATGAAAACCACGCCCACTTTCCATACAAAGTGGCTTTATTTTAAGCGTAAAATCTCTTAAAAATCCACAAAAATTAATGAAATGTCTTGAAATTTTGCACATTAGCTTTGATATATAATATGAACCATCCCATGATGTATGGCAAAATCGGATCAAAACCGCGCCTACCTCCCATACAAAGTGACGTCATCAAAATAGGAAAAATTTCGTTAATATATAAAACTGAATATCATCGTGAATGTCGTGGCTAAGACTTCGAATATACTTCAATATGGCCGCGGGGTGGTATTTTAGCTGCGGTACCATGCCGATGCTCCATTCCTTACTAGTTTTCATTGCATTTGTCCCAATCAGAGTTGCCAGTTTTGCACGATAAATCGTACTTTTGGTATTTTTTCTGCTCTTGTGAGATGCTTTGGTATAAGGTAAAAATCTTCACTTTATGTGAGAAAAATGTCATATGAGAAAATTTGTACCTCATGTGCGTTATTTACCACGCGAGAGCAAAAAATCCCAAAAAATAACACAAATTACAACAAACTACCAAAACGAGATTTCTACCTAGAAAAATATTATCTTGTATACATATATAAAATTGTAAAAAAAAAATCTGTACATGAAATATTTTTTTGAAATTCTTTTTGCGTTTGACATTTTTGATGACGCTGAATCCAATAATCTCATTTTCAAAATTTTTGTCTGTCTGTCTGTCTGTCTGTTAAAGCATCACGCGAAAACCACTGGAGGGATTTAAATGAAATTTGGCATCTAGGTTCCTTATATCCCCGGTATAACATAGGCTACTTTATATTCAGTAAAAAAGGTTGGACCCTGTAGGGGGCGCTGCGATCGGGTTCCAGGCATTCTTTTTTTTATATTATCTCAACCGTTCATCCGATTTGCATGAAAATTTGTAAGTAGAGTTTTTCGGATACGGTGACTTTTTGTAACTTATTTACTCTGTTCTGTCTCGAACACCAGAGGGTGCTGTAGTACAAATATTTTGAAAAACCTCGAAAAACTTATACACCGTGCATCCGATTTGCATGAAAATTGGAATCTAGGGGTTTTCTGATACGGTGAGTGTTTTGGACTTAATGTTTTTGTGCTATCTTGAACACCAGAGGGCGCTGTAGTACAAATATTTTAAAAAACGTCGAAAAACTCCTAAGCCGTTCATCCGTTTTGTATGAAAGTTGGTATATGGAGGCTTTCGGAAACGGTGAGTTCTTATGACTTATAAACTAGATTTTATCTTGAACACCAGAGGGAGCTGCAGTACAAATGTTTTAAAAATCTCGAAAAACTCCTAGCTGTACATCCGATTTGCGTGAACATTTGTTCATAGGAGTTTTCGGATACGGTGGGTATTTTGAACTTTTTTTTCTGCGCTATCTTAAACACCAGATGGTGCTGTAGTACAAATCACTTAAGAAATCGTGAAACACTCAACAAAAACCGCTCATGCGATTAAGATAAAAATTTGTATAACGGATATATAGGATTTGACATCGAGTATGGAAAGGGCTTTGGAGTTCTTTTTTAATTTCATCTCGAAAACCAGAGGGCGCTGTTGTACAAATACCGCAAAAAACTCAAAACAACTCATCCGATAAGTATGATTTTTCGGGTGCGGTGAGTCTTTTGGCGCTTTGTATTTTGTTATATCTTGAAAACCAGAGGGCGCTGTACTACAAAAGACGGTAAGACGCTGCAAAGCGCAATGGGTGATAAATATCTTCTTTTTGAAGCGAAGCTTTTTACTCCTCGTTCTGTGATTTGGTTGGAGTGAAATCTGAAAAATTTTCGACAGATTTTTTCTTGGAAATTTGATGGTTTCTCTGTTGCTAGCGCTTATTACAACAAGAAAAGTTAATATTAAAATATTGTTTGGCCCACCCGTGGGGATCGAACCCACGTTCTCTTTAATGACAGTCCAACACACTACCCACCAGGCTACAAAGACTTGATGAAAACAGTTGTTAATTAAATACTAATTATAACAAAAGCTATGCTGCAGTATATCGTCACCATCTATCAATAGATAGAGGATTGTGTATTTGCTATGCTACAACTACCAAACATTTGCTTTAATTTCCCACAAGGTGTCTCTAGCATCGGTGTGTTTGTATTGTGAATGCGTTTGTGGTGTTGTTGGCACGAAGAAAATTAGCAATGCCCACAAGTGCGTTTTTAAGTATCAAAAAAATAGATGATATCAATAAATATGGAATTTACAAACGCATGCATGACATCGGCGAGGTATCTAAAATGTTTGTTAAATTTTGTTTCGTGTGCGTTCCTTTATATACATTTAATATATATTTTTATCCTCGTTCTGTGATTTGCTTGGAGTGAAATCTGAAAAATGTTCGACAGATTTTTTCGCTAGGTAGTACCAAAGTGCCAGAAAAGCACTATAAATAGTACTTATGGTATTTTTCAACGATTGTGGGATGTGGTAATTCCCATGGTATATTGTGGTAAAAATCTCTCGCGTGGGATTAAAAATACCACATGTGCGATATTTATCACGCGTGGGAAAAAATACCTTAAAATACCACAAAATACCTCAAATTACCACAAACTACCACAATACCTCAAATTACCTCAAATATCTTGCCTTCCTCATTCTTTAGCTAATGTGGAATGAATTGACACTATTCTAGCGAAATGTATAAAAATTAATTTAATTAAGTTCTGTACATATCAATTTTAACTAATTTATTATGTGTATATATTTTTATTTCATTAATATTTAAGAAAAAGAACTGAACTAATATGCTTATTATGTTTTTAATAAATAAAGAACTGAAAAAGAACTGAATAATTTTTAATATTAATGGCCCATAATCATAAACAAATAAAAGACAGCTCTAAATTTAGTGCAAGCTATTTGACAACAAATTTTATTGAAAAAATGTCAAAAATTCTTATACTTAATTTAAAGCCGCCTTTATTTTGTTTATAACTATAGGCCAATACGTTTTATTGAATATAGTAAAATCTTGGTAATTATGTTAAGATGCTGTCAGAATCAAATTAGTTTTATGTTACCACTGCATTTTAGTACATTTTGGTAATATGAGCGATTTTGAGGGAATTTGTGGTAATTTGAGGTATTGTGGAATTTTTTGGTAATTTAAGGTATTTTGTGGTAATTTGAAGTATTGTGGTAATTTGTGGAAATGTTGTGGTATTTTGAGGTATTTTGCAAGTGTGGTAATTTATGAGAATTAAGTGTGAGAAAAAGAGAATTTTGGTGGTAATTTCATCTGGCGACTCTGGGTAGTACGCTGATCACAACCATGTGTGGAGAGTTAAAATGGAGAGTCGCTGGCATTATATGCCCGTATATGTAATTGGCGTGGAAATTTGACATTCAACAATATAAATATAAGCAGTATGTTTTGTGAATATATGTAATTTATTTTATGTTATTTTTTGAATTTAAAAGTTAATTTATTAAAAAGAACAAATTACTAAGCTATCAAATCTATGTAACTGCAAAAAAGCTTCGCTTCTCTCGTGTGACCAACGACGCACCTGCTTTTTTTTTCCTTATGTGTACTTATATCCAAACTTCTTTTTTCGCATATCACGACAGCTGATGCCGAATTCTGTGGTATATTAGTACGCATCAAAATATGCGCAAGTCAGTTACGTCATAAGATGGAGTTGTTTTGACATTGCAATTTCTATTTTCAATGCTTCTTTAATTTTTGTTCAGTTTCCTCGCGAATTGGCAAAAATTCGTTTTTGCTCTGAGTTTTTTTTTTAAAATGTGGAATCTGTCGAATACAATATAAAACTTGAAAATATATTTTTGCAAGCGATCGGCGGCACGCACACACAAATCACGATTTCCCTAACTTTTTCTCATAATTTTCAGATGTTGAAGCTACATTTTGCTCATTTCGCCAAAATTTCACAAAATTCCTTCTAAAGTTTGTGAAAAGTTTTTTCAAATCGACGAATGAAATCGAAAATTATTTATATAAGCCCCCGAGTTAAGCCGGGTATTCAGCTAGTTTAAAATAATAGCATTCTTGCATTATTTTCCGGCAAAATAAAGTAAATACAAAAATTCAGATTTTTCTTACACTTACACAATTGCATATATTGGCCCATATGCAAAATGGTTCTCTCATGAGATATTTTTTTTTCACACGTTTTCTTCCTATGTATAATTACCATGTTTTCGGCTTTTTTTTTGACTTTCCAAGCATTAAAATGATTAATAACAATTGAATTTAATTTTCCAAGTGATCTTAAACTTAAACATACCGACAATAGCTTAAAACTAAAAAAGTAATTTATAATTAAGTAAATATCGCCAGTGATTATTAATAATATCATAAAGATATATCATGCAATTTAATTATTAACATTTGAGTCCACAGCGTAGAAAGGATCTTTCTTCGTGGGAGCCTCGTAAAAAAAAACACTCAATAAGGAGAGCATGTAAGTTTCTTTATGATATTCTCTTATTTATATATATTTTTTCTCGATAATATGTGTGAGAGTGAGAGTGACTAATTAGAACTAAACTCGTCCTTGAAACTAGGTCAGTGTAACCTTGAACTTGAATTACTTTAAATTGCAAACAGCTGTTTTTCTATGTTTTTGCTATTTCAATTAAACTTAATTGCAGGCTTAACCCTTGCACTCTCACTTATATTTATTTAACTATTTTATGCTAATTACTCGTTTTTGCGAAATTTCCTTAATTTATCGATTACATTTTGTTTAAAAGTAAGCGGATTAGCGGATATTATAATAATTTGTTTTTTGCTGTTTTTTCTTATGTACATTAAAATTTTTAATTTGATTTTTGATTAAATAAAGCTTAGAATTAGTATTTTTAAATGATGATTCTTTCTTAATCCCTATAACCTAAAATTGGTTTATTTTCTTGCTTACCTTTGCATTAAAATGGAAATCAAAAGTTTTAATAAATACTTTTTTTGGTATTCATTGAATTAATGAAATATTTTTAATAATGTTTTCTTTCCACTTGGGATGTTTTTAAATTCTTGCTACTAACCTTTTTACATTGTGTTATCACTAAATTCATTGTTTTCGCTTGTTTTTGCTTACTTATGTACCTTTATATTCCTATGGACTTTAATTAAGGCATTTGTTCTATAAGCTTCATTTTTTTTTATTCAATAAAAGAATATATATTAGTGCTAAAAATTCTGTTAATAATAATACTAGTTATAATAACATAATGAATTATAATTTTGTAGTTATGAGTTAAGATACTTATGTCAAATAAAATATCGGTTAAAATAATGTCGGTTAAATACCGACGAGCAAGAGCCGCGAGTCAAAGCGTGCTACCCCTTCCTTCTGACCTGATAAGAACTGTTGATATCTGTAAAACTGAAAATACCTACCTTTAAGATCGTTATATGCTACAACAGCTGTTAGCGTCTTATAATGGCAAAATCAAGTAAAAATAGTTTTGTTTAAATCTTAAAATATATAAAAAGAAGTCCTGAAATTTATGTTGTAGTTTATACACCGAAGAAAAGTTCTTTTGAATCAAATGAAAATGCATTCGAATCAAAAAATTTTCGACATGAAACGGCGCCAGAAACAAGTGCCCTTAAATCAGAAGAAAATGCTTTTACTTAGATCAAAAGCAAATGTTTTAAAGAGTAGAGTAATTCTTTCAAAAACAATTGTTTTTGAATTAAAAACCACCTAATTTAGAATTGAAAGCAATAGGTTTTAATTCAAAAACATTTGGTCTTCAAAAAAAAAAAAAATCTGTTTTTGAAACAAAACCAACACAATATTAATTTTCGAGGCTTTAAATAACCAATGAGAAGTTGTAAATTATTGTATTAACGGAAAAACTTTACATGTTAAATTATAAATTTTAATCTTACCATGTCAAGAATAGAAACCACGTCATTTGAATGCCAGTCCAGCAACTTACCCATTCGGCTATTATAGTTGTTAAATATGTGCGGCTTAATTTGAGTCATAATGAGATCACGCAAGCATTCGTGGACGTGGCACAGTGGGTTGAGAGACCCCAAATATGGAGATCAATTCACAGGGGCTACGTATCGAGACAAAAATGGTCACTAAGGGGGTTTTTGGGGTCGCTGATTACGAATCTGAAGTCAAAATTTTGAAATTCAAAATGGCGGCTTCAAAATGGCGTCCATGAGCAGGCTATCTTCTAAACAAAAGGGCTTAGGTTCTTCAAATTTAGTATACAGGGGTTTTTGGGGTCGCTGATTACGAATCTGAAATCAAAATTTTCAAATTCAAAATGGCGGCTTCAAAATGGCGTCCATGAGCAGGCTATCTTCTAAACTAAAGAGCTTAGGAACTTCAAATTTAGTATAGAGGGGTTTTTGGAGTCGTTGATTACGAATCTGAAGTCAAAATTTTCAAATTCAAAATGGCGGCTTCAAAATGGCGTCCATGAGCAGGCTATCTTCTAAACTAAAGGGCTTAGGATCTTCAAATTTAGTATACAGGGGTTTTTGGGGTCGCCGATTACGAATCTGAAATCAAAATTTTCAAATTCAAAATGGCGGCTTCAAAATGGCGTCCATGAGCAGGCTATCTTCTAAACTAAAGGGCTTAGGAACTTCAAATTTAGTATACAGGGGTTTTTGGGGTCGCTGATTACGAATCTGAAGTCAAAATTTATTTTACCTAAAAAAAAAATCAAAGACATTAAATGAAAAATTAACAAGAATTTTATTTTTTTTTTATAAACAAAAATTCAAAAAGTTTTATAATAAAAAGCCTCATCCTCATCACAACTTGAATCGCTATCATCGTAATAGTAAACATCTTCATCGTGTTCTACAATATCATTCTCGGTATGATCAACACCTTGATTATATATTTGCGTTTGCAAAGATGGCTCTATTAACAATTCTGTTGCTAATTTTGGTAAACATTCTAATTTTCGTTTAGGCAACGGCCTCATACTGGAAATTAAAGGATCTGAAGTTATGAGAAACCTATGTAAGATGTCTTCAGTCGTATTTTCTCTGCTGCATTTTCGAGCAAAATTCTCTCTACAATTTTTGAAGTCTTTGTTGCGAGCCTCTTGCGCTTCCTCAGATAGATTTCCGATCGGTAATAAAGCATGCGCTATAATTTCTGGTCCATGAATAAAAAACTTATGTAAAGTTGGAGACATGTTATACCAAGGATATTTTGCAACGAAATACCTTGCAGTGTCGTGACAAAAATACCTAAACTTCTTCACATGGACTTCATGGCCACAAGAAGTAACTATTAGAATTATATGCATCTTTTTTATCAAATCTACATCAATCCTTGTTATTTCGGCGGAAATCTCAGCATTCTTAAAAAAACGTCTGGCAGTGTTACCATCATTTGAATTTCCAAATCCCGGTTTAGGCTGATCAACAATTAAACCAGTTTTTTCTTTAAATTCTTTTTGTATACGTATTTTATTGTCAGCAACAATTTTTTTATCATTTTCGCCTCTAGCTTGCCATTTTTGTAATGGAAGTTTGTACGATAGGTGAAGCAGGCATTCAAAGAACCTTATCCAGCCATGTAATATGGATAAGCCAAATTGGAAGTTTTCAGTTCTCACTTCCTTTTCAATCATTATATTGACTAAATTGAACTCTGAACTTTTGGCCCCACACAAATAGCAACTTTGTGTAGACCCTGTTTCGGTTAAAGCGTTACAAACTTTACCATCGATCATAACTAACATTAATATATGTTTAACACTCAAATATATATCACCGAATATTGCTTCAGAATTGGTTAAATTATTTATTTCTTCTTGTACTCTTTCTTTTTCTTGTTTTGAAATACTTGCAGATTCTTTTACAAATTCAATTTTTAAAGGCCTGCTGAATCTAGTTGAACTTGGGCGAGGATTTTGCCAAATTATTTTATCGAGACAAGTTAATCGAAGCGGCACAATTGAAGTTATAAAAACTGCGGAGTCACTCGACCCTAATCCATGAAAAGCCTGCTTGTATGAGCTATGACCGGAGCTTCCATCAAATCCCCACTTAGTATACAAACACAGATTAGACAATTGGTTTTTCGCCAAAGACTCAATCACGCATTTCTGAACTGAGATAAGACGTTCCACTGTGTGATTAAGAAGACCTTGCAAACTTACTTGTGCGGAAGTTTCACTTATTTTAATATGCTCACGATTGGGATAACATTCTTTCTTGGCTAACTGAACGACAGTATATGAAGGAAACTTATCTGGATCTGCATGTCTTACAACATTATACTGATGTCGTGTTAGGTTGCCCTCTACCAATACAGAAAGTGCTTTTTCTGAGATCATTTGCTTTTGTTTTCCCGATTCCTTAAAACAATTTCTGTATTTAGCTGCTCTTGATGGTGTTGATGTTGTTACTTCGTGAACCAATTTCGAGGCCTCGCAAACTCATTTGAGTGGCATGAGCTAAAAGCGGCAGAGGTGTTTTATCACTTAACTCCTTACATTTCTTGGTTTTTGTTCGCTCACTACTATCCTCAAAAGCTATTTCTTTTCTTCCTTTTCTTTTTTGTGGTGAGGAATGGAAAGAAGTTGAAGAATCCAACCAATTTGAATTAAGTTGCAAAAAACGTTCTTCTTTTCTGCCACATTTTGTTCAACGATTTTTGAAAAAAGAAATGAAACTATCCAAATTTCTTTCCAAATCAACCATATTTATATCCGAACAGCTAATACGTTTTTTGATCTCGTTTTTTAAAAATATAAATTTATCATTAAATTGAATGCAGCCGGAATTTTGCATAATATTATAGAGGCTTCGACGAGTCATAAATACCGTATTAGAGCAGTTCCTAAAAATTTTAGATTTTTAAAACTGGTGGAATGTGTTCTTACGAGTAGCTACTAAAAATTATTTTATTTTTAATAAAATTTTATTTGATTAAAATAATGAGATCGAATCACAATTTAATTATGAAATGTTTTTATAATTTTAACTTGATATTACACAAATAATTATTTAAATAATCAAAAAAAAATTAAAAAAAAAAATAAAATAATTTTAATCATAAATAAATAAATATTTGTATTTCATTATTAAACAAAATTAGAAAAACACCAAAAAACACAAAATAACTTTTTTAATCCGACTAACTATTTGCCTCATTTCATCACTATATTAATAAGTTAAATGACACTTCACAAGCAATAACAATCACAAAAACACTAACAATAACAAAAATAATAAAAAAAACACGAATGTAAAACGAAAACAGAAAGAAGAAATACCACAATCGTTGTTATTGTACAAAATAAGACGTCCGCAACCTCACTTTGTTTACAAAAATCAAAATTCTGCCTAACGCGCAAATATGCGCACGATTAAACTTATATTTTTAGAAAGTACACATTCTAAATAATACGAAGAAAAAAAAAATTCATAAAGGAACAATTCGGACACAACTATATGTCCATCTAAACATCAAAAATATGGACTTTTTAGGCATTTTTTCAATTCATCACAAAAAATATTTTTACACAACTTCACATCACTTTTTATATTTCATTGCATAGAGCAATACCTGAAGTTGAAGGTTCCATCATAAAACTTTTGATAATATTGAGAAAAAAATAAGAAATTCTTTGAAAATACCAAAAAAATGTTTTTTTGCACTTCGCGCCGAAATTAGAAAAATTTTGACGTAGAATTTTATGCAAAAAAAAATTTTGAATTAATACCGAGAAAAGTGATGTTTCAACCCTGTGTGCGTGGGTTCGAACCCGACTAGACAAAAAAAAAATTAAATTTTTTTTTTTATTTTGATATTTAGGTTTTTTGTAAAGATTCGACTTTATTAAAGTTTGAAATTTATTTTATATTTATTATTTTTTGATCAACTTTTTTTCATATAAAACTTTAAAAAAAAGCAAGTGTTAACTTAAAGACGTATAAATAACAGCGTATAAAAAAAAACTTTTTTTAAAAAAAATTCATATTTACAAGTCGGCTTCGTTATACATTCGAAACGAATGCGGGATCTCAGATTCACCATCGCGGATTCGAAACGAATTCGAAACAAGTTCGCAAAAATCCAAATTAGCGAAAACGAGAATTTTTCGGGAAGGCTTTTTCATATAAATAACATATATTCGTTTCGAATGTATACCATAACCGACTTTTTAATATGAAATTTTTTTTTAAAAAATGTATTTTTAATTAATTTTTTGTTGTTAATTCGTCAGCTTAGCGAATATTTTTTTTTTATAAAATTTGTATGAAAAAAAGACTTCTATTTTTTATAAATTTTACTATAAAAAATTTTACTCTGAAATTTTTTCTCTATTATATTATTCAATGTTTGTTTTTTATATAAATAATTTTGTCTACACGAAAAATTCTCGTATTCGCTTATTTGGATTCTTTCGAATTCGTTTCGCATGCTCATATTTTTCCGAAATATTTATTTCCATTTATTAAATATAAGGTTGGATTACATTTATGTTTAACTAACATAAAAATAAAAACGAACAAGACATTCATCACCAAATATATCAAACAAAAAATTCTACGCCTACCCTTAGGAGTATGATACTATCGAAGCTGTGTCTTTTTCGATTCAAGAGCGCTTCTCTTAAACCAAAAACAAAGTTCCTGTGAATTTGTAACATTTCGCTTAAATCAAAAACATATTGCTTGTTAGTAGTGTTTTAAAATCAATTGCATTTTCAAATGAATTCAATCAATCAGTCAGTTTTTTTTTTTTTTGAGTATATTCTCCGAGAAAAATAATTAAAAATCGTCAATTTTTTAAATTCGCGGCAGTAGATTTTTACCTTAATTTATTAGTTCATAATCGATATTTCAATATAAAACACCTACCATTTTGCTAAAAATCAAAAATTTCCTAAAATCTTTAAATAAAATCACAAAACGTGTTGACAGAATCTATTTTTTTTATTTAAGATAAACGTGCCCAAATAATCGTATATTTCAGATGTTTGACAAAATCACTAACTGCTGCTACAAATATTCAAGAATATTTTTTATTCATAATTTCCCAAAATGCTCAACTTACAATAGGACAACTAACAATAAAATGACATAAGCCACGGTTGTCGCAGAGTTTTATATTTACCAACATCTGAATCTGTATTCTTCTTATTTATAAAAGAAACAGAGTCCACGTGCATACAAAAATATAGCACAATTAACAATAAAATGACTAAAACAAGGTTGTTGTAGATGTGTATAAAAGCTAGCCAATGTCTACGTTTTTCATTAGTATCTCTTGATAAATTAAAGAAATACAAGTCTATTTTAAAAATTATAAGGAATCAACATGAATTTATTTTGGTTAATTACTTTGGTAGTATTCGTTGCAGCTAAAAATGATACAAGCAGTGGATGGGGCAAATAGGACCTCTAAGATGATGAATTTCGTCCAAGATGGTGAACTAAGGAACTAAGGTGGACTAAGGTGAACTAAGCCTTAGTGACATAATTTCGAATCCAGACTAATGTTAAATATGTCTTTGTTAAGCCAATGTATTGAATGAAATAAAAAAATTTATTAAAAAAAAAAAAATAACCGTCATATTATTTTAAAAATTCTGAGCCTGTCCTATCTTTAAAAAACCTAACTGCGAAAAAATTAAACGTAGTATTAAGCATAGTTTTTTCACAGCGAAAAGCGTTGCTTGAAGAGGTCAGTATGCTTAGAAAACGAAATCGTAGATTCTATAGAAACTGCAGAGACAAAGAGAAGTTTGAATTTATTCGAAGACAATTCGTTAATAAATTTTATTATCTATTGAAAGTAAGTGTCTGGCGTTTTAAGCTTCATTTAGTTGTGTACCGCAGTAAATTTCCGCATCCTCGACGAAATGTGCGGATCTCCTATACAAATGGGGCAAATGAATCACAAGCGTCCTGATAATTGTTGAGGCAAAATGTAGGATAGGTCATCGAACAACTTCTGTTAGTCCCATAAGTACCCTACATGATGTATAGATGGCGATTGTTTGAAAGCGTGAGTTTTTCGGATGAGCGTGGGATAAGTTCTATTGATTGACTTCAGAACGGAAAAAAATCTACGGCGTGTATTATTCGAATTTATTATAGCATTTTAATAATGAAATCAAGAAAAAACAGCCGCATTTTCTGGAATATAAGGTTTTGTTTAAGCCAATGCTAAATCAATAAGTAAACAATTTTATGTAGCCCCATCGGATTATTTTATGTATCCAAACATAGAAAACAGGATTGATGGAAAAATATTATTAACCCAATGATACATATTATGTGATGCTAGCGTTAACATTTGTATAAAATAAAATAGTATGCAAAGCAACCTATCTAAGGACAAAGGTTTCACTACTTCAAATATAGTTGAACAAAACTATTTTTTATTAATGCCATATGGGTATATAATATATACATTCACATTTATATGGCTTTTAGTGAAGTGTTTCTGACTCTCCGTTCCCCCCTCCTCCCTCCCCCCCCCCCCTCATATGAAAGGTGCTTTTATATAGTATAGTAAATCGCCCAAAAAAGATCACTCTTTTCATAAACTGGGTGAGCTGCAAAACGTGTGTTTCGGGCCCTCAGAGTTACTGTGAATTTTATTAATTTTCATACTATAAAATTGGTCGCTAAATCTGATTCCGCATTCAGATTTGGCATGAAAATATGTTTGCGGTCACCAGGAGCAAGCAAACGCGAATATCGTTGACTTTTTCCCACTCTTTACAATTTTCCCAATTTTGCAAATTGAACAATATTTAAGCGAAATATGATTTATTATACTTTTTTGATAAATATGAATTTGTTGTATTAGTATATCTGCGTAAATTATTAAGAATATTTTAACTTCTGTTATATATTTGTAATAAAGTGTTTTTTTGAAAAGTTTCTGTACGGGAATATCTTCTGATGAGCTTCTACTACTTGAAGAATGATTTGCTTTTCGTCCTCCGACGTAGTTAGTTTCTCATTGAATCCGTTAATGAGATTGATGGTGCTCTCGGCAGAGTCATTAACGACGGAAATATTTCTGACGGTATCTTCAGCTGCCAAAAAATTTTCGTTATTGGTCCATTGGCTGGAATCGATTTGCAAGAAACTGAGATTGTACGTCTCACCTAAATTTTTGTCCAAACACAACGAGTTGATTTCCCGAACAGGAGCACTTCGAAAAACACTACTTTTTCAAAGGATCCTGACCTTTTCAAGAAGCGTTTTTCGCTGTGAAAAAACTATGCTTAATACTACGTTTAATTTTTCGCAGTAAGGTATTTGAAATTTTGGAAAGGCTTAGAAATTTTTAAAATAATAAGGAGGTTATTTATTTTTTAATAAATTTTTTATTTCATTCAATACATTTGATAAGCAAAGACATATTTAATATTAGTCTGGATTCGAAATTATGTCACTTAGGCCTTAGTTCTCCATCTTGGACAAAATTCATCATCTTATAGGTCCTATTTGCCCCATCCACTGCTTGTATCATTTTTAGCTGCAACGAATACTACCAAAGTAATTAACCAAAATAAATTCATGTTGATTCTTTATAATTTTTAAAAGAGACTTGTATTTCTTTAATTTATCAAGAGATACTAATGAAAAACGTAGACTTTGGCTCGCTTTTATACACATCTACGACAACCGTGGCTTACGTCAACTTATTGTTAGTTGTCCTATATTTGCATACACGTGAATTCTATTTCTTGTATAAATGTGAAGAAAGCAGATTCAGATGTTAGCAAATATAAACTTTATAGTAGTTTTCAACTTTAACTTTTTTTCTTAAAGGTGCAAATTGCTGTGTCTATTAAACACCTAAATATCCAATAATAATGGAAAAACTGTTGATTCCCCATTTGGAGAATATAAACAAGTATCTCGAATCAACACATTCTGATGCAGATATTCCACCTTCCGCATAATGTGACGATATCAAAATTATAAAACCTTTATAGCTTTGAATATACTTAAAGTCCGCTCCGGGGGTGCGCTATAAACAAAAATTTATAGTCTCACATTTCAATATTAAAAAATGTTGTCAAAGTATTTTAGAAATACCAGCAATGAAATTTTCAAAAAATTACCGACAATATTCGTAGTCCTTATCGGGCATTGAACATTTTTTTTTCATAGAAAATTATATTTTTTGGTTAATATACTAACGGAACCAAAAAAAAGCAATTTAAAAACGTAGCTTCTTATGACTCCATACTTTTTTTACGATAAAAAAATTAATTTAAACATGTTTCACAAAAAGAATAAATTTTCGAGATGTGATTTTTTGATTCGCAAAAAGAATAAATTTTCGAGATGTGGAACTTTATCTTGTTACACTTGATATCAACTATTATAAAGAAATCTAAAAAACAAAAATTAATTAAGTCAGTGAACAAACCTCGCATTAATTTGTCTTTAAAAGGCTTCAAGTATCAAAGACTTTTCAATGTTTATTTTGCTAATAAAATTGCACAACAAAAAATGTCTGAAAAAGACATACAGAAAAACCCAATTTATTCCGTATACGATATACAGCAACAGCCATAAACTCTTTAAGTCTGACTTTTATGTTTTGAGAAATCTTTCTTCAAAGTTTTCAACATTCTATGAAAATTCTATGAAGGATTCTACTGTTTTTGCTTTATAATTTTGTCTGGGATAAAGCTGAAAGCTTTGGAATTTGTTTCTGTTTTAAGATATACCCATGAAACACAGTTTTATCAAAGAGTTTATCACAGTTTTATCACAGTGAAAAGACTGAAGCCCTGAGACTCCCAGTTCTGTGAAAAGACTGAAGCCGCATATGTAGTTATTCAAAATAATTTCGTGGTAAACACACATTTTGAATATAACTAATTTTTTTATTGTTGTTATAAAATAAGTTGGGAATATTATTGGTTTTTGAATTTGTTGCATACAATATTAAATAAATTTAATACAAGAAATATTATACAAACACTTAATGATGGTGACCGGTTCATCTTTATTATTATTACGCAGCCACATTTTATGTGATGACCACAATTAACCCTAGAATACTAACCAACGTAAAATTTACTCACTCCTAACGAGTCTACAACGTATTGTGAACGTAAGGTTTGTGTTCTAAGTTTAATGTCCGACTTCGGTTTTGATATTCGGCATAATCGGCCGATTTTTCAACCTTCGGCTTCGGTTTCGTCCAAAAATAGCAGAATATTTTTGCTGAATGTTTTTGCTTTGTAATATGGGTTGATATATTTGAAGCATTAGCTTCTTTAGCGAAGGTATTAACAGGAGTGAATTTAAAACTTTACAAAAGCGTCAGTTTGCTTAAACAACAACAAATGCATTCAAACGGGATAAAAACAACCCTCACTCGACGATGCTGGCGCTGATAGCATCGAGACTGTGTGTGGTTGATAAGAATTGTTTTTGCATGTATCTTTCTTTGGTTATTTATATGGTAGTAGCTGAGCCGAGGCTGATCTGAGACAAAGCGGCACAATATTCAATAAGAGTGTTATGCTGCTAGTGTATGCTGATGATATCGATATCTTTGGCCATAATACACGCGAAGTCAGTGCAACATTCTCCACATAAGAAAAAGAGTCGAGTCGCATGGGTCTTGCAGTAAACGCAGATAAGACGAAATATCTGGTGTCAACAAACAAACAGTCCCAGCGTACTCGTACCCACGTCACTGTTGACAACACCTCCTTCGTGGTTGTGAAGGACTTCGTCTACTTCGGATCCAGCATTTACTCCACCAACGATACCAGTAGAGAGATAAAACGAAGGATAACTCTTGTCAACAGGTTTTACTTTGGGCTCAGTAGGCGATACAGAAGCAGAGCTTTCTCTCGACGAACAGAAGTCACTAATCATTAGTGACTAATTTTTGTCACCGTCCTGTTATATGCTGCACAATCTTGGACTTTGAGCTGCTCTGATTAAAATACTTTGCGGGCTTTCGATGAAAAGATCCTTCGCAAGATATACGGACCAATCTGCGTCAATGGCGAGTACCGAATACGATGGAACAATAAGCTGTATGAGCTATACGCCGACATCGACATAATAAAGCGCATAAAAATTGAGCGGCTTCGCTGGCTATGTCATGTTGGGCGGATGGAAGACGACGCTCCAGCGAAGGAAATATTCGATTCAGTACCCAGCGGCGGTCAACGTAGAAGAGGGCGACCGCATCTTCGTTGAGATGACCAAGTAGAGGACAATCTGACGAAACTTGGAGCTTCAAACTGGCGCCAGCAAGCGCAAAATAGAAATGACTGGCGAAAATTCTTACAACAGGCCAAAACCGACGTACGGTTGTAAGCGCCACCTAAGTAAGTAGGTAAGTAAGTAGTAGCTGAGCCGAGCCGAAAAACCCATTTGAGCAAAAGAGATGCACGATTTGGTTTCTTTGTTGCTCCAATGTGTTTTTCGGCTCGACTCAACAATAAGCGTTTACTATGCTCGCAACCTGATTATTCCATAGCCTTGTTCATGCCAGTCATTGTTGTGACCGAAAAAATTAAATGCACAAAATAAATGTTATGTTCGACAGATAAAATAGAGAACAAAACAGGGGTGCAGTCGTCACGACTGCCGACGGAAGCGTTAGCTTTTTAACATTAGATGTAAAATTGAATAAATATTGATTCAAGGAATAAACACTTAAGTTTATAATTTTTTTCAAGCTTATTTATGAAATTAATTGCAAAAAATTTTTGATTTAGGCGAAACTTATGAATCTTAATGAAAAGTTCAATATGCAGTTTAATATGAGATAACCAGAGCGCGGATTTTGATGCCTTTAAAAACATCCAAAATTTACCTAAAAAAATTACCTAATATCCTTTACAAGCATTAAAATTGCTCCAGAAAAACACACCAAAATGTCATAAAGTCTAAAATGAAAGAATATATGAAACAAAAAATTCCTTAAACTATGTGAAAAGACCTAAAACACAGAAATTTCTTAAAATTACGATAAAATGTTCTAACAATTTTTGGCTTCGGTACCTGAGATGATGAAAATTCGAGAAATTAAAAAACAAATTATGATTTGGCTTCTCTCATAGAAATAGAAACAATACTAATGCCAAAAAAAAAAAACAGGTGCGTCGTTGGACACACGAGAGAAGCGAAGCTTTTTCGCAGTTACATAGATTTGATAGCTTAGTAATTTTTTTTTTTAATAAATTAACTTTTAAATTCAAAAAATAACATAAAATAAATTACATATATTCACAAAACATACTGCTTATATTTATATTGTTGAATGTCAAATTTCCACGCCTATTACATATACGGGCATATAATGCCAGTGACTCTCCATTTTAACTCTCCACACATGGTTGTGAACAGCGTACTGCCCAGAGTCGCCAGATGAAATTACCACCAAAATTCTCTTTTTCTCACACTTAATTCTCATTTTCATTACGTTTCTTTAACAAATCGCAGATGTGAATGCGTTGTGTTAAATGATTTTCTTTCAGTTCATGAGGAACCCATATATCGAGTTTTCGTACATTGCAAAGTTGTTTTAAGCGATTTTCAAAGCATGTATGTGATACATGAAGCATATCTGCAATCTCACATGTTGTACTGTAACGATCCGAATCGATTATTGATTTGATTTGGTCGTCATCAACTTCAACTGGACGACCAGAGCGTTTTTGGCAAATCAATTTTGACACTGCCGTTCTTTTAAAGCTTCGTCACCATAAACAGCACATAACTTTTTGTGAGCTTGCGATGCGTTTTTTCCTTTCCGGAAATAAAAAAGCAAAAATGACTAAAATGTTCGTTTTGATTTTCCATTTTTCAACAGACGCCAAACAAAAACTACTTTACTGATTGACAATTGAAGTACCAACTATCAAATAACAAAATGTGTTTAACATTTCGATTACGTCAGCAAACCTAAATATTCAACTAAAGCCATCTATGAGTGAAATCCGCAATTACTTAGTTGCCAATCTGCCAATATATGTCTTGAAAATATTGCCACCAGAAGATATTTTAAAATTCAAACTATTTTCGGATCTATAAGGAACAGGGGTCGAGCCTTCACATGGCAACGTGTCTGACCGCCTCAACCTGGCGAGGCCAGCATTATCCATGTCGAAATCGTCTCAAGTCGACTCAAACCTCCAAGTGGTGTTCCCAGGGCAACGGCAAACTGGCATCCGTCAGTTTGACGGCTAATTTGAGCGGCGGGTCGATCCATAGACCTTAAACATGGAATGTGCGCAGGGTTTGGGTCCCGCCACATTACTACTGCCCAATTAAAACTAAACCAGCCTCGGATAAGAACCCCAATTACGTTGACGACCACCGCAAACGAAAAACGGACAATGATTTACGGATATGCACCTGGAATGTCCGAACCCTTTATAGGGAAGGTGCCATTATCCAACTGGCGGAAGCCCTCAAAACAATACAATCTGACATCACCGCCATCCAGGAAATGCGATGGAAAGGGCAAGGCTGCTCTAAACCAGCACACTGTGATATCTACTACAGCTGCCATGCGGAGAGGCGCGAATTTGGATGTGAATTCGTCGTTAGCCGGAAACTACGCCACCTTGTTTCCCGGTTCACACCTGTGAACGAAAGATTGGCCACGATCCGCATCAAGGCAAAATTTTTCTACATAAGCCTTATTTGCGCGCACGCCCCGACGGAGGAAAAGGACGAAGCCGTCAAGGACGCTTTCTACGCTAGTCTTGAGGACGTATATGACCACCTTCCGGTCCATGACGTGAAAATAGTCCTCGGCGATTTTAATGCGAAAGTCGGAAGGGAAGGCATCTTTGGCCCCACTGTCGGTCAGTTCAGTCTTCACGAGACCTCTACGAACAACGGTCTAAGACTGATCGACTTCGCCGCGGCGCGAAACATGGTAGTTAGTAGCACCAGATTTAAGCACCTCGACATTCACAAGGCCACCTGGCTGTCCCCGGATCAAAAAACGCGAAACCAAATTGATCATGTTGTAATCGACGGAACGCATGCCTCTAGTGTTCTAGATGTGCGTACATTTCGGGGGGTCAACATTGACTCCGACCATTATCTTGTTGCAGCCAAGATCCGCATGCGATTATGCAATGCAAAGAACATACGCACAGGAATGCAACGAAAGCTAGATGTCGCTAAGCTGCAATTACAACGGACTGCCGAAGCCTACTCCGCTCAACTCTCGGTTAAGCTCAACCAACCAACCTCTGGACTCGACGACGTCGGCGGACTTTGGGCGCATATATCCCACTCCATGCGCGCTGCCGCTGAAGAAGTCATTGGTTTCCGGCGCCCGCAACCTCGGAACCAATGGTACGATCAGGAGTGTCGCTTCGCGACAGCAGTAAAAAACGCCGCATACAGAAAAACGCTGCAGTCAGCTGCAACGCGAGCCGTGCGAGAAAACTACCGCGAAAAGAGGAAGGAAGAGAGGCGCCTTTTCAGACGCAAGAAAAGAGAGCAGGAAAAGCGTGAACGTGAGGAACTAGAGGTATACCAGGGCAAGAAGGATGCACGAAAATTCTATCAACAGGTTAAGCGTCTAACCCAAGGTTTCAAGCCCGGAGCATCCACTTGCAGAGACGAAAATGGAGATCTGAATACGGATACACAGTGTGTGCTTAGATTGTGGAGACAGCACTTCTCCAATTTACTTACTGGCGACGATTCCACCAATGCCACCCATCGAGAGCGCAGTGCAGTGCCACCAATCGACGATGACGGAGTGGAAGTATCACCACCTAGCCATGAAGAGGTTCGAGTTGCTATCCAACGACTCAAAAACAATAAAGCAGCGGGTGCTGACGGCCTGTCAGCTGAATTGTTTAAAACCGGCGGCGATGAATTGATAAGGCGCATGCATCAGCTCATCAGCAAAATATGGCTAGCAGAAAGCATGCCCGACGATTGGAACCTCAGTGTACTGTGCCCTATACTTAAGAAAGGAGACCCAACAATCTGCGCAAGTTATAGAGGTATCAGTCTTATTTCCATCGCATATAAGGTTCTCTCAAGCGTACTGTGTGAAAGATTAAAGCCGATTACAAAAACACTGATTGGACCTTATCAGTGTGGCTTTCGACCTGGTAAGTACACCATAGACCAGATTTTCACGCTACGACAAATCCTGGAGAAAACCCACGAAAATCAAATTGACACACACCATCTCTTTGTCGATTTTAAAGCTGCGTTCGATAGCCCGAGAAGGGATTGCCTATACGCAACAATGTCTGAGTTCGGTATACCTCCAAAGTTGATTAGACTTTGCAGAATGACGTTGAGCAACACACGCAGCTCCGTCAAGGTAGGAAATGACCTCTCCGAATCCTTCAATACCGAAAGAGGTTTCAGGCAAGGCGATCCACTGTCTTGCGATCTCTTCAACATCATCATGGAGGGGATCGTACGAAAGGCCGGTGTGCATCGTAATGGCACCATTTTCTATAAAGGTGTCCAGCTCCTTGCGTACGCTGATGATATTGATATTGTTGGCAGAACCAAGTGAGATGTTACCGCTGCTTTCGCCGCTATCGAAAAGGAATCAGCCAAAGTGGGTTTGACGATAAATGAGGGTATAACAAAGTATATGCTGTCTACAAACAAGGGAGCGCGGCGTTTAGACTCCCACGTTTCATCCGGCAGCTATAACTTTCAAGTAGTCAAGGAGTTCGTTTACCTTGGCACCGCCATTAACACTAACAACGAAATCAGCCTGGAGATAAAGCGAAGAACATTAATTGCTAATAGGTGCTACTACGGGCTCAGTAAGCAACTAAGTTCCAGAGCCCTCTCTCGATCGACAAAACTAACACTCTACAAGACGCTCGTTCTACCTGTGCTGCTTTATGGCGCTGAGGCATGGGTAGTTTCGCAAACTGACGCAGCCGCTCTGGGAGTGTTCGAGAGAAGAGTTCTTCGCAAAATCTTCGGTCCTGTTCGAGTCGGCGATGACTATCGCATCCGAATGAACCACGAGCTGTATGAGCTCTACGGAGACATTGACGTAGTTCGGCGTATAACTGTGCAGCGACTACGCTGGCTGGGTCATGTCCATCGTATGAACGACGAAGCTCCAGCGAAAAAGGTTCTCGAGGCGAGGTTCGCTGGTCAACGACGACGAGGGAGACCATGCCTCCGATGGATGGACCAGGCTGAGGAAGCCCTAACCGCACTTGGTGTATCCGATTGGAGAAGGCGCGCGTAAAGCAGAGGCGCCTGGCGAGAGCTGATGAGGTCGGTCGAAATCCGGTCACGGGTTGTCACGGCCATCTAAGTAAGTAAGTAATTTTCGGATCTATAGCAACTTTTCTATGCGAGCACAAGGCAAGTGAACTTTTATACCGTCTTTCTTATTTTTGCATAAGATTGAGGGATAAATAGTAAGCCAATTTTCATTAATAAATTCTTATCTATGTTTTGTTTTTGTAGGTTACAAAAATTTTAATATTTTGTTGTCAAGGAAAGTCAATTTTTTTTCTAGTAGAAAACAGTTTGCATTGTGCCAATTTACAATTTAAAAGTTTTTTTTTAGCTTTGAGGGTCACATACCGCTTAGAATTAAAATTACTGCTAAGATATTGTATACAGCTGTAAAATCATGTTAAAAAAAAAAAAACTGCGTCTTATAAAGGCAAAATCAAAGAAACTAATTTTGTTTTAATCTTAAAATATATAGTACCAAATCCTGCGAGAAACATAATTAAATAACGTTAATTTTTTAAATTCGCGGCAGTAGATTTTCACCTTAATTTTCTGGTTTAAAATTGATAATTCAACATAAAACATCTAATATTTTGTTAAAAATCAAAAATTTTCTGAAATCTTCAAGCGAAATCACAAAACATATTGACAAAATCTAATTTTTTTGTTTTAGATAAACGTGCCGAAATAATCGTTCTCACCGTATATTTCAGATATTTTCAGATGATGACTACTACGAATATTTAAGAATATATTTTATTCATAATTTTCCAAAATGTCCAACGGGCAATGGGACAACTAACAATAAAATAACGTAAGCCACGGTTGTTGCAGAGTTTTATATTTACCAACATCTGAATTTGTATTCTTCATATAATATGTACAAGCAACAGAATCCACGTGTATACAAATATAGAACAACTAACAATAAAATGACGTAAGTCACGGTTGTCGTAGAAGTGTATAAAAGCCAGACAAAGTCTACGTTTTTCATTAGTATCTCTTGATAAATTAAAGAAACACAAGTCTCTTTTAAAAATTATAAAGAATCAACATGAATTTATTTTGGTTAATTACTTTGGTAGTATTCGTTGCAGCTAAAAATGATACAAGCAGTGGATGGGGTAAATAGGCCCTCTAAAATGATGAAATTGGTCCAAGATGGTGAACTAAGGCCTATGTGACATAATTTCGAATCCAGATTAATATAAGAAATGTCTTTGTTAATCAAATGTATTGAATGATATAAAAAAATTTATTAAAAAAAAAAACGTGTTAGTTTAAAAAGTTCTTTCTTAATATCAAAAACGCTCCTTGAGGTGTTCAGGATGCTTAGAAAACGAAGAGATCATAGGAGATTCTATAGTAACTGCAGAAAAAAAGATAATGCACTGGAATGAGAAAATTGGCTGCAAGGAAAAGGAAGAAAGTGCCATATTGAGGCAAGGTTATGGAGTGAGTTTTTTTGAACTTCAGGAAGGATGAAAAAAATCAATGGCGGGATTATACAAATTCTTTGCAACATTTTAGATATGAAATCAAGAAAACAGTCCACATTTTTTCGAAAAAGAAAGTTTTGTTCATTAAGAAAATGCTTAATCAATAAGTTACATTTTTTTTTTTCAAACAATTGCCAGATTTAGGCTCCTGTGATTATTTTATGTTTCCAAACACAAAAAAACAGCTTCGATTGTTAAAGATTTGCCAAGAATGAATAGAATTTCTGGTGAAGTGGACGCACAAATAAGTTTTCCAATAGAGTTTCTTTAAAGCATAGAAGTGAGTGGTTTTCTGCGACATAAACTAACGCTGAAAAAGGATGTCATTCCTTTGTGCTTCAGGAAAATAGATACTGCAAATGGACTTATCAATAGGACCTGATTGCATAGCATTAATCTTGATAACATTTTTCTCGAATTGTTATAACAACATAAAATTTTTGATCACGTTCTTGTGTTTTTTTTGAAAAACTGTTATGAGTTTGTGCATTAAATATTTTATAAAGAATATATTTATAAGTTATTTTTTTAAAGCTTGCTCAACCGTAATATATATCTATATCTTATCTGCATATACAGGGTGTCCCGCAATTGAGTGCAACTCTTTACGGAGCTGAAAGGTTATGTCAAGCTGAGAAAAAAAAATCATATGGATGGGGGGATCTATTTTCACATTCTTAGGAGCATTCTTATTAATTTATAATAATAATTTTTATAGCTAATTTTAAAGGCAATGAAATCACCTTTCCAACGGCATATCAACAAACCCCACCAACTTAACCGTTACCGAGTTGTGCTCGTGTGAAAATGAAATCAACCGGTTGAAAATAGCAAATTTCAACTTTGAGTGCAAATTTCTTAGAATTTTACGTGATAAATAAAATTTTTTTTTTTTGTATCAGCTTTGTAACTTATTTAATTATCTTTTCAATGACACCAAAAATATTAAGATATCTTTAAAAATAAAAAAGTTAGCTGTTCTGTAAAAAATTATACCTATTAAAAAACAATGATAAATAATGACATTACAATAATAAGTATAATTTTAGAAGATGATTTTCGTTCTCTGTTGCTTTTCTGTGTGTTTCTGCGGGTAGATTAGGTGGCTTAAATCAAAGTTCTCTGCGAAAATGAATAGCTTATTCTTCGATCAATCATCTTGACTCCTAAGAATGTGAAAATAGACCCCCGCCCACTCCTCTCATATGATTTTTTTTCTCAGCTCGACATAACCTTTCAGCTCCGTAAATAGTTGCACTCAATTGCGGGACACCCTGTATATAAAATTGTAAAAAAAAAATCTGTGCATGAAATATTTTTTTGAAATTCCGTCTGCGATGGATATTTTAAATGACGCTGAGTCTGAAAATCGCATTTTTAAAATTTTTGTCTGTCTATCTGTCTGTTAAAGCATCACGCGAAAACCACTGGATGGATTTAAATGAAACTTGACATCCAGGTTCCTTATATCCCCGGTCATAATTTAGTCTACTTTTATCTAGTAAAAAAGGTTGGCATTCTTCAGGCATTCTTTTTTTTTAGCTTATCTCCGAAACCGTTCATCCGATTTGCATGAAAATTTGTGTGTAGAGTTTTTATGACTTATCTTCTCTGTTCTATCTTGAACACCAGAGGTCACTGTAGTACAAATATTTTGAAAAACCTAAAAAAACTTCTTAGCCGCTTATCCGATTTGCATAAAAATTGGTATATAAAGGTTTTCTGATACGGTAAGTGCCTTGAACACCAGGGGGCGCTGTAGTACAAATATTTTAAAAAACTTGGAAAAACTCCAAAGCCGTGCATCCGATTTACATGAAAATTGGTATATAGAGGTTTTCGGATACGGTGAGTTTTCATGACTTATCTACTCTCTTCTATCTTGAACACCAGAGGGCGCTGTAGTACAAATATTTTATAAAACGTCGAAAAAGTCCAAAACCGTTCATCCGATTTGCATGAAAGTTGGTATATAGAGGTTTTCGGAAACCGTGAGTTTTTATGACTTATATACTCTGTTCTATCTTGAACACCATAGGGCGCTGTAGTACAAATATTTCAAATATGCCATACACATAAACATATAAATATACATGGGCGTAGCGAGGGTAGGGCATCTGTTTCCCCCTGATATGTATATAAAACATGTTTATATTATACATATACAAATATATAAACATATATATATATACAAGGACGTAGCGAGGTAAGGACAGGGGAGGGCAGTTTCCCCACCGATATGTTTATGTATATACATGTATATATTATACGTATACACATATATACATAAACATGGGCGTAGTGAGGGTAGGGTAGATGAGGGAAGTTTTCCCCGCTGATATGTTTATGTATATACATATATTTATTATAAATAACTACATATATAAACATATATACATACACATGGGTGTAGCCAAGGTAGGGCAGGAGAGGGAATTTGTCCCCCTTATATGTATATGGTTATACATGTATATATTATACATATATAAACATATATACATAAGCATGGGCGTAGCGAGGGTAGGGCATATGGCCCCCTTGATATGTATATGTATATACATGTATGTATTATACACATATAAACATATATACATATACATGGGCGTAGTGACGGTAGGGCAGGAGAGGGCAGTTGCCTCCCTGATATGTATATGTCTATACAAGTTTATACTATACATATATATATATATGCATATAGTTGGAGTTAAAGAAGTTTTACTTCAGTCGTGTGGTCTAAAGCACAATCTTATTTTTTTTATGTGCTTCCTTGAGCACCAGAGGGCACTGTAGTACAAATATCTTAAGAAATGGTAAAACACTCCAAAACCGCTCATCTGCTTAGGATGAAAATTTTGTAAATAGGGATTTTCGAGTATATAAAGGGCTTTGGCGCTATTTTTTTTTTTTTGTGTTCGAAAACCAAAGGGCGCTATTGTACAAATACTGCAAAAAAGCTCCAAATCACTTATCTGATAATTATAAGAGGTTTTCGGGTGGGGTGAGTTTTTTGTGCTTAGTATTTTGCTATATATTGAACACCAGAGGGCGCTGTACTACAAAATACAGTACGGCATGGCAAAGCGCGAAGAGTAATGTATATCTTCTTTTCTTCTTTATGTGTATTTATATTCAACATTCTTAATTTCACATATCTGGACAGTTGATGCCAAATTCTGTTGTATTTGAGTTCGCATCAACACATGCGTTGTTTTGACATTTGAATTTCAATTTCCAGTGCTTATTTAATTGTTATCCAGTAAAAAAAGACTTACAAAATAATGGCCTATTCGCAAAAAAATAAGGAAAGAAATTGTCAAAAACGTGGTAAAAATTTAAGGTTCATAAAAATAATGTATGAAAGAGTTCTTGACCATAAAAATATCTGCAAATATGTGCTAAGCTAACATTGGTTAAGCTAATCTCTAACGAACAGGCTACAACTTGCATTTTTCTATATAATGTATGTAAATATTTAGTACATATTTACTTTAGAACATATTTATTTTCAAAATTTCTGAAAGATACTTAATTTAAAAAATTTGCCGTTAAACACTCATATCAGTAATTTCAAAACAATAGAAATTCTTAGTAAAATGAATTTTTGAACTTAACTGCTGCAAGAAAAAATGGTCAGACATTTAAAGTTTTGACTGTCGATGCAAGTTGCTCTGCTGTTTATATTTATGTTTTTTTAAATTATATTTAATGTTTTCTTAAAAAATTGGAAAAAATTTTATGTTGCTAAAATTATTTAAGTTCAAAATTGCATTTTCGCTTTTCGGCAGAGTACCGAAGCTAAAATACCCCCCCGCGGCCATATTGAAGTATATCCGAAGTCTTTAGCCACGACATACACGATGACATTCAGTTTTATATATTAACGAAAGTTTTTTTCTATTTTGATGACGTCACTTTGTATGGAAGGTAGGCGTGGTTTTGATCCGATTTTGCAATATATCATAGAAATGATTCATATTATATATCAAAGCTAATGTGCAAAATATCAAGGCATTTCAGTAATTTTTGTGGATTTTTAAGAGAGTTAACTGTTAATATAAAGCCACTTTGTATGGGAGGTAGGCGTGGTTTTCATACGATTTGGAACATTTTCGAACTTGATCTTCCTTTTTTAAAAATAAACATACATTTTGAATTTCATCTCGATAGCTTTGAAATTGCGGCTGTAATCGTGTCGACAGACGGACAGGCAGACGGGCACACGGAAATCGAGTCAAGAGATGATGCTGATCAAAGATATATATATTTTTCTATACCTGCCACGCCTCCTTCTTGACGTTACAAGCAGAATGATAAAGTTAATATACCCCTTACGCAGTACGTGTTGTGGTATAAAGATGGCATTTATATATTTTTGTTATAACATTACATATAACAATTCTTTTCTTCTTTCCTTCCTTTTCTCTTTCTAACAATCTACTGTTTACTAAAATTGGACGAAAAATTAATTTTTGGCGCCAATTTTAAAATTTTAATGCAGAAATTTCGATTTTAAAATAGTCGTCAGTTTTTTTATTATGCAAGAGCCAGGTGGCCTTGTGGATGTCCAGGTGTTTAAATCTAATGCTTCTTGCTACCATATTTCGCGCCTCGGCGAAGTCGATTGTTCAAGACTAAACTGACTGACAGTCTTTCCTTGCCTTTCCTTCCAAATTTTGCGTCAAAATCGTTGAGGACTATTATCACGTCATGGTCCGAAAGGTGGGTGTGCATGTTCTCAAGACTAGCCAGAAAAGAGGCTTCGTCCTTTTTCTCCGCCTGGACGTGCACGCACATAAGACTAATAAAAAAGAATTTCGCCCTGATGCGGATCGTGGCAAATCCTACATTCACAGATGTGAATCGGGAAACAAATTGGCGTAGTTTTCGGCTTGCGACGAATCCACATCCGAGTTTCTCCGCATGGCAGCTAGTAGTAGATATCGCAGTATGCTCATTTTGAGCAGCCTTGCCCTTTCCATCGCATTTTCTGGATGGCGGTGATGTCAGACATTATTGGTATTGAGTGCTTCTGCCAGTTGGATGTAAGCACCTTCCATATATAGATTCCGGACAATCCAGGTGCATATCCGTTAACAACTATCCGTTTTTCGTTTGCGGTGGTCGTCAATGTAATTTGGGTTCTTATCCGAGGCTGATTTAGTTTTCACTGCAACTCCTCAAGTTGAACTTCAAGAGGAAGACTAGGGAATTTTGAGCAAACTCGCCTTGACAGTGCCAGGTTTTCGGGCTATGTTCTGGTCTGACGTTATGCCTTTCCAATCCCTTGCTGGTCACCGGCTGTTTATTCCGGGACCGTTTATTTGTGAAACTTATTTGCTGCTATCCTTCATATCTGGAGGCCGTTATTTTTCTGCAATCTGCCGTACAGCTAAGCCCCAGCAGAATACCCTTTTATGCCACAGAACGGAATCACATACAGAAAAATAAAATAATTACCTTTTTTGAAACCCTTTTTTTCTCTCTTTTTTGAGATTAAAAATACGCCCAGGATATTTTACACAGCTGTAATATCATATTCTTAAAGAAATAAATATTCTTAAAGAATATAACGACGTCGGTTAAGGACAAAATTCAACAAACATACTTTTGTTTTTATCTTAAAATATATAATAATAAATCCAGAATTTTATTACATATAACTTATCTTTCATGAAAAAAAAACCAAATTAGAGACCATCAATTTTTTTTATTCGCAACCTCAATTCATTTAGTTTAAATTCGATACTTCAACTTAAAACACCTACCATTTTGCAAAAAAATCAAAAATTTTCTAAAATCTTCAAGTGAAATCACAAAACGTGTTGGCAGAATCTATATTTTTTGTTTTAGATAAACGTGCCCAAATAATCGGTCATACCGTATATTTTAGATGTTTAACGAAATTATTAACTGCTGCTACGAATTATCAAGAATAATTTAAATTCAACTAACAATAGGAGAGCTAACAATAAAATGAAGTAAGTCACGGTTGTCGGAGAGTTTTATATTTACCAACATCTGGATCTGTATTCTTCATATTATACAAGAAACAGATTGCATGTGTTTACAAACATAGGGCAACTAAGAATAAAATGACGTAAAACACAGTTGTCGTAGATGTGTATAAAAGCGAGCCAAAGTCTACTTTCATCATTAGTATCTCTTGATAAATTAAAGAAATACAAGTCTCTTTTAAAAATTATAAAGAATCAACATGAATTTATTTTGGTTAATAACTTTGGTAGTATTTGTTGCAGCTAAAAATGATACAAGCAATGGATGGGGTAAATAGGCCTTCCAAGACGAGGAATTTGGTCCAAGATGGTGAACAACGGCCTCATGTCTCAAATATAAATAAATAAAAATGTCTTTGTTAATCAAATGTATTGAATGATATAAACAAATTTATTAAAAACAAATACTGTGTTATTTATTTTAAAAGGTTATTTCTTAACTTTCAAAAATTTAACTGCGAAAAAAATAAGCCGTAGTTCAAAGCACCAGTTGAGGAGGTCAGGATGGTTAGAAAACGAAGATCTCAGTAATTGTTTAGGCAAGTTTGAGAACATTTCATCGTAAAACACAAGTTTTCAATACTGTCAATAATTAAGGTGGTTTTATGCATATTTACAGAGGAATGTGGGTATACACACTACATTCATAGATTCATATGAAGATTTTACTCCAGGTTTCCAGATATACCAACCGATTCTATTTCAGAATTATGTCTGGATTAAATAAAATTGGGCTAAGATTTTTTAAGTCTACCAAATACAATTCCAAACTCTTCCTGCTCAAGAACAACTTCATCTTCCTTGAATTAAAGAAAGAAAGTTATTCGCAGCATTTTCCAAATTATCTCAACTACGGAACTTTGTAGCAATATCTTTATCGTTTCAAATAGCATCATTCGACAAATTCAGTCTTTTAAGCATTAAAGAGATAAAAAAAGGATTAGGGTGTGTATATTTAAAAAACGGAGGGTCATCCCAGAAGTACCCGACCTAACGTATATATGGCAGTTGTATATATGGCAGAAAAGAAATTCGACTGAAATAAAAGAATCGCTCCAAAGAAGATGAAAACAATTACAGCTTCAAGATGCGCGTGGGATAATTTTTATTGATTTACATCAGAAAGGAAAAACGACAAATCAACGAAATGAAATAAAAAAAATGGGCGCATTTTTCCAAAAAAAAATTTTGTTCATTAAGACAATGCAAAATTACTAAGTTAAAAATTTTATTTAGCCCCCTCCCCCGGATTATTTAATGTTTCCGAACATAAAAAATACGATCGATTGCAAAAGATTTGCCAACAATGAAGAGAATTTCTGTTTAAGTGGACGCAAAAGTAAGTTTTCCAATATAGTTTCTATGTAACATAGAAGTGAGTGGTTTTCTGCAATGTAAGCTTACGCTGAAAAAGAATGTCATTGCCATCATTCAGGAATATACGTACTGTAAATGAACTAATCAATGGCACCTGATTACTGATGATTAATCTTAATAACAATCCTCAAAGAAAAACGGCGAAGTAATTTTCTCATATAAGACTGCAAAAACGAACTGATTTTGCCATATGAAAACGTGCGGTATATGTAAAGTTTGGATTGAGAGAATTAGACAAAAAAAAAATATGCGTGTGGCCGCCACGCACGTTAGAAGTGAAACTTTTACCCAAAAATGGAATTTCTGGGAAGATTGCTTTTTTATTTTATTAATATTCCCTCCTTCAGTGCAACCAAATGGTTAACAAGCAGTCTGCCTTCATACCAGTAGTAGTTCAAGAACTGTATTTTTTTGATAAAGCCAACTAGCGATTTTCAACATGGCGATATCATGGGAAAAATCAATTGTCCCTTTTGTTTATGGACATTAACTGAAAAGTTCAATATTCATGTACAGAATTAGATCACAGTTTTTTTTACTTTCGTGACACAGTTGGTTATCAAGACCACCCAGGCTCGATTCTCATAGCACATACGACCGATCTTGCAGGTTTATTTTTTTGTTAATTATATTTTTATTTATAAATATTTAAAAGAAAAAATTTGACGAAAAGCCTGTGGCGGGAATAATGCATTTTTTCCTTTCCGTACTCGCATCGAACCGCGTACAATTCGGATGCAAGTTGAACGTGCTACTATCGTATCATTGCCTCCCTTGTACGAACAATCCCCAAAGCAAGCATTGCCTACATCTTTCAAATTATTTCATAGGATTGATGACAAAAAAAATTTATTGCCTATCCAAAATAATCATTAATCGATTTTAACTCGGGCTTAATTTATATAATTTAATTTCAATTTTTCTTTAAAAAAAAAACAAAAACTGCCGGTATAATTGTGAATATTTTTAATTAAAAAAAAGCACGAAATTGCAACTGCAGAAAGGACCACTAAACCTTTGCTTCATGGTCAGAAGCACTGACCATTTGCTACCGCGCATACTTGTTTAAGTTTATTTTTCCGCGCCTACACAGTTAAAAATGTTGATGCGTTTTTCGGTACATGACTTGCATCGTATTTTATGTTGCATTTGCGAAGATATTTCCCAGTGGTTTAAGTCTTAAAGAATTGATAAACAAATAATAAATGATTTTTCTTTATCTTTGACAAAACGTGCTGATTCGGACATACATTTCATTGACGAAAATCCCATATAAAATTCCCGCGAACGCAATACAGAAATGTTGAAATTTTTCGTGCATGAATATATTACTGAATCGTTGCGGAAGTTTTGTCATCAAACAAGACAAAAATATGTTTTCTTTTTTTATGTATTCTTTGATTTTATTTTACATGATTTTCGCTTCAGATTATTTCACCACCATTAATACACCACGTTTTTAAAATAATATATATTGTAACTTTTTACGAAAAAACTACTCCGAAATATAATTTGTAGAGAAAATATGAACGAACACAAAGCAGAAAGGTTGAAGAATTTTAGACAAATTTTTTAATGAACGAACATAAGCCGGACGCGTTAAAGAATTTTTGACAAGAAATACAAGAGATAATCGGTTATCGCGTGTTCTACTGTTTTCGTTGTTTCCTTGTTCTGTTTGTTTTTTTTTTAATGTTGACGAAAGCAATGCAGATGAGTTAAAGAATATTCTGCAAGTCTGGCTTATGCAGCAAGTTTAACTTATTTAAAAGCAGAGTAGGTAGTCCGGTAACTCAGTTGATAATGAAGGAACTTGTAATCATTGGGTTGTGTGTTCAAATACTACAGCATGAGATTTTTTTTAAATTTCTGTATAAATGTATTTTAAAAACTGCATTTGAATTATATGAAAGATATGGTGTTTATATGAAAATTCACAGATCTAAGAATAAAACAAATTTTAGATTCAAAATTGCATTCGTTAATATTGCAGCATGTGCTGTTTCCAAATCAATCAACGCACGGCCTACTTCGAAAACTGCTTTCTAAATTTGTCAAAACTCAATTTGAGAAATGCCTAAGAGTATGCTAATATTCTGAAAAAAAGCTACCTTCAGATTCAAATTTTTAGACCGTAATGTACATTGAACAAAAGACTCAATTCAATCATAAAAAAGAAAGAAAAGAACTACTGATTGTAAAATTTCAGATAAGTATGAGCTACGCAAATAGATATGCCTCCGTGGCCCAGTTGGTAAAACAGCCCACTATGGATGCATAAGCCATAGTATGCTCAAATCTTCGGTGAAAGCAGAAATATGAAAAATTATTAAGTAGCCATTTTTTCGTTTTTATACAACCAGTGCAGCGAATTGCTGTGTTATTGTTTTCATAAGAAGCATTTCGTTACATTGGTTTTATTCTTCATCTAGCTCGCCGTATTGTTGTATTCGCGGCTATAAAAGCTTCACTTCTAAAACTTTGATCTAATCCTGTACGTGAATATTGAACTTTTCATAAACTGTCCATAAACAAAAGGGACAATTGATATTTCCCGTGATATCGTCATGTTAAAAATACTAGTTGGGTTTATGAAAAAAGAGTTCCCTGAGGGGAGGGAATGCTAATAAAATAAATAAGCAATCTTCCCAGAAATTCCATTTTTGGGTAAAAGTTTCACTTCTAACGTGCGTGGCGGCCAAACACATATTTTTTTTTTTTTTGTCTAACTCTCTCAATCCAAACTTTACGTATACCGCACGTTTTCATATGGCAAAATCGGTTCGTTTTTGCAGTCTTACATGAGAAAATTACTTCGCCTGCGCTACGCTTACGTGACGTTTTTCTTTAAGGATTGTTATTAAGATTAATCATCAGTAATCAGGTGCCATTGATTAGTTCATTTACAGTACGTATATTCCTGAATGATGACAATGACATCCTTTTTCAGCGTAAGCTTACATTGCAGAAAACCACTCACTTCTATGTTACATAGAAACTATATTGGAAAACTTACTTTTGCGTCCACTTAAACAGAAATTCTCTTCATTGTTGGCAAATCTTTTGCAATCGATCGTATTTTTTATGTTCGGAAACATTAAATAATCCGGGGGAGGGGGCTAAATAAAATTTTTAACTTAGTAATTTTGCATTGTCTTAATGAACAACATTTTTTTTGGAAAAATGCGCCCATTTTTTTTTTATTTCATTTCGTTGATTTGTCGTTTTTTCCTTTCTGATGTAAATCAATAAAAATTATCCCACGCGCATCTTGAAGCTGTAATTGTTTTCATCTTCTTTGGAGCGATTCTTTTATTTCAGTCGAATTTCTTTTCTAACAACTGCCATATATACGTTAGGTCGGGTACTTCTGGGATGACCCTCCGTTTTTTAAATATACACACCCTAATCCTTTTTTTATCTCTTTAATGCTTAAAAGACTGAATTTGTCGAATGATGCTATTTGAAACGATAAAGATATTGCTACAAAGTTCCGTAGTTGAGATAATTTGGAAAATGCTGCGAATAACTTTCTTTCTTTAATTCAAGGAAGATGAAGTTGTTCTTGAGCAGGAAGAGTTTGGAATTGTAATTGGTAGACTTAAAAAATCTTAGCCCAATTTTATTTAATCCAGACATAATTCTGAAATAGAATCGGTTGGTATATCTGGAAACCTGGAGTAAAATCTTCATATAAATAAAAACAATAAGAGTGTGAATGTATCTATGAATGTAGTGTGTATACCCACATTCCTCTGTAAATATGCATAAAACCACCTTAATTATTGACAGTATTGAAAACTTGTGTTTTACGATGAAATGTTCTCAAACTTGCCTAAACAATTATTGAGATCTTCGTTTTCTAACCATCCTGACCTCCTCAACTGGTGCTTTGAACTACGGCTTATTTTTTTCGCAGTTAAATTTTTGAAAGTTAAGAAATAACCTTTTAAAATAAATAACACAGTATTTGTTTTTAATAAATTTGTTTATATCATTCAATACATTGGATTAACAAAGACATTTTTATTTATTTATATTTGAGACATGAGGCCGTTGTTCACCATCTTGGACCAAATTCCTCGTCTTGGAAGGCCTATTTACCCCATCCATTGCTTGTATCATTTTTAGCTGCAACAAATACTACCAAAGTTATTAACCAAAATAAATTCATGTTGATTCTTTATAATTTTTAAAAGAGACTTGTATTTCTTTAATTTATCAAGAGATACTAATGATGAAAGTAGACTTTGGCTCGCTTTTATACACATCTACGACAACTGTGTTTTACGTCATTTTATTCTTAGTTGCCCTATGTTTGTAAACACATGCAATCTGTTTCTTGTATAATATGAAGAATACAGATCCAGATGTTGGTAAATATAAAACTCTCCGACAACCGTGACTTACTTCATTTTATTGTTAGCTCTCCTATTGTTAGTTGAATTTAAATTATTCTTGATAATTCGTAGCAGCAGTTAATAATTTCGTTAAACATCTAAAATATACGGTATGACCGATTATTTGGGCACGTTTATCTAAAACAAAAAATATAGATTCTGCCAACACGTTTTGTGATTTCACTTGAAGATTTTAGAAAATTTTTGATTTTTTTGCAAAATGGTAGGTGTTTTAAGTTGAAGTATCGATTTTAAACTAAATGAATTGAGGTTGCGAATAAAAAAAATTGATGGTCTCTAATTTGGTTTTTTTTTCATGAAAGATAAGTTATATGTAATAAAATTCTGGATTTATTATTATATATTTTAAGATAAAAACAAAAGTATTTTTGTTGAATTTTGTCCTTAACCGACGTCGTTATATTCTTTAAGAATATTTATTTCTTTAAGAATATGATATTACAGCTGTGTAAAATATCCTGGGCGTATTTCTAATCTCAAAAAAGAGAGAAAAAAAGGGTTTCAAAAAAGGTAATTATATTATTTTTCTGTATGTGATTCCGTTCTGTGGCATAAAAGGGTATTCTGCTGGGGCTTAGCTGTACGGCAGATTGCAGAAAAATAACGGCCTCCAGATATGAAGGATAGCAGCAAATAAGTTTCACAAATAAACGGTCCCGGAATAAACAGCCGGTGACCAGCAAGGGATTGGAAAGGCATAACGTCAGACCAGAACATAGCCCGAAAACCTGGCACTGTCAAGGCGAGTTTGCTCAAAATTCCCTAGTCTTCCTCTTGAAGTTCAACTTGAGGAGTTGCAATGAAAACTAAATCAGCCTCGGATAAGAACCCAAATTACATTGACGACCACCGCAAACGAAAAACGGATAGCAGTCAACGGATATGCACCTGGATTGTCCGGAACCTATATATGGAAGGTGCTTACATCCAACTGGCAGAAGCACTCAATACCAATAATGTCTGACATCACCGCCATCCAGAAAATGCGATGGAAAGGGCAAGGCTGCTCAAAATGAGCATACTGCGATATCTACTACAGCTGCCATGCGGAGAAACTCGGATGTGGACTCGTCGCAAGCCGAAAACTACGCCAATTTGTTTCCCGATTCACATCTGTGAATGTAAGATTTGCCACGATCCGCATCAGGGCGAAATTCTTTTTTATTAGTCTTATTTGCGTGCACGTCCAGACGGAGAAAAAGGACGAAGCCTCTTTTCTGGCTAGTCTTGAGAACATGCACACCCACCTTTCGGACCATGACGTGAAAATAGTCCTCAACGATTTTGACGCAAAATTTGGAAGGAAAGGCAAGGAAAGACTGTCAACGACTTCGCCGAGGTGCGAAAGATGGTAGCTAGAAGCATTAGATTTAAGCACCTCGACATCCACAAGGCCACCTGGCTGTGGCATAATAAAAAAACTGACGACTATTTTAGAATCGAAATTTCTGCATTAAAATTTTAAAATTGCTGCCAAAAATTAATTTTTCGTCCAATTTTAACAAACAGTATATTGTTAGAAAGGGAAAAATAAGGCAAGAAGAAAAGAATTGTTATATGTTATGTTATAACAAAAAATTTTAATGTCATCTTTTTTTTGGATTTTTTGCCATCTAAAATCGAGTAAGCAATTGTGGGTAAAAAAACGGTCTTATATGTCTACGTATTAATGTAGACTCATTTAAAACTAACAAAAATGACTTTTGTTGAAATGTTTTATTTTTAAACTAGCTGGATACCCGGCTTTACTCGGGAGTTTGAATAAATAATTTTTTAATTCATTCGTCGATTTGAAAAAGCTTTTCACAAACTATGGAAGGAAGTTTGTGTGCATCTTTCAAACCGCTTACTTCGGCGAAATAAGCAAAATGTAGACTTAACACATAAAAATTATGAGAATAAGTTACGAAAATCGTGATGTGTGCGACCGTGATCGCTTGCAAAAGCATATTTTCAAATTTTACATTTTATTCGATAGATTGGAAATTTTTAAAAACATCAGAACAAAAAGGAAGTTTTGACAGTCATTTATGTAAATTTTCTCATACATAAATGCTCTCTTTTTACCTCGTGTCGTAATGGTACTGTAGCGTTTAATGTATCAATGAAAATGAGTCAAAAATGCAATTTTGAACTTAAATAATGTTTGCAACATAAACTTTTGCACCAGTTTTTAAGAAAACATTAAATATTATGGACCTTTCTTGAACAAAAATTGAAAAAATATAACTGCCCAACTAACTGATATTATTATCTTTATAAAGTAATTTTATTGACGTTTCAAACAAAAAAGAATTGAGTTAAATGTATTTCCAAAACTTTCAATTTCTGATCATTTTTTCTTGCAGCAGGTAACACTGATAAGTTCAAAAATTCATTTTACTTAGAATTTCTATGCTTTTGAAATAGAAATGAGTGATTTACGGTGAATTTTTTTGAATTAATTATCGTTAAGAAATTTTGAATATAAATATGTACTAAATATTTACATACATTCGCTACCACCTACCCTCGCTACGCCCATGTTTATGTATATATGCTTATATATGCATAATATATACATAATATATACATATATAAACATATAATATAAACATAATATATACATCAGACCGTTTCATTTTTTCAACTTTTTCGAAAAGTTCCCGGGACACGCTGATTTCGGATTCTACTTTTAAAAATATGAATATGAAACGGAAATATGAAACGGTAAATGGTCGCGCAAAACGCTTAAAGGATTTTTGGCTAAAAATTAATTATTTCGAAAAACATAAAATATCTTCTTTAGTATTTTGCATATAACTAAGAAACTGATATAACGATTTTTGCCAATTTGCTTTTGTTTTAAAGACAATTAAATTTGCCATCTTTTGCTATAAGAAACATTGCATTTTGCCGAGAAAGTTGTTTTTAACAACTCTCCAAAGCGAAATTTTTAAGAAAATTATTACGAAAATTCAATGACTTCAACTCTTACTACCCCGTGTTAAAAGAGCATGAGGAAGAATTTTTTAATTGTATGAATTTTGTATTTTGAGGAATTTCAAACCAACAATCTTGGTGTATAATTCAAAGATCATTGGTACGGCATTTTTTTAAAAAAAGGAACGCAAGTCCACAGTGAGTTTTTCTGAAAAATTTTAAATTTTTTTTATTAAACTGACTGTGCAAATAAAACCTCAACAGTAAATTATTCTTCAATATTTATTTTATCCCCTTCAAAATAATCACCAATGGAGGCGATACACATATGTCAATGTTTTTCTATTCTTGAAAGCATTTTTGGTAGGCCGATTTCAGAATGGCCTTCAACACTGTTGTTGGCCTGCGAATTCACTTTGATGACTTCAACTGTCCCAAAATGTTTTCCACGAACGGACAGTTTGAGTTTGGGGAAGAGGAAAAAATCACACGGAGCCATATCTGGCAAATATGGTGATTGTTGAACGATATTGACATTTTTTTTGGTCAAATAGTCGCGTACAATACGTGATGTGCGAGCTGGTACATTATGTTGGTGCAAACGCTTGAAAATACTTAAATAATACTGAGCGTTGACGGATTGACATTGCGGAAGGAGTTCCGAGTGCACGAGACATAGAGAATCGAAGAAAACAGTTAACTTCAACTTAATTTTTGCACGACTTTGTAGAGGTTTTTTTGGGTTACGGCTCATCTGGATAGTGCCACTCTGCAGATTTTTGAGCTGATTCGACGTCATACTCGTGCACCCAAGTCTCGTCACCAGCAATGATGCGCTGATTGTCCGTTTCGGCCATTAAAAGCATCTCCTGAGCGACAGTTTTGCGAATCTCTTTTTTAATGAAATTTACAAATTTTTGCACAAGTCGCGCTGCAACCCCTCGCATGCCTAAAATATCATGTAAAATATTGTCCACCGATCCAGTTGATATATAAAGCTTGTTAGCTATATATCTCACGGTCACACAATGATTTTCGAGCAGAATTTCTTTTACTTTTTTGATATTTTCAGCGTTTCCTGGTGTTGCTGGATGAGAAGGCTTGTTACCAACTGATGTACGATAATCTTCAAACAATTTTTACCACTCAAATACCTTCGTACGTGATATAGCAGACTCTCCATAGGTTTTCTGAAACTTTGAATTTTGTAATTTTAAACAAAAGGTATATTAGAGATAGAAAAATTCACCGAAGAGTTGTGTTGATTTTTCAAAAAATACCCTTCAAAAATCTTTGAATCATACATCAAAATTGTCAGTTTGAAATTCCTCAAAATACAAAATTCATACAATTAAAAAATTCTTCCTCATTCTCCAACATAGGGAAATAAGAGTTGAAGTCATCGAATTTCGTAAAAAATTTTTTAAAAATATTACTTTGGAGAGAAGTAAAACAAAATTTACCTAATAAAATTTGCAATGTATCTTATAGCAAAAGATCTTAAATTTTATTGTCTTTTCAGCAAAATCAAATTCGTAAAAAACATTTTAACAGTTCCTTAGTTATATGCAAAATACTAAAGAAGAAATTTCGTGTTTTTTCGAAATAATGAATTTTTAGCCAAAAACATTTAAGCGTTTTGCGCGACCATTTACTGTTTGTTAATATTGAAGTGTTGTATACCAAAATTCATATTTTTAAAAGTAGAATCAGAAATCAGCGTGTCCCAGGAACTTTTTGAAAAATGTTTAAAAAATGAAACGGTCTGATGTATATATTATATGATTATCAGGGGGAAACTGCCCTCCCCTGATCTACCCTCGCTAAGCTCATGCATATGTACATATGTTTATATATGTATACTAGCTTATACCCGGAGCGCTTCGATGCGCTCAGCGCTTATCCCCTAAAAGAGGGTGTAGCTTTAGTGAAGCCATACTTTTATAGTAAGTTCGTACCGAGTTTTATTGATGTGTGACTTATTTCGAAAACTATACCGAATATTTGGGGTGCCGAAAAAGTACCACGCCCCTCGACCAACGCCCATAAAATATTACCAGTGGAACGGCATGTGTAAATTGAGGTCGAATACTGAATTCCGAGACTGTGCGACCTACAAAAAAAACCAAAACTGGTCGATATCGAAAATTTTCGGTGTATTTAAGGAGCCTTTTACGGTCGGCACCAGACTTCATAGGAACCCTCTCAAGGCTTTGGTATAAAAATTCGCTTAGCGGTTTCGGAGTCCTTAAGTGATATACACATATACCCACATACGTATATACATTAAGTCGCCTCACGCTCCTTAGAAAAAAAAGTTGCTTAGTCCGGTTCTTCAAAATAATCCATAGCTTATGTTACGATGATCCCCAAAAAATTTGGACTAAAAATATTGCCTGGTCTGACAAACTGTCAGAAATAAGAGTAATGAAAAAGTTCTTTTGCATCAAAAATCTTCAATTTTTTCCATTGGACCAAAGATAATGCGGATTTTTATGGATTGTTTTAACTTTTTTCATATTATTTTCACTAAAATTCAAATTAATTTTTTCCCATACTACTTTTAGTCAAATAAATTGTAAAATGTAAAAAATGTGTACATTTTTTTGTAATTTCATTCAATTTAATTCTTCACTTTACACTATATTTTATTATGAATAGATAATTTATTTAACCAAAGGTAACATGGCAAGACAAAATAACTATTAAGTCTGACCGTTTGTTATTAAGAACATAAGAAGATCGGTCAATGTCCTTTCAAGGGCTGAAATGGCCATTTCGTTTTTGTTTTTTTTTTATTTCAAACTATTCCAGCTACAGTCGAAATATTTAGGGGATCATCATAACAAAAAGCGTTATTTTGAGCAACCGACCCAAACACCTCTTTTTTGTTAGGAGCCCTAGTATACAAACAAACATTTAGGCATGGCAACATTTATATGTATAGTGACCGCCACTTGGTCTTATTGCACCTATATATCAAGTTTCACTATCAAAACATGTACAGCTCAGAAATTACAATGATTTCTGAAAAGTCGGCGTAGATAAAGTGCGACTTTTACTGTAAATTTTGATTTATATACTTTCACGGATTTGTGGGCGTGCCAAAATTTATATAAAAAGTGACCGCCACTTGGACTTATAGCATCTGCATACCAAGTTTGACTATCAAAACGTTCACATCTCAGGAATTTAAATTATTTTTAACCGATAGCCCTGGCAGCTAGTGCTTACTTAGTTATAATTGTTATATAGTAATTAACTATAATACATAAATAAATAAATAAATTAAATAAAATTATTGCTGAAGAGTGGGCACAGATATATAGTGCTACCATGCACATTTTTTGCAAAGCTGTCGAGAGTAAGCGTATGAACTTAATTACCAAATTTTAGTATTTAACGATGAGAATTGTCTGATTTATAGAAGTTCTATTGATTTGAGGGTAAAAAAAGTGGCGGCCGTGGCGTAGTTGGTAGACTGTGTGGTCCATATGGGATAGAACCCTGGTTCGAATTCCACCTGACACAGAAAGTTTTTTCAATTGAATTAATTTTTCAGTTCGGCCGTCACCTCTCTGCTGACAATGGCAAACCTCAGAGAGTAAAAACTGCCATGAAAAGCTTCTTGAGAACATAAGCCGTTCGGAATCGGCATAAAACTTGTAGGTCCAGTTCTCGATCATTTGTGTTCAAACATTCCACAACACGCACAACACAATTCATCATAAGAAGCTCAGTCAAAGTCCTTTCAAGGGCTGAAATTGGCCATTTCGCGTTGTTTTTTTTTTATTTGCAGGTGGTACAAGTTGGCGTGGCAAATTTTATATATATATATTGACCGCCACTTAGAGCACCTGCGTATGAAGTGTTACTATCAAAACGCGTACAACGCAGGAATAAGCATGATTTCAAAAAAGTGGGCTTAGATATGGTGCAACCACGCCCATTTTTAACAGTTGCCGATAGTGACCTTATGTACAAAATTACCAATTGTTAGTCTTCTACGGTAAAAGCCGTCTAATATAAAGCATTTTTACTGATTTGTAGGCGGTTAAAGTGGACGTAACAACATTTGTATATACATAGTGACTGTCACTTGGATCCATAGCACCTGCATACTAAGATTTCCTTTCAAACCGTGTACATCTCAGGAATAAGCATGATTTCGATAAAGTGGGCGTAGATATAGTGCGACCATGCCCATTTTTTGTACATTGGCCCAGAGTAATCATATAAACTAAAATATCAAATCTTAGTCTTCTACGGCAAATGCCGTCTGATATAAAGCATTTTTACTGATATGTGGGCGGTAAAAGTGGGCGTGACAACGTTTATATTTACATAGTGACTGCCACTTGGACCCATAGCACCTGCATACCAAGATTGACTATCAAAACGTGTACAACTCAGGAATAAGCAAGATTTCGATAAAGTGGGCGTAGATATAGTGTGGCCATGCCCATTTTTTGTACATTGGCCGACAGTAACCATACGAACTAAATTGCCAAACCTTAGTCTTCTACGGCAAAAGCCGTCTGATATAAAGAATTTTTACTGATTTGTGGGCGTTGAAAGTGGACGTGACAACATTTATATATACATAGTGACTGCCACTGGGATCCATAGTACCTGCACACTTAGATTCACTATCAAAACGTGTACAGCTCAGGAATAAGCATGATTTCAATAAAGTGGGCGTAGATATAGGGCGGCCATGTCCATTTCTTGTACACTTGGCTGACAGTAATGATTAAAACTAAATTACCAAGTCTTAGTCTTCTACGGCAAAAGCCGTCTGATATAAAGCATTTTTACTGATTTGTGGGCGGTAAAAGTGGGCGTGACAACGTTTATATTTACATAGTGACTGCCACTTGTATCCATAGCACCTGCGTACCAAGATTCACTATCAAAACTTGAACATCTCAGGAATTAAAATAATTGCTGAAAAGTGGGCGTAGATATAGTGTGACCACGCCCATTTTTTGTACAGTCACCGAAAGTAACTATCTGAACAAAATTACCAAATCTTAGTTTTATATGATTAAAACCGTCTGATATATAGCATTTTTTTGGTTTGTGGGCGATAGAGCCAATTTGGGTTGTATGGGAGGTACCACGCCCCCTTGTCCAATCAACACCAAACTTCACAGGAACACTTCCAGAATGTTGATTCAGTATCCCTAAAAATTTCATAAAGTTTGGTTCGGTGGTTTTTGAGTCTATACGTGATATACACACATATCCACATACCCACATACATACATTCATTTTTATATATATAGATAAGAAGAAGAAGATATATATAGAAGAAGATATGTATAATATAAACATATACATGCATATACATATCGGGGGGGCAAACTGCCCTACTCTCGCTACGCCCATGTATATATATGTATCTATCTATCTATCTATATATATAAAAATGAATGTATGTATGTGGGTATGTGGGTATGTGGGTATGTGGGTATGTGGATATGTGTGTATATCACGTATAGACTCGAAAACCACCGAACCAAACTCTATGAAATTTTGAGGGATACTGAAGCAACATTCGGGAAGTGTTCCTGTGAAGTTTGGTGTTGATTGGGCAAGGGGGCGTGGTACCTCCCATACAACCCAAATTGGCTCTATCGCCCACAAACCAAAAAAATTGCTATATATCAGACGGTTTTAATCATATAAAACTTAAATTTGGTTATTTTGTTCAGATGGTTACTTTCGGTGACTGTACAAGAAATGGGCGTGGTCACACTATATCTACGCCCACTCTTCAGCAATTATTTTAATTCCTAAAATGTTCAAGTTTTGATAGTGAATCTTGATATGCAGGTGCTATGCATACAAGTGGCAGTCACTATGTAAATATAAACGTTGTCACGCCCACTTTTACCGCCCACAAATAAGTAAAAATGCTTTATATCAGACGGCTCTTGCCATAGAAGGCTAAGATTTGATAATTTAGTTTATATGATTACTCTCCGCCAATATACAAAAAATGGGCGTGGCCGAACTATATCTACGCCCACTTTATCGGAATCATGCTTATTCTTGAGTTGTACACGTTTTGATAGTGAATCTTAGTATGCAAGTGCTATGGATCTAAGTGGCAGTCACTATGTAAATATAAACGTTGTCACGCCCACTTTTACCGCCCACAAATCAGTAAAAACGCTTTATATCAGACGGATTTTGCCGTAGAAAACTACGATTTGGTAATTTAGATCGTATGGTTACTGTCGGCCAATGTATAAAAAATGGGCATGGCCGCACTATATCTACGCCCACTTTATCGAAATCATGCTTATTCCTGAGTTGTACACGTTTTCATAGCCAATCTTGGTATGCAGGTGCTCTGGGTGCAACTGGCAGTCATTATGTAAATAAAAATGTTGTCACGCCCCCTTTTACAGCCCACAAATCAGTAAAAATGGTTTATATCAGACGGCTCTTGCCGTAGATGACTAAGATTTGGTAATTTAGTTCATATGGTTACTGTCGGTCAATGTATAAAAAATGGGCATGGCCGCACTATATCTACGCCCACTTTAGCCTGCATAGCCAATCTTCGTATGCAGGTGCTAAGGGTGCAAGTGGCAGTCACTTTGTAAATATAAACGTTGTCACGCCTACTTTTACCGCCCACAAATCAGTAAAAATGCTTTATATCAGACGGCTTTTGCCGTAGAAGACTAAGATTTGGTAATTTAGTTCATATGGTCACTGTCGGCAACTGTTTAAAAATGGGCGTAGTCGCACCATATCTACGCCAACTTTTTCGAAATCATGCTTATTCCTGAGTTGCACACGTTTGATAGTAGCACTTGATATGCAGGTGCTCTAAGTGGCAGTCAATATATATATATAAAATTTGCCACGCCCACTTGTACCACCCACAAAAAAAACAAAACGAAATGGCCAATTTCAGTCCTTGAAAGTACTTTGACCGAGCTTCTTATGATCAATTGTGTTGTGAGTGTTGTGGAATGTTTGAACACAATTGATCGAGAACTGGACCTACGTGTTTTATGCTGACTCCGAACGGCTTACGTTCTCAAGAAGCAGTTTTTCATGGCAGTTTTTATTCTCTGAGGTTTGCCATTGTCTGCAGAGAGATGACGGCCGAACAGAAAAATTAATTCAATCGAAAAACTTTCCGTGTCAGGTGGGATTCGGACCAGGGTTCCCTCGCGTATGGGCCACACACTCTACCCGCTACGCCACGGCCGCCACTTGGTTCTTTTTACCCACAAATTAATAGAACTTCTATAAATCAGACGATTCTCATCGTTAAATACTAAAATATGGTTATTAATTTCATACGCTTACTCTCGACAGCCTTGCAAAAATTGTGCATGGTAGGACTATATCTGTGCCCACTTTTCAGAAATAATTTTATTTAATTTATTTATTTACTTATGTATTAATGTACTATAGTTCATTACAATTTAAAAATTATAACTAAGTTAGCTGCCTGGGCTATCGGTTAGAAATAATTTTAATTCCTGAGATGTGAACGTTTTGATAGACAAACTTGGTATGTAGGTGCTATGGGTCAAATTGGCGTTCACTTTATATATAAATGTTGCCACGCCTACTTTCAATGCCCACAAATCCATAAAAAGGATATATATCAGACTTTTTTTACAGTAAAAGACTAAAACTTGGTAGATTAGTTCATATGGATACTGCCAGAACTCTTAAAAAATGGGCGTGTCACACTTTATTTAAGACGACTTTTCAAAAATCATTGTAATTTCTGAGCTGTACGCGTTTTGATAGTGGAACTTGGTATATAGGTGCAATGGGACCAAGTGGCGGTCTCTTTATATATAAATGTTGCCATACCTACTTTTTCTGCTCATCTATCTATCTGTAAAAAATGTATGTATGTATACTAAGGCTGCTCACAATAAAAAGGTGTTCGGGTCGGTTCCTCAAAATAATGCTTTATGTTATGATGATTCCCCAAATATTTCGACTGTAGCGATAGTCATCCGTGAGCTGGAATGGTTTCAAATAAAAAAAAAAAAAAAAAAAAAAAGGAAATGGCCATTTCAGACTTTGACCGAGCTTCTTATGCGTGCGTGTTGTGAAATGTTTGAACACAAATGATCGAGAACTGGATCTACAAGGCTTATGCCGACTCCGAACGGCTTATGTTCTCAAGAAGCTTTTCATGCCACATTTTACTCTCTGAGGTTTGCCATTGTCTGCATAGAGATGGCGGCCGAACAGAAAAATTAATTCAATTGAAAAAACTTTCTGTGTCAGATAGAATTCGAACCTGGGTTCTATGGTATACAAGCCTCGCACGTCAACCAGTATGCCACGGAATGGTTTGAAATATTCTGTAAAAATCGAGTTTTTTATAAAAATATTTACTGGCGCGGTAGTTAAAAATAACAAACGGTCAGAAATAATAGTAATTAAAAAGTTCTTCCAATCTGCACTAATAAATTTTAAATTTTTACTCTACTCTATAAATTTAAATTTTTTAACTTTTTTTTTTGTATTATTTTCACTAAAATGCAAATTAAATTTTTTTTTTTGTTTTGCCATTTTACTTTTAGTCAAATAAATTATCTATGGATGATAAAATAAAGTGTAAAGTGAATTGCTAAATTGAATGAAATTACAAAAAAATGTACACATTTTTTACATTGTACAATTTATTTGACTAAAATTAGTTTAGGAAAAGATTCGTTTGAATTTTAGTGAAAATAATATGAAAAAAGTTAAAACAATTCAAAAAATCCGCATTATCTTTGGTCCAACGGAAATATAAGATTTTTTGATGCAAAATTTTTTCCATTACTCTTATTTCTGACCGTTTGTTTTTTTCTAACTGCCATACCAGCCAATATTTTTAGTCGCAATATTTTGTGGATCATCATAACATAAGCGCCATGGATTATTTTGAAGAACGAGACTGAACAAATTTTTTTCTAAAGAGCGTGAGGCGACTTAATGTATGTACGTATGTGGGTATATGTGTATATCACGTAAAGACTTCGAAACCGCTAAGCCAATTTTTATACCAAAGCGTTGAGAGGGTTCATGTGAAGTCTGTTGCCGATCGTAAATACACCTAAAATTTTCGATTTCGAACAGTTTTGTAATTATAGGTCGTAAAGCCTCGGAATTCAGTATTCGACCTCAATTTACACATGCCGTTGCACAGGTAACATTTTATGGGTGTTGGACGAGGGGCGTGGTACTTTTTCCGCACCCAAAATTTTCGGTATAGCTTTCGAAATAAGTCACACATTAATAAAACTCGGTAAGAACTTACTATAAAAGCATGGCTTCACTAAAGCTACGCCCTCTTTTAGGGGATAAGCGCTGAGCGCAGCGAAGCGCGCCGGGTATAAGCTAGTCTATCTATATATATAAAAATGAATGTATGTATGTGGGTATGTGGGTATGTGGGTATGTGGGTATGTGGATATGTGTGTATATCACGTATAGACTCGAAAACCACCGAACCAAACTCTATGAAATTTTGAGGGATACTGAAGCAACATTCGGGAAGTGTTCCTGTGAAGTTTGGTGTTGATTGGGCAAGGGGGCGTGGTACCTCCCATACAACCCAAATTGGCTCTATCGCCCACAAACCAAAAAAATTGCTATATATCAGACGGTTTTAATCATATAAAACTTAAATTTGGTTATTTTGTTCAGATGGTTACTTTCGGTGACTGTACAAGAAATGGGCGTGGTCACACTATATCTACGCCCACTCTTCAGCAATTATTTTAATTCCTAAAATGTTCAAGTTTTGATAGTGAATCTTGATATGCAGGTGCTATGCATACAAGTGGCAGTCACTATGTAAATATAAACGTTGTCACGCCCACTTTTACCGCCCACAAATAAGTAAAAATGCTTTATATCAGACGGCTCTTGCCATAGAAGGCTAAGATTTGATAATTTAGTTTATATGATTACTCTCCGCCAATATACAAAAAATGGGCGTGGCCGAACTATATCTACGCCCACTTTATCGGAATCATGCTTATTCTTGAGTTGTACACGTTTTGATAGTGAATCTTAGTATGCAAGTGCTATGGATCTAAGTGGCAGTCACTATGTAAATATAAACGTTGTCACGCCCACTTTTACCGCCCACAAATCAGTAAAAACGCTTTATATCAGACGGATTTTGCCGTAGAAAACTACGATTTGGTAATTTAGATCGTATGGTTACTGTCGGCCAATGTATAAAAAATGGGCATGGCCGCACTATATCTACGCCCACTTTATCGAAATCATGCTTATTCCTGAGTTGTACACGTTTTCATAGCCAATCTTGGTATGCAGGTGCTCTGGGTGCAACTGGCAGTCATTATGTAAATAAAAATGTTGTCACGCCCCCTTTTACAGCCCACAAATCAGTAAAAATGGTTTATATCAGACGGCTCTTGCCGTAGATGACTAAGATTTGGTAATTTAGTTCATATGGTTACTGTCGGTCAATGTATAAAAAATGGGCATGGCCGCACTATATCTACGCCCACTTTAGCCTGCATAGCCAATCTTCGTATGCAGGTGCTAAGGGTGCAAGTGGCAGTCACTTTGTAAATATAAACGTTGTCACGCCTACTTTTACCGCCCACAAATCAGTAAAAATGCTTTATATCAGACGGCTTTTGCCGTAGAAGACTAAGATTTGGTAATTTAGTTCATATGGTCACTGTCGGCAACTGTTTAAAAATGGGCGTAGTCGCACCATATCTACGCCAACTTTTTCGAAATCATGCTTATTCCTGAGTTGCACACGTTTGATAGTAGCACTTGATATGCAGGTGCTCTAAGTGGCAGTCAATATATATATATAAAATTTGCCACGCCCACTTGTACCACCCACAAAAAAAACAAAACGAAATGGCCAATTTCAGTCCTTGAAAGTACTTTGACCGAGCTTCTTATGATCAATTGTGTTGTGAGTGTTGTGGAATGTTTGAACACAATTGATCGAGAACTGGACCTACGTGTTTTATGCTGACTCCGAACGGCTTACGTTCTCAAGAAGCAGTTTTTCATGGCAGTTTTTATTCTCTGAGGTTTGCCATTGTCTGCAGAGAGATGACGGCCGAACAGAAAAATTAATTCAATCGAAAAACTTTCCGTGTCAGGTGGGATTCGGACCAGGGTTCCCTCGCGTATGGGCCACACACTCTACCCGCTACGCCACGGCCGCCACTTGGTTCTTTTTACCCACAAATTAATAGAACTTCTATAAATCAGACGATTCTCATCGTTAAATACTAAAATATGGTTATTAATTTCATACGCTTACTCTCGACAGCCTTGCAAAAATTGTGCATGGTAGGACTATATCTGTGCCCACTTTTCAGAAATAATTTTATTTAATTTATTTATTTACTTATGTATTAATGTACTATAGTTCATTACAATTTAAAAATTATAACTAAGTTAGCTGCCTGGGCTATCGGTTAGAAATAATTTTAATTCCTGAGATGTGAACGTTTTGATAGACAAACTTGGTATGTAGGTGCTATGGGTCAAATTGGCGTTCACTTTATATATAAATGTTGCCACGCCTACTTTCAATGCCCACAAATCCATAAAAAGGATATATATCAGACTTTTTTTACAGTAAAAGACTAAAACTTGGTAGATTAGTTCATATGGATACTGCCAGAACTCTTAAAAAATGGGCGTGTCACACTTTATTTAAGACGACTTTTCAAAAATCATTGTAATTTCTGAGCTGTACGCGTTTTGATAGTGGAACTTGGTATATAGGTGCAATGGGACCAAGTGGCGGTCTCTTTATATATAAATGTTGCCATACCTACTTTTTCTGCTCATCTATCTATCTGTAAAAAATGTATGTATGTATACTAAGGCTGCTCACAATAAAAAGGTGTTCGGGTCGGTTCCTCAAAATAATGCTTTATGTTATGATGATTCCCCAAATATTTCGACTGTAGCGATAGTCATCCGTGAGCTGGAATGGTTTCAAATAAAAAAAAAAAAAAAAAAAAAAGGAAATGGCCATTTCAGACTTTGACCGAGCTTCTTATGCGTGCGTGTTGTGAAATGTTTGAACACAAATGATCGAGAACTGGATCTACAAGGCTTATGCCGACTCCGAACGGCTTATGTTCTCAAGAAGCTTTTCATGCCACATTTTACTCTCTGAGGTTTGCCATTGTCTGCATAGAGATGGCGGCCGAACAGAAAAATTAATTCAATTGAAAAAACTTTCTGTGTCAGATAGAATTCGAACCTGGGTTCTATGGTATACAAGCCTCGCACGTCAACCAGTATGCCACGGAATGGTTTGAAATATTCTGTAAAAATCGAGTTTTTTATAAAAATATTTACTGGCGCGGTAGTTAAAAATAACAAACGGTCAGAAATAATAGTAATTAAAAAGTTCTTCCAATCTGCACTAATAAATTTTAAATTTTTACTCTACTCTATAAATTTAAATTTTTTAACTTTTTTTTTTGTATTATTTTCACTAAAATGCAAATTAAATTTTTTTTTTTGTTTTGCCATTTTACTTTTAGTCAAATAAATTATCTATGGATGATAAAATAAAGTGTAAAGTGAATTGCTAAATTGAATGAAATTACAAAAAAATGTACACATTTTTTACATTGTACAATTTATTTGACTAAAATTAGTTTAGGAAAAGATTCGTTTGAATTTTAGTGAAAATAATATGAAAAAAGTTAAAACAATTCAAAAAATTCGCATTATCTTTGGTCCAACGGAAATATAAGATTTTTTGATGCAAAATTTTTTCCATTACTCTTATTTCTGACCGTTTGTTTTTTTCTAACTGCCATACCAGCCAATATTTTTAGTCGCAATATTTTGTGGATCATCATAACATAAGCGCCATGGATTATTTTGAAGAACGAGACTGAACAAATTTTTTTCTAAAGAGCGTGAGGCGACTTAATGTATATACGTATGTGGGTATATGTGTATATCACGTAAAGACTTCGAAACCGCTAAGCCAATTTTTATACCAAAGCGTTGAGAGGGTTCATGTGAAGTCTGTTGCCGATCGTAAATACACCTAAAATTTTCGATTTCGAACAGTTTTGTAATTATAGGTCGCAAAGCCTCGGAATTCAGTATTCGACCTCAATTTACACATGCCGTTGCACAGGTAATATTTTATGGGTGTTGGACGAGGGGCGTGGTACTTTTTCCGCACCCAAAATTTTCGGTATAGCTTTCGAAATAAGTCACACATTAATAAAACTCGGTAAGAACTTACTATAAAAGCATGGCTTCACTAAAGCTACGCCCTCTTTTAGGGGATAAGCGCTGAGCGCAGCGAAGCGCGCCGGGTATAAGCTAGTATGTTTATATTAGTATAATATATGCATGTATTCGGATAACCGTCTTAAGAGGTTTTAGACGTTTTTTAAAATATTTGTACTACAGCGCCCTCTGGTGATTAAGAAAGAACCGAGTAGATAAGTCATGAAAACTTACCGCATCCGAAGACCTCTATATACCAATTTTCATGTAAATCGGATAAACGGCTTACAAGTTCTTCGACGGTTTTTAAAATATTTGTACTACAGCGCTCTCTGGTGGTCAAGATAAGACCGAATAGATTAGTCATACAAACTCAACGTATCCGAAAACCTCTACATACAAATTTTCATGCAGATCAGATGAACGATTTTGGACTTTTTTAACGTTTTCTAAAATATTTGTAGTACAGCGCCCCCTGGTGTTCAACAAAGAACAGAGTAGATAAGTCATACAAACTCACCGTTTCTGAAAACCTCTATATACCAACTTTCATGCAAATCGGATAACTGGCTTAGGAGGTTTTCGACATTTTTTTAAAATATTGGTACTACAGCGCCCTCTGGTGTTCAAGATAGCACAAAAAGGATAAGTCCAAAACACTCACATGCAAATCGAATGCTCGGTATAAGAGTTTTTTGAGGTTTTTCAAAATATTTGTACTACAGCGCCCTCTGGTGTTCAAGATAGAACAGAATAGATAAGTCATAAAAATGCACCGTATCCGAAAACCTCTATACACAAATTATCATGCAAATCGGATGAACGATTTCGGAGATAAGTTAAAAAAAAATAACTGGAACCCGATTGCAGCGCCCCCTACCGGGTCCAACCTTTTTTACTGGATAAAAAGCTATCTATATGTTGACCGGGCATATAAGAAACCTGATTGTCAAGTTTCATTTAAATCCATCCAGTGGTTTTCGCGTAATGCTTTAACAGACAGACAGACAGACAAAAATTTTAAAAATGCGATTTTCGGACTCAGCGTCATTCAAAAGGTCCATCGCAAAAGCAATTTTAAAAAAAATATTTCATGTACAGATTTCTTTTTACAATTTTATATGTATATAGCTTATACCCGGCGCGCTTCGCTGCGCTCAGCGAAAAAAAGAGGGTGTAGCTTTAGTGAAGCCATACTTTTATAGTAAGTTCGTACCGAGTTTTATTGATGTGTGACTTATTTCGAAATAATTACCCCGAATATTTGGGGTGCCGAAAAAGTACCACGCCCCTCGACCAACGCCCATAAAATGTTACCGGTGGAACGGCATGTGTAAATTGAGGTCGAATACTGAATTCCGAGACTGTGCGACCTACAAAAAAAAACCAAAACTGGTCGATATCGAAAATTTTAGGTGTATTTAAGGAGCCTTTTACGGTCGGCACCAGACTTCATAGGAATCCTCTCAAGGCTTTGGTATAAAAATTGACTTAGCGGTTTCGGAGTCCTTAAGTGATATACACATATACCCACATACGTATATACATTAAGTCGCCTCACGCTCCTTAGAAAAAAAAGTTGCTTAGTCCGGTTCTTCAAAATAATCCATGGCTTATGTTACGATGATCCCCAAAAAATTTCGACTAAAAATATTGCCTGGTATGGTAGTTAAAAAAAAAAAAACAAACGGTCAGAAATAAGAGTAATGAAAAAGTTCTTTTGCATCAAAAATCTTCAATTTTTTCCGTTGGACCAAAGATAATGCGGATTTTTATGGATTGTTTTAACTTTTTTCATATTATTTTCACTATAATTCAAATTAATTTTTTCCCATACTACTTTTAGTCAAATAAATTGTAAAATGTAAAAAATGTGTACATTTTTTTGTAATGTCATTCAATTTAATTCTTCACTTTACACTATATTTTATCATGAATAGATAATTTATTTGACCAAAAGTAACATGGCAAGACAAAATAACTATTAAGTCTGACCGTTTGTTATTAGGAACATAAGAAGATCGGTCAATGTCCTTTCAAGGGCTGAAATGGCCATTTCGTTTTTGTTTTTTTTTTTCAAACTATTCCAGCTACTGTCGAAATATTTGGGGGATCATCATAACAAAAAGCGTTATTTTGAGCAACCGACCCAAACACCTTTTTTTTGTGAGGAGCCCTAGTATACAAACAAACATTTAGGCATGGCAACATTTATATGTATAGTGACCGCCACTTGGTCTTATTGCACCTACATATCAAGTTTCACTATCAAAACATGTACAGCTCAGAAATTACAATGATTTCTGAAAAGTCGGCGTAGATAAAGTGCGACTTTTACTGTAAATTTTGATTTATATACTTTCACGGATTAGTGGGCGTGACAAAATTTATATAAAAAGTGACCGCCACTTGGACTTATAGCATCTGCATACCAAGTTTGACTATCAAAACGTTCACATCTCAGGAATTTAAATTATTTCTAACCGATAGCCCTGGCAGCTAGTGCTTACTTAGTTATAATTGTTAAATTGTAATTTACTATAATACATAAATAAATAAATTAAATAAAATTATTGCTGAAGAGTGGGCACAGATATAGTGCTACCATGCACATTTTTTGCAAAGTTGTCGAGAGTAAGCGTATGAACTTAATTACCAAATTTTAGTATTTAACGATGAGAATTGTCTGATATAGAAGTTCTATTGATTTGTGGGTAAAAAAAGTGGCGGCCGTGGCGTAGTGGGTAGAGTGTGTGGTCCATATGGGATAGAACCCTGGTTCGAATTTCACCTGGCACAGAAAGTTTTTTCAATTGAATTAATTTTTCAGTTCGGCCGTCACCTCTCTGCTGACAATGGCAAACTTCAGAGAGTAAAAACTGCCATGAAAAGCTTCTTGAGAACATAAGCCGTTCGAGCCGTTCCAGTTCACGATCATTTGTGTTCAAACATTCCACAACACGCACAACACAATTCATCATAAGAAGCTCGGTCAAAGTCCTTTCAAGGGCTGAAATTGGCCATTTCGCGTTGTTTTTTTTTTTATTTGCGGGTGGTACAAGTTGGCGTGGCAAATTTTATATATATATATATTGACCGCCACTTAGAGCACCTGCGTATGAAGTGTTACTATCAAAACGCGTACAACGCAGTAATAAGCATGATTTCGAAAAAGTGGGCGTATATATAGTGCAACCACGCCCATTTTTAACAGTTGCCGATAGTGACCTTATGTACAAAATTACCAATTGTTAGTCTTCTACGGTAAAAGCCGTCTAATATAAAGCATTTTTACTGATTTGTAGGCGGTTAAAGTGGACGTAACAACATTTGTATATACATAGTGACTGTCACTTGGATCCATAGCACCTGCATACTAAGATTTCCTTTCAAACCGTGTACAACTCAGGAATAAGCATGATTTCGAGAAAGTGGGTGTAGATATAGTGCGGCCATGCCCATTTTTTGTGCATTGGCCGACAGTAATCAAATAAACTAAATTACCAAATCCTAGTCTTCTACTTTTTTACTGATTTGTGGGCGTTGAAAGTGGACGTGACAACATTTATATATACATAGTGACTGCCACTGGGATCCATAGGACCTGCACACTTAGATGCACTATCAAAACGTGTACAGCCCAGGAATAAGCATTATTTCGATAAAGTGGGCGTAGATACTCGTATAGGGCGGACATGTCCATTTCTTGTACACTTGGCTGACAGTAATGATTAAAACTAAATTACCAAATCTTAGTCTTCCACGGCAAAAGCCGTCTGATATAAAGCATTTTTACTGGTTTGTGGGCAGTAAAAGTGGGCGTGACAACGTTTATATTTACATAGTGACTGCCACTTGGACCCATAGCATCTGCATACCAAGATTGACTATCAAAACGTGTACAACTCAGGAATAAGCAAGATTTCGATAAAGTGGGCGTAGATATAGTGCGGCCATGCCCATTTTTTGTACATTGGCCGACAGTAACCATACGAACTAAATTGCCAAACCTTAGTCTTCTACGGCAAAATCCGTCTGATATAAAGCATTTTTACTAATTTGTGGGCAGTAAAAGTGGGCGTGACAACATTAATATTTACATAGTGACTGCCACTTGGACCCATAGCACCTGCATACCAACATTGACTATGAAACCGTATACAACTCAGGAATAAGCATAATTTAGAAAAAGTGGGCGTAGATATGGTGCGACCACGCCTATTTTTTAACAATTGCATTCAGTGCCCATATGAACTAAATTACCAAATCTTAGTCTTCTATGGTAAAAGCCTTCCGATATAAAGCATTTTTACTGATTTGTGGGCGGTAAAAGTGGGCGTGACAACATTTATATTTACATAGTGACTGCCACTTTGACCTATAGAGCCTGCATACCAAGATTCACTATCAAAACGTTTACATCTCAGGAATAAGCATGATTTCAAGAAAATGGGCGTAGATATAGTGCGGCCATGCCCATTTTTTGTACATTGGCCGAGAGTAATCATATAAACTAAACTATCAAATCTTAGTCTTCTACGGCAAAAGTCGTCTGATATAAAGCATTTTTACTTATTTGTGGGCGGTAAAAGTAGGCGTGACAACGTTTATATTTACATAGTGACTACCACGTGTATGCATAGCACCTGCATATCAAGATTCACTATCAAAACTTGAACATCTCAGGAATTAAAATTATTGCTGAAAAGTGGGCGTATATATAGTGTGACCACGCCCATTTCTTGTACAGTCACCGAAAGTAACCATCTGAACAAAATTACCAAATTTAAGTTTTATATGACTAAAACCGTCTGATATATAGCAATTTTTTTGTTTTGTGGGCGATAGAGCCAATTTGGGTTGTATGGTAGGTACCACGCCCCCTTGTCCAATCAACACCAAACTTCACAGGAACACTTCCCGAATGTTGCTTCAGTATCCCTAAAAATTTCATAAAGTTTGGTTCGGTGGTTTTGGAGTCTATACGTGATATACACACATATCCACATACCCACATACCCACATACCCACATACCCACATACATACATTCATTTTTATATATATAGATAGATGTGAACAGTAAAACTTAAAAATGACAAAGTCAAACGACAACAAGTGAAAAGAGTGATTATGGAAATGCTTAAGCAAGTTGTTCTGTATGTCAACACATTAGCTAAATATTTTTTGTAAATTAAAAAAAAGTGCGTAAAAATTAAGTACAAAAATAAATCCGAGTTTTTCGAATTGAGCAAATAGTAGTACATGTAAAATTTGGGTAGTTCGAATGTTCATTAATAGAAGTACAATAAAAATTTGGATACTACGGAAGACGTAAGCGTAGTACATGTACTAATATTTTAGTTCATTCGGCAGCACAGGTTAGCGTCTTTATTGATAACAGAAAACGTCCGTGGCAAAGCCGCGGACCACTGAGTCCTGCTAGTTTTTTATTAAAAGCACCAAAAAGCTCTATTCATCGTTAAAAAAAACTTATGTATGCAAATTTTCCGAAAGATCAAATCAAAACAAAAGCAAAAATAATCGGTTTATTGAAGTTTTTTTAAAAGTAGTGTCAGATACTAAAAGAGACATAAATGGGTTTGTATAAAACTAAACCCATTTTTGTATTAGAATTCTAAACTTGAACTTGATTTTTGTCCAAAACAAAATTCACATTATGTACATTAAGGGGAGGTACTCATGAAGCTAGACCAACAAATTAAATTCTATGATTTTTCCATTTTTCCATAGTTTATGATGTGTAGCATATGTTTTGAAAGTAGTTTAGCTGATAACGATTGTATGAAAAAGTTATCGCATAAGAAAAGAGCTCTTCTTTTTCACGAAAGTTAAGAAAAGTTCCTTTGCGCGGTGAGAATGAGTATAACACATCAATCTTTTTTAAATGCACGCCTGTATTACCTACCATACTGTGGTAAGAATAGTTACCTCAAGCACCATCAGACGTTGCTAGATGCGCTGGGGCGTTGAAATAAATGAACGCTAATAGCTCAAAATATCGTTGACTAATTCTTAAACGCGGTCTCTCGATATATCAAAAACTTCTTTATGGATTGACTTGGTTTCTTTTTTTATTTTAAAGTAGATAAAATTTATTTGATCCTATACCTAAATTCAGATATATATACCTATACCTATACTTAAATTTTTTTTTTTTTTTTGAGTATTAAAAACGATATTAAAAATCTACATTTCCGCCATTTTTGTAATTTTTAATCATTTGTTTATATTATAGGTATAAGCTCCAGTAAATATAGTATCATTTATAAAATTTTTGTTTTTTTTATTTCTGATGGCACGAACGTGCTGTGCGATGGAGATTGTTGGGGTAACTTTTCTTTTCAACGTGATATTGACACTTCAAGAATCAATAAATAACTGCCAAAAAACTCAAGAAGTTCATTTACTTTCTTCTAAGAAAAACCAAAAAAAAAAAACAAGAACATCAGCGTGTTCTTAGAGCTCTAGATCAGAACCTCCCCTTAATGGGTTAAGCAAGTTCAAAGCAAAAACATAATACTTTTGTTGGCGATATGGAATACATAATATAATAGTACCATAAAAAGGATTAATAAATGAAAATTTCAAGCAGCCTTGTTTAATTAATTCAGTTCATGGACAAGTTTAACTTTTTCGAAGTTTAAAATATGTTGCGTTCGTGATAAAAAAAAATTATCATCGGTTCTTTTGTCACTACTCTGCTACTCTCGTCCCACCCACATTCATCAGGTCAGACTGTCAAAAGTTTTTCTAATCCTGAACCATGTGAACGCGTGCTGTGCGTTTTCATTTCTTATGCAGGTCATGGTTGGAATGTCAACATTATTCTTTATTCTTTACACAACAGCTATCTTACTAGCATTCACTGCTGGTTTTTCCTACTCATATCGCAATAATGCAACACGTTTCGTTTCATGCCTTTTCATTTTGAAGAGGATCAACTTGTCATTTGTTGTGTCAATTATTACTCGTTTATAGTCCCAGTTTGCAACGTTCTTTAGTGTTAAGGTTGTTGCCGGTAGTTTTTTGCCATTTTCTTGTTGCTTTTTTGCTGTGGCAATGGCAAAATTGTTGCAACTTTCGTCATTTTTGTTGTTACTGTTCTAAACGTGTCAATACAAAAAAGAATTATTTATGTATGTTTTTGCTATAGGTTGTTATGCTCTTCTTCCGTTACTCTCTTTCGTTTTCTGCCACTACAAATTAAATACATAAATTGTTTTCTACTTGCTCACTTCAGTTAATTAGAATCAGATGTGAATTTATTGCAATATCCATTTTTATTTGCTTTAAGGGAGTATGCCTGGTTGGAAGGCTGTTTTTTACCCTTTTTGAAAAACTTCTCATTTGAAAACGCAGAGTTATTTAAATTCTGTTTTTTTATTGTATTAAGAATACATTGAATTAAATAAAAATTTTTTTTTAATTTGTACGAGGGCTGTTCAAAAAGTTGTTGGCCTTCAAAGTTCGGCGTCGAAAAAAAAGTGCCACTACCTGCGGCACTGATAGCTCGACTTCGGATCATCTCAAATGGAAAAAATAGGCGGCGTTAGATTCAGTACAGACGTAATTCTGGTCCCTACCTCAATCATAATTTTGCGATTGTTTTTTTACAAAATGGCTGTCATTGGAAAATGAAAAACCGATTTTGGGTCTTTTTTTGTAGTTAAGTGTAAAAAAAATAGTAAAAAATTGTTTAAAATTGTGCTTGAAGTAGGTAGTCACCAGAATGGTGACAATTTTGCGTCGATTACACTTTGTTTCAACAAAATCGGTTCAGAACTACGGGCGCAATCAGGGCCGCAAGCTCGAAAAACATGGTTTCGAGATAAACGCGTTTAAGTTTGAAGTTATTTTTTTGCATCAAAAAAAAATTGAAATGAAAGTTTAGAAATTCGACAATTCTGCCTCGATTACACTTGGTTTCATCAAAATCGGTTCAGTCGAACCGGAAAAAAGTGACTTCGAAGTTCAAAAACGTGATTTTGAAAAAACTCAAAGAAAATTTTAGGCAATAAAACCTTTTGTTTTTTTTTTTGTGAAATACTGACATATATCAATCTGCAATGCCAGCCCCATAAAGAACTCTTTTCTCTTCTTCAAAAAATGAGGACTTAGCGGCTCTTTGTGCTCTTCGGGCAGTTCTACCTTCTTTTAATGCGGCCAGAGCTCTGGCTTCGGACCTTTTCAAACGTTCTTCGTTCCGAGCCATGGCGAAATCATATGTGACGTTGCCAATCGGGATGCCCATTAGGTTCATTATTTGAAGTATTGGCAAAAAACCTTCGTTAAATATGACAATTGCAATATAATTGGCAATCTCAATAGTGCGTGCGCCGGTGTGCATATGCTTCGGTGCGAATGACCACAGCACTGCGTTGAACGATTCGTTGCTGTTTTGAGTTTCGGAGCCAAGGCATCTGTTCAACCAATCATCGGCTGACAGTGCTTCGTAAATAGGTTTGACTGCTTCCTGGACTCTCTGATTTAGTGGTGCATACGTATGCTTGAAGCTGTCGATTGTCCCTTCTGCTACCGCTTTTTGCCAGGCGCACCAGCTCGACGCATTGGTCGGACAGTTTTGGTGCTGTGGAGCTTCATCAGTTTGCCTGCACCTTTGCCGCCAATGCCTCTGTTCTCTTTTTTGGTCTTGCGGAGTCTGGTGCCCATTCTTTTTTGCACGTGCGATATACATTCTTTTTTTTCGACGATTGGGTCGCTATCGTACGGATCGTCGTCTATAATAGCTTTGAATGTTTTTGAGTCGCCATCGCCGATATACTTGCAGTATTTTTTACGCCATGCTTTTGGACTGATATGGCGAACATTTCCTTTATCGCATCCACCTCCATCTTCCCAGAGCTTCCTTGATGGTTGGCACGGCATTCCTCTTCGTGGTCTTCAATCCGAATTGCATATGCCAGTGGATCTTCTTCTTTCTTAACTGTTGCATACCCTGGACTTTACAACAGAGTCGACTATTTTTTTACCGTATTTGCCGATCAATGTTGTAGCGCCGTTTATAGTGAAGAAAAGCCACGTTTTTTCCAAGTGCCATCACCTGATACGGTAAACATTGCTGGGTCGCACTGTGGATCGGCTGTGACCATGGCATTTTTCTCTTCTTTCACGGCTTTTGAAAGAGTGTATCCATAGATCGCGCTTGCAGCTGTATGAAAGTTCTCCAGGACAGTGTGGTATAACGAGTTACCCATACCTCTGCCGATATCCACGAGGCCACAAAACGTGTTAGTGCCTTTTGGCTCAATGCCTAAAATCAAGCGCCGGTTCATCAAATATGATTTGCCAACCAAAGACGACAAAAAAATGTATGGTCGGGCAAGCGCAGTGAGCACCAATTTTGAAGCCAATTCCATACGGCAATGCTTTTTTAAACTCGATTTTTCCTTCACATTTGGCACATATCACCAGATTAGCAATCACCGAGAAAACTGTATAAAACTCTAAAATGCAATTCTCCGTTTTGTTGTCAATGTTTATGTCTTCGTTTTCATTATTTTTAAATTTTTCTGCCGATGTACTTATGAATTCGGTGTCCTCATCTCTTTCGTGTTGGTTACCACGAAACTGGCGTTTCAAGGGACGAGTTTTTCGATTGCTACCAGTGTTTCTTTTATTTTTATTTATATTACTTTTTCTATCCATTGTCTTTAGCACAAACAAAAATTTTTATCAAAACTGTACTTTTCAAAACTGTATGCTCGCGCGCGTCCGGCTTATAACTCAATTCAAAGTGAACTAAACGCTGCCAACATTCGAATACCTTAGCTCTAAAATGTGTATTCATTTATTTTTGAAATGCGTATACAAACAAGTTATTACCTACTTAAGAACGCGTTGAACGAAATTCGGTGGTTGCTTCAAACCGCTGCATTCAAAAAGTAGCCAAATTAAGCAAATCGCATTTTGGCGAAAACATTGCTGGACAAAACAGACAATATCTCCTAAAGTATTTCGAATTTCAAAAAACTCTTTTAGGACGATATTGCCAAATATCCAAGCTATAAAAATGCGCAAAAAAAATCGAACAAAAATGTTTTCCAACCAGGAATACTCCCTTAATAAACAAAAATATTATAGGAAATATTTTATAAGCAAATGTTTGCTTATTTGCAAACTCTGAAACATAAACCATAGCGAAAACATAAACAATAGACCTGTTTGTACGTGTTTCCGTCAGTGATGCCAACTACACGGATATTATGGATTTCTGCGGATATTTAAGCCCTGCACATATAAACGGATATTTATGGCAAAATAAGGTAAATCTACGGATTTTTAAGAATTTCGCGCTGAATTTTCGTAGATTTTGCTGTTTTTTCACCAAATTTTATGTCTAAATGAATTTGAATCTTAAAAACACGGGTTTAATCACTCAGAAATATGTTTATTTAATTTGTAAAAACCTTGCGCTCATCAACACTTGAATTATTACACGCGAAAAAACTTTTCAAAATATGTAATTGTAATGAAATGCAAATAAAATAAATATTTTTTTTAAATTCTTTTTGCGATGGACGTTTTGAAAGACGCTGAGTCCGAAAATCGCATTTTTAAAATTTTTGTCTGTCTGTCTGTCCGTCTGTCTGTCTGTCTGTTAAAGCATCACGCGAAAACCACTGGATGGATTTAAATGAAACTTGACATCTAGGTTCCTTATATCCCCGGTCAACATATATGCTACTTTTTATCCAGGAAAAAAGATTGGACCCGGTAGGGGGCGCTGCGATCGGGTTCCAGGCATTCTTTTTTTAGCTTATCTCCGAAAGCGTTCATCCGATTTGCATGAAAATTTGTATGTAGAGGTTCTCGGACACGCTGAGTTTTTTATACTTATCTACACTGTTCTATCTTGAACACCAGAGGGCGCTGTAGTACAAACATTTTGAAAAACCTCTAAAAACTCCTATGCCGTGCATCCGACCTACATGAAAATTGGTATGTAGAGGTTTTCGGATACGGTGCGTTTTCATGACTTATCTACTCTGTTTTATCTTTCAAATATTTATCAAATATTTTAAATATTTAATATTAATATTTTAAAAAACGTCAAAAAACTCCTAAGATGCTTATTCGATTTGCATGAAAGTTGGTACATAGAGGTTTTCAGAAACGGTGAGTTTTTATGACTCATAAACTAGGTTCTATCTTGAACACCAGAGGGCGCTGTAGTACAAATATTTTGAAAAACCTTGAAAAACTCCTAAACCGTGCATCCGGATTGCATGAAAGTTGGAAAATAGGGGTTTTCTGAGACGGTGAGTGTTTTGGACTTATCTTTTTTCTGATATCTTGAACAGGAGAGGGCGCTTTAGTACAAATCTTAGGAAATCGTGAAAAACTCCAAAACTCCTCATCCGATTTGGATGAAAATTTGTAAATAGCGATTTTCGAGAACGGCAAGGGTTCTGGTGCTATCTTTTTTGCTCTTTCTCGAAACTAGAGGGCGCTGTTGTCCAATTTGTATGTGTGTATGTTATTAAACTGTCCCTTAACGGCTGCACTGGTTTTGATGAAATTTTTTGTGTGTGTTTGAGTGGATCCCTGGATTGTTCAGAATCACAATTAGACCCGGTAGGTGGCGCTGCGATCATGTTCAAGGCATTTTGTTTAAATAGTCTATCTCCGAAACCGTTCATCCGATTTGCATGAAAATTTGTGTATAGAGATTTTCGGATATGGTGAGTTTTTATCACTTATCTACTCTGTTCTATCTTGAACACCAGAGGGAGCTGTGTACAAATATTTTAAAAAACTTCAAAAAACTTCTAAGATGTTCATCCGATTTTCATGAAAATTGGTATATAGGGGTTTTCTAATATGGTGACTGTTTTGGACTTATCTTTTTTGTGCTATATGGAACACCAGAGGGCGCTGTAGTACCAATCTCTTTAGAAATCGTGAAAGTAGAAAGCCGCTCATCCGATTTGGATGAAAACTTTTATTAAAGGATTTTCGTGTACGGCAACTAATTTGGCGTTATCTCTTTTGCTCTGTCTCGAAAAGTAGAGGGCGCTGTGTTACAATTTGTACGTGTGTGTGTTATTAAACTGCTCCTAAACGGCTGCACCGATTTTGATAAAATTTTTTGTGTGGGCTTAAGTGGATCCCTGGATGGTTCAGGTTGGCAATTGGACCCGGTAGTTGGCGCTGCGATCGGGTTCCACGAATTTTGTTATTATAGTTTGTCTCTGAAACCATTCATCCGATTTACATGAAAATTTGTATTTAGGGGTTTTCGGATACGGTAGTTTTTATGACTTATCTATTTTGTTCTATATTGAACACCAGAGGGCACTGCAATACAAACATTTTCAAAATCTCGAAAAACTCCCAGCTGTACATCCGATTTGCGTGAAAATTTTTGCATAGGAGTTTTCGGATACGGTGGATATCTTGGACTTTTTTTTCTGCGCTATCTTAAACACCAGATGGTGCTGTAGTACAAATCACTTAAGAAATCGTGAAACACTCAAAAACCGCTCATCCGATTTAGATAAAAATATGTATATCGGATATATAGGATTTGATATCGAGTATGGAAAGGGCTTTGGTGTTATTGTTTTATTCTATCTCGAAAACCAGAGGGCGCTGTTGTAAAAATACCGCAAAAAACTTAAAACAACTCATCCAAAAGTGTGATTTCTATAAGTGGCTTTCGGGTGAGGGTAGTCTTTTGGCGCAATGTATTTTGCTATATCTTGAACCCCAGAGGGCGCTGTACAACAAAATACAGTAAGGCGTAGCAAACCGCGACGGATGATAAATATCTTCTTTTCTTCTTTATGTGTATTCATATACCACTTTCTTTTTTCGCAAATCAGCTGATGCCGAATTCTGTGGTATTTGCGTACGCATCAACACTTGCTCAAGTCAGATGCGTCGTAAGTTGGCGTTGTTTTGACATTTCAATTTCTATTTTCAGTGCTTATTTAATTTCATTGTAAATTCGTTTTTGCTCTGATTTTTTTCAAAAATATGTAATCTATCGAATACAACATAAAACTTGAAAATATATTTTTGCAAGCGATCGGCGGCACACACACACAAATCACGATTTTTCTCATAATTTTCAGAAGTTGAAGCTACATTTTGCTCATTTCGCCGAAGTTACCGGTTTGAAAGATGCACACAAAATTCCTTCAAAAGTTGTGAAAAGTTTTTTCAAATCGACGAATGAAGTCGAAAAATATTTATATCAGCTCCCGATTTAAGCCGGGTATTCAGCTAGTAAATAAATAAAAAAATTATAAAAAAAATTTATAAATTTTTAAATAAAAATAAAGTTATCAAAATTTTCGATTTAAATGTATGATCATAAAATATAATTTTTTCAGGTATTTCTAAAAAGATAGTCGCCGCATTTTTTTTTTTTTTTTTTTGGTCTCAGATCTAGATCCAGATTTCATTTTGCATTGAAAACACAACCAAAAAATTATCCAGAACGAAACCTGGATCATTTCTTAAATCTAAATGTCTGTGATCAAGTTTATTGGATTGGATGAAATTTGTCAAAAAAAAAAAATAAAATTGTTTCAGTTTGTAAACTAATGGAAAAATTTAAGACCCAGTTAAAATTTTTTTAGAAAATTTTCGGATTTTTTTTTCATTTTATTATTTTGAAAAACATCTCAAGAATGTGTAAAAAATGTCGAAACAAATTTCGAAGCCGTTTAAGACATATTTATTTTTTTATGAGCAGTAAATTCATAAATTATGGTAAATAAAAACTTTAAACGAGTTTTTCTCGAAATAACATTTTTTGAAACGGCTTGCACTCTAATTCGACAGTACTCGTCCGATGAACTCAAATCTTATTTTATTATTTTTAAAAATTAAATACGCTGTGAGTGAACCGACAAAATCAAATAAAAAATATTTTTTGCTTTTTATTTAATTTATAAGATCCAATTTCTTGCACGAAAATGGGTTTTTTTTAATTAATTATATTTATAATCATTATTTTTATATAATTAAAATTGTTTTTAAAACAAACTGTTTTGATTCTTTTTGTTTTTCGCTCCCTGGATAGGAAATATCATGCAAGCCGCAAGAGACCTTTCGTTCGCCGTCTCAATTTTTACACGCTGTATAACAATAGTATAGTATAGTATAGTATAGTATTGATGCAAAACAAAAAAGAAGTGTGCGTGTCAGCTCCGACGCGCGTCTGGAGCTTACTCCTCTAGATCGATTACCTTGGAATTCGATATGTGCTGTTTCCAAATCAATCAATGCACGGCCTCCTTCGAAAATTGCTTTCTAAATTTATCAAAACTCAATTTGAGAAATGCCTAAGAGTATGCTAATATTCTGAAAAAAGATACGTTCAGATTCAAACTTTTAAGCCGTAATGTACGTTCAGAGTATTGAACGAGACTCAATTCAATCATAAAAGAAACGAAAGAACTACTGATTGTAAAATTTAACATAAGTATGAGCTACTCAAGTAGTTATGTCTCCGTGGCCCAGTTGGTAGAACAGCCGACTATGGATCCAAGCGTAGTGTGTTCAATCCTCGGTGAAATATCAATTTTTTTCGTTTTTATACAACTAGTGTGGCGAATTGCTGTGTTGTTGTTTTCATTAGAACCATTTCGTTTCATTGTTTTTACCCCCACCTAGCTCGCCGTATTATTGTATACGCCGCTATAAAAGTTTCACTTCAAAAACACACGTTAATACCACGTGTTACATTAATACACAGTGTGTGCTGAGATTGTGGAGACGGCACTTCTCCAATTTACTTACTGGCGACGATTTCACCAATGCCGCCCATGGAGAGCGCAGTTCAGAGCCATCCAATCAACGATGACGGAGTGGAAGTACCACCAACGCTCTCCAACGACTCAAAAACAATAAAGCAGCGGGTGCTGACGGCCTGTCAGCTGAATTGTTTAAAACCGGTGGCGATGAATTGATGAGGCGCATGCATCAGCTCATCAGCAAAATATGGCTAGCAGGAAGCATGCCCAACGATTGGAATCTCAGCGTACTTTGCCCTATACTTAAGAAAGGAGACCCAACAATCTGCGCCAGTTACAGAGGTATCAGTCTTATTTCCATCGCATATAAGGTTCTCTCAAGCGTACTGTGTGAAAGATTAAAGCCGATTACAAAAACACTGATTGGACCTTATCAGTATGGCTTTCGACCTGGTAAGTCCACCATAGACCAGATTTTCACGCTACGAAAAATACTGGAGAAAACCCACGAAAATCAAATTGACACACACCATCTCTTTGTCGATTTTAAAGCTGCGTTCGATAGCCCGAGAAGGGATTGCCTATACGCAACAATGTCTGAGTTCGGTATACCTGCAAAGTTGATTAGACTTTGCAGAATGACGTTGAACAACACACGCAGCTCCGTCAAGGTAGGAAATAACCTCTCCGAAACCTTCAATACCGAAAGAGGTTTCAGGCAAGGCGAACCACTGTCTTGCGATCTCTTCAACATCATCATGGAGGGGATCGTACGAAAGGCCGGTGTGCATCGTAATGGCACCATTTTCTATGAAGGTGTCCAGCTCCTTGCGTACGCTGATGACATTGATATTGTCGGCAGAACCAAGAGAGATGTTACCGCTGCTTTCGCCGCTATCGAAAAGGAATCAGCCAAAGTGGCTTTGACGATAAATGAGGGTAAAACAAAACATATGCTGTCTACAAAAAAGGGAGCGCGGCATTTAGACTCCCACGTTTCATCCGGCAGCTATAACTTTGAAGTAGTCAAGGAGTTCGTATACCTTGGCACCGACATAAATAACAACAATGAAGTCAGCCTGGAGATAAAGCGAAGAACAATAATTGTTAATAGGTGCTACTACGGGCTCAGTAAGCAACTAAGTTCCAGAGCCCTCTCTAGATCGACAAAACTAACACTCTACAAGACACTCGTTCTACCTGTGCTGCTTTATGGCGCTGAGGCATGGGTAGTTTCGCAAACTGACGCAGCCGCTCTGGGAGTGTTCGAGAGAAGAGTTCTTCGCAAAATCTTCGGTCCTGTTCGAGTCGGCGATGACTATCGCATCCGAATGAACCACGAGCTGTATGAGCTCTACGAAGGTATTGACGTAGTTCGGCGTATAACTGTGCAGCCACTACGCTGGCTGGGTCATGTCCATCGTATGGGCGACGAAGCTCCAACGAAAAAGGTGCTCGAGGCGAGGGTCGCTGGTCAACGACGACGAGGGACACCATGCCTGCGATGGATGGACCAGGCTGAGGAAGCCCTAACCGCACTTGGTGTATCCGATTGGAGAAGGCGCGATCAAAGCAGAGGCGCCAGGCGAGAGCTGATGAGGTCGGCCGAAACCCGGACACGGGTTGTTACGGCCACCTTAGTAAGTAAGTAATTTACGTTAATGCGTTAATAATACGCAAGTACATTTTATTACATTTCATTATTATTTTATTTATTTAGTATGTGCTACATTCATTGGGCAGTTGTTAATTTTTGCCGATGCTGATGACAACTTGTGTGTAGCAAGCAAAACCAACATTTTTGTTATATTTGGATAGCTGCGAAATATGTTGGATATGTAGAAAGCCATATAGTATACAGATTTTTTTCGATCTGCTGCTACATAGTTTCAGTTGTACTTTATTAAAATAACAATTTTGGGGACATCTTGTAGCAAGTAGAAGCAAGTAGAAACATCTTGTGGCAAGTATTTTATGTTTATTAGAATGTATTTATATGTGGAATGTATTTATATGTAGAATAGCCAATACACAATCCTGATATACTGCAACATAGCTTTAGTAGTACATGCTTGATATTGAATCAACAACAGAGGATTATGGATCAGTGGATAGTGTATTGAACTCCCAATCGCCACTTTACGAGTTCGATTCCCTGCGTTGGATCAAAGAAATATTTTTAATATATTGGTATTATCTTTTCTTGTTATAAAAGACGCAGGGAACAAAGAAACATTAATTTCTAAAAGCTGTCGAAAAAAAGTGTCGTTTTTCAGATTTCACTCAAGCAAATCACGAACGAGACGAAAAAAGCTTCGCTTGAAAAAAAAAATGGTATCTTTGGAATCTACGTCCCAAAATACATACATAAAAAAATTCCAAATTTGTAAACTGGAGTAATTTAAACTCTAAGCTTTTTCAGAGCTTATAAAGCAAAATCTCTGAATTTTCCTACCGCAAAAGCACTTTAATTCTCTTTGAATTTTCGATCATAAATTTATATGTTGTACCTACAACCAACCTATGTTTACTTCCGGTAATCCAAAAACGTGTTTACCAACTCGTTGTAAGTATTTTCTTAATGCTTTACTGTTGTTGTTGTATCGTTCTCGTTTATATATTTCTGGCCGTTGTCATAAATTCAAAAGTGGCGGAAACTGGAGTTTATTTTCTCGTTCTACAACAAACCCAACTAACTTCAGTGCAAACTATCTTACTTGCTCGTTGTCGCCGCTGCTGCTTTTGATTGTTTGGGGGAAGGGAAGACAATGAAAGAGAAGATATGCTACATACAAACTTCTGCACCACTCAACTGATTCACATTTGGACATTAGCCAAATTGCAAAATGTTTCGAATGTCACACGACGAACTCAACTCAATGGAGCCAAATGTCGTGGCGAGTTGGAGACAACTTTTGCCCCCTGTTGCTACCTCGTCGTCTAGTAGCAAAGCTTGCAGGCAACTGCATTATTTTCGATGGTGTTGAAAACTTTGTTGTTGTCAGTTTGTGCCTCGTTCATTTGCATAGGAAATGTTGTTATTCTTGCTTTTTTTTTTTTTGTTTTGGTGTTATTGTTGCTGTTATATTGTTATTTTTTCGACGAAAGTTTCTAGCCTTTGGGATGTTGTGTGATCTTAACAGCTAACAGGGTGATGAATATAAAATGCACAAAAAATAGCTCTCAAAAGCTTTGAGTCATTCATGTAAAGTGTCAACATTTAAGACATGTTCGCTTCGTGCATCCTTGTAAGCTTGACAATGGAATTGAAAGAATAAGATAATATTCTAGTTCTCCAAATGAATAAAGATTGATTTGGACCACACTGAAGTGAATAAGTTCTGAATGGATTTCTCCAGTGGCAAACCAAAGAATTTCTGTTGATTCCGAGATACCAAGGTTTTATGTATTCAAAATGGAATTGCTTATAAAGAAATATAGCCATCTTAACGCTACTTACACGTATATACGTAAGACTGTCAAATAACTATAGTAGCAACAAAAAGAAAATGCAATTACAAAGAAAGCCAAAACAAATTTTTTGGTCAATCAAAACGTCCCGCATTGAATCAAATTGTCCCGCTTCCTTCAGTAACATAACTGAGTACAGCACAGAGTTGCGCGTAGAATTGCCAGTACTTTTTTAAAATTTCTCTAATACCAATAAAAAATACATTGTTTCCCTTTAATATTATTAACCCATGATTACCACACTAGGGTAAAAAGTTACCCCAACGGCAAAATATGGCCGGATACCGGATGGTAGATTCATTGTCACCAAGTTGTTACCAAATTAAATATATATTTCTAATTCGACAGGCTACAATATACGGATTGAGTGCTGCCATTTATTTATGGCAAATAAAGTTGAAAACATCTTTCACATAATAAAAATAATTGCTTGAATCAGGGTTTAAAAAACTTGCACAAACTCAATTGCTTTTGCCTTTGCTTTACTGTCATTTTTGAAATTGAAACAGCAACAGCGAAAGCAACAGCAATAAAAATAATTTTTATCATTTCGCTTTGCTTCGCTTTCGATTATTGCGAAATGCTACGTGGCATGGATCAACGGCCCTACATGGTCATATGCACATCCTTGATATTGTACATAGATATGTCAGGGAGACGGGTATGCCTATGGACGGAAGGTAGAGAGTAAGAATAACAGAATAATGTTATAAAACTTTTATAACAGATGGAGCCGTTTGCGAAGAAATCACTGGTAACGATATAAGTATATACACAGACGGCTCTCTGATGAATGGCAGAACCGAAGCAGGAGTTTACTCAGAAGAATTGAGCCTAGATTTGTGTCTGTATACCAGGCGGAAATGCTTGGTGTGGTGCATGCGCTGGACCATCTGATAGATGATCGGGTCAGTGGCAAGAAAATTGTCATCGCCCTTGACAATCAGTCGGTGAGTAGGTTCATGCAACGGACAGACATCGCTTTCAGGGTGGCCATAGAATGTCTCACCAAACTCAATAGGTGCGCTCAGGCAAATGAGCTCACACTTATGTGAGTGAGAGGACATTCTGGCATAGAACAAAATGAAAATGCTGACTCATTAGCGAGAGAAAGATCAGCAGAAGAATTTTATGGACCAGAACCACGTATCGCCATAGGCGACAACATGGTGACAGGCCTTATTAAGCAATGGACGGACTCAGAACACCGTACAAGGTGGGAAAAAGCTGGTAATTGCAGGCAATCAAAGGCGGCCGTGAAGTGGTCTCGTAGTGAGGCAGCAAAAGTTATCCGATACAGTCGAAGGACTTTAAGCTGGCTTACTGCACTGGTCACAGGACACGGTCCCTAAATGTACCATCTCAGAAAGATGACTCTGATCGAGGACGATGCGTTTAGGTTATGCCTAGAGGAGCCGGAAACAGCAGCACACATTCTGTGCCAGTGTCCGGCAGTAGCAAGCATAAGATTGATCACTCTACGACGTCCATTTATTGGCGAAGCCGAGATTGGTCAACTGACCTATAAGAATATGCTTGAGGTGACACAGGATGCTTATATAAGGAGCATGCTCACGTATGAGTGCTCCGAGCAGTAGCATCCTTTGTACAATAGGGGACAAAAAGATTTATTATATTACT